>JAUBOD010000797.1:1603674-1617359 GCA_032353885.1 Nothura maculosa
GTGAGACTGACAGAGCACTGGAACAGGCTGCCCAGAGAGGTGGTGGCGTCTCCTTCTCTGGAGATCTTCAAAACCCACTTGGATGAAGCCCTGTGCCCTGTGCTCTGGGTGACCCTGCGTGAGCAGAGAGTCACCTAGAGTTGGATCTCTAAAGGTCCTTAACAACCTTAATGATTCTATGATTCTATGAAATCAGAACCTATCTGTGCAACACAAAAGCAAGAAGACAAGAAGTATTTCAGTATTCTTTTTCTGAAAGGATTAACATGACAAAACAAAATCAATTCTGAGAGGTTTGAGGATCCATATTTTGACCCAAATTATTAATTTAGTTTGATTTTATTATCATGTTTAAAAATGGATTTGATTCTGGAAGGTACCATGCCCATTTTTGTTGTATTCATATGGCATTTATTGATTTTTTTCCTCTCCATCTTCACCTTCATGTCATATCTCTTACATCCAGTTTCTTGCATCAGGATCCTCATCATTCCTGTGTATACCAAGGTTTCCCCTTTTCAGAGCTTTCAGAACAAATTTATGAGCACTTTTGTTTGTTTTTTGATTTTTTTAAGAGCTATCAGTCATCACCTCTAAATTCTTCACTTTTTATTGTTAGCTTGCAGAAAGAAATTTTTATCCTCCTGTAGTACTATAGAAAATGAAGTTGGACAGATTGTCAGTGTATACACTGAACACTAATAGACTGTATCCTTTCCTAAAAATTGATATTAAAATATAACAAAAGATGATAGTAGCCAATCCAAAAGCCTTTAAACAGTGACATATGAAAAGATTACAGTGTGCTTTGGGAACTATGAACATGTAGCACTAACATCAGCTGAATGGCATAGAGTGGATATAGATATAATTTGATAAGCATGAAGTTGCAAAGCCAATTAGAACCTTGAGAAGAACTTTCAAAGATACAGCTTTAAAAGAAAACTTCTAAATTTTAGAATTAATGAGTTTGAGATGTTGAAAGTGTATGTGTTCAAGATTAGTGATTAAGATTAATGATACTAGTGTTCAGTATATTAATAATATAATGAAGTTAAATTTTCTCAGTGACTGTTGGGAGTCCAGATCCAGTGTGTCTTGCCACAGTGATTCTTGGTGAATGTCAGAACATTTTAGAATGTATTTGATTTGAATTACATGTTCTTAATGAGTTTTAGTCAACGTCCTATTTCCAGAGCCAAAACATTGTTCTTCTTTATTCAGGACTTCAATTAAGATGCAGATAGAAAAAGAGGAGAAATAAGACAATTAATGTAAAAGGTCGCCAAGATCTTTGATCTTACAAAGATATTTTCCCCAAATATTATTAACTATGCATCTCTATAGAGAGAGATCCACTGCACATCTCCTCAATACTACTAGTAATTGACATTTCTCTTCTGATATTTTCAACTGCCATTATGTTTTTTTGAGCAAAGTCTATCTTTAGCCAAACTTGAGTTTGTACTGACTTTCTTTCAAACGGTTCTCAGTCAATCAAATTGAAAGAGAATCAGAAATTACTTGCAGAAATTAGAAATTTCAGAAGTGCCACCTGGAACTTTGTAATGCATTTTGTTCTATTCTCTTGATTGTTTGAAAAAAAAATATTCTTCCAGAAATGCCTGTCATCTTTGCCTATTTTTGATAAAAAAATATATTTTCAAATGGACCATCATCATTACACTCTAACTACTAGTTATGGGGATAATATAGCAATCATTATCCTTTTTTTCTAAAAAATGCAAGTTCCCATTTGTATCTTTATTGCATTCCTTTTCATATTTTTGCGAATTGTCCTTGCACAAATTATTTGTTTTGATTGGTCATTTTAGGCATTATATTATTATGCAAAAGAATAATGCCTGAATTCTTACTTCTTTTTTCCGGGATTAGCCCCACTAGCATGCGAGAAACTACTTGTGTAATGAAGAAATCAGATTTGGACTGAAATAATGACCTATTATCTCTAAGCAGCTGGAATAATGATTTTTTTTCTGTTTAAAGATTAAGTTAAATCTCAAGTGACAATTACTGTAATATAACTTAATGCACTTGTCCTGTTTAATTTCTTCTCATATACCTTGTTTCACAATCATTTTGAGAAGCTTGGAAAAGAAAGAGCTGTACCTCAGAGCATAAATAATTTGTTGAGGACATGACATTCATTACTTTTTGGTTGTTAGACAGAATTTTTGAATCTATTTGTTCTCACTTCTGCTTATTCTAGTATGATTTTGAGTATTGTCTGGTATGTACAATCCCAAGGCAATTGCAGATGAGACACTGAAAAATTTTCTTCTTGGAAGGAAATTGTTTGAAATCAATCCATTTTCAAGTAGAGTTAGTACTGTTCCTCTTAATGCATTTGCTCATTTCAAGATGTTTAGCTATTAATTCTTCTGAGATTAATCAAGTGGTAAATCAATTAACATCAGTGACATCTTGTCTGGATCTGTGGCCCACATGGCTAGCAAACAACTGTTTGCTCATTTAGGTTCCAGTTTTTACATGCCTTACAAATTTTTGACCAACTCTCTGATTTTTCCAGATGCTTTAAAAATTGGCTGCTTGTCTGTCCTGTTTAAAAAAAAAAAAAAAAAGACAACTCTGCTTTCTCCAAATGAACTGCTATTTTGATTTCATTCCAGGTTTGGTGTTTTTTGGATTGTTTGCTTATAACAGTTTTTGAAAAAAAATGACAAGCAGTTGCAGACCTCTTTTGTTTCAAATGAGATGTCTCCTGTAGAGAGGAAATTTCAATCTGGCAATAACTCAGTTTTTAGTATAGTGAAGGTCAGACTGTGGGTTCCACAGACTGGTTTGAGTATTATTCATATACTATTAAATCTCTAGATATAAATAATCTCATACTATCATTCCTTAAGAAGAAAACATAAATAAAATATATCTCATTACTTTTGCAATAAGCAGATAGATATGGAAATTGTATGATAGAGATTGATTTAACCATATACCTTTTCTTTGTCCTGGAAATCAAACCTTTGATCAGAAGTTTCCTGCTCCAGAAATTCTTGCCTGTTTTTTTATGATTAGATAAGGATGGCAGATAAAACAGCAAATGATTCAGTTTCAAAATCTTCCAAGCTTTCTGTTTCTAAAAGGGTTTTGAAACCTAATCTCATCGTCTCTCAGAGCAACTAATTCCAATTTATGAGAGTTTGGTACTGTTAAGTGGACGCTACTGTGTCCCTGTTATCTTTTATCTTCCTTTTGAATAATCAATTGAGCGTGGTGTATCTTGAATCTCTCCTTTTAAAGTAGAGTATTTTAGTACTTTATTTTTTACCAGGAGCATGGGCAGCTTGCTTTATGGAATAACAGACTGTTTAGATTACAGATTATGAAGAATGCAGCTCTTGGGATTCCTAGAGGTCTTCTTGAGGGCCTGAAGCATGTTTTCTTAACACTTTAAACGAACTCCCAGTGAAATTCCTGATCTGGTATAAAATGTTACTGGGTTTTTTTTTTTTGAAGCATGTTACGTGACTGTCCGAGCATACTCTATATTACATATTAATGTAATAATTACATATTACATACTCTATATTATTATATTAATGTCTTTACATTCCCTGACATTTGCCTTGTTTTGGTCTTTTTTTTTTTTTTTTTTTTTACGAGCTTAGTAGATACGCGGTTTCTGTCATAGTCCAGCTGCTAGTGATAGATTTTACCTTAAAGAAAGGTGAAAGCCTTTAGTATGAGCACATTAATGTATTAACAAATGTTCAGACCTGGTAGGCATTGTCTCTCTCTCTCTGTTCTCCTTAAAGAATAATTTAAAAAGGGGAAATTATTCCTTAAAGAATGACTTTCATGTCCATGAAAGTACTCATTCCTTTTATGCAGAGATATAGAGGAGAAATTAATGGTTACAAAGTGACACAGCTAAAAAGAAATAACAAAAAATATCTATATAAAATAAATAAGAGATTCACATATAAATCATTATCCTTCTTCATATTATTCCAGCTCCCACTTCCTGTGATATCCCAACTGTAGCTACAAGGGCCAGTTTACGTCATCTTAGCACAGACCACAGAAATCCTCAGGGTGATTCTGTGAAGGAAAGGATACCCTCAGAAACAAAATGGTACTACTGCAAGTGTGATGTGTGGTCTTCCTCATAACCTATATACTTGCCCGCAATTTCCAGCTGTGAGTGAAGCCAGGGAAACTGAGGATGGCCATGCAGGAGGAAAGCAGTACCTAAGTATGTATTTGTGCCCAAAAAACAAGCACCTGAAAGAAGTCTTTGTCCACCAGCCCTAGTGTCTTCTCCTTCTGCATGACAGAAAATGTTAAGGCATTGAACCAAGCTCTACCAGGGTTTCAATGACTCCTTAGTTCTGGGCAGGACAGACAACCAATATGAGCCTGATAAATTTAATCTGGTCTGTCTTCGTCCTCAGAGCTGAGTGGAGCTGTGCTGCTGAGCACAGCACAGGCGGATACTGAGTGACTGGCGGCTCTAGGGACGTGAGCTACAGGACTCATCTCCTCACAGCTACATAGTCATCCATTACATCCTCTCCACTAACTAACTTTTTCAATGGAATGCTGTTCTTCTTCATGTGCTATCAAATGATGAGAAAAGCTGAGAAATTGAAAGCAAAATGTAAAATGGCCTCTACTATGACCATAGTACTTTAAATGGTCTTGTGAGAAAATAATTCTCCTTGGGATGTTTGATGATGGATCCAAGAGCAGTAAGAAAACTATACTCCCTTCAGATTTCCTCTGTTACTGCAAGATAAATAGATAATAACTTCATAGTGAGGATGCAAACAGCATCGTCTCACACTGCCGCAGCAGACAAGTTATTAAGACTCCGTTAAAGTAATTTATGTCTGTCCTATCGAACACTTCTTCTGCAACTATTCAGATTCAGTGTTTTGTTCGCAGCTACGGTGAATTCTGAGGCTCAAGGTAATATTCAGTGGAATAACAATAAAGACATTTGAATTAGAAGTTGAAACTTTAAAGAAATTGATAGCTTGAGGATGTAAGATTTAGTAAAGTTTTTTCAGTGAACCATCATTTGGCTTTTTTTTTGCATCTCTTTGGTCATGTTAGATAATCATGTACAGTAATTGATGGTCATACAAATTACATTTGGGTGAAATGTACTCCTTTATTTTCCTTTGCTTAGCAAAGCATTAGAAGTTACTTATAGAGGAATACTACTTATGTAGCATTATAGTCTGCTTAATGCAAAACTGAAAACTGTAAAATAGGTGGATACCATACTGCTGTAAAATTAGAACATTATTTTGAAGGGAGTGTAGGGAAGGGAAATTAGAATTGTTTGGTTTTAATATTTTTTAGCTTGCATGAGCTTTTATCTCTCCATTTCTATACAGTATATCTGATTTTTCACTTTGTCTTTCCCTTTCTCCACAGTCCATTTCTGACCTGGAGAGACATACAGCATATTATTGTAAGGACTTCACGTGCAGGACATCTGAATGCCAATGACTGGAAAACCAATGCAGCAGGTTATAAGGGTGAGGCTCTTTTCTTCTTTGCCATCAATGGCTAAAGGATTTTTGACATTTTTGTCATTTTGATTCTGTTTTGCTTTGAGTCTTTCATATAAAAAAAAGCCTCGTCCTGTCTTTGATAACGAAAAGCTCTTAAAATAACTAAAACCAAAAATGGCAGCCACTGAATGGTACCCACCAGATCTTGCTAGTGCCTTTAAGCCCTACTTTGTATATTGGTGGAAGAAAGCTAAGTATATCTTGTGTTTTTGATGTTTTTGTGTATAGTTAATATAGCTTTTATAGCTAGCGTAGCCTAGAGTTGAAGCTGTAGTAGTTACCAGATTCAGCCTATGTTCTCACTTAGGATTGCTGACTGTTTTGATTAAAAATGATGAAAAGTGTTTTCAAATTTATGCTTTATATGAGTCTCCCTATATTTTTTATTATTTAAGATTGCTCTGTGATTTAGAAAAAAAAATTCACCTGTCAGGATTTTAATGGGACAGATACTTATCAATCAGCTGTAATAAAGGTTTCTGGAATTTTGGCAAACCAGTGGCAAACCAGTGATATAGATGATAGATAAGATATCACCTCAAGATGTACAGTAAATTATATTGTTGCAGCTCGAGACAAAGAAGGAAAAAAGCCTGAATCTTACCCTCTCCTAAAAAAACGCATATTGAAAGTCTGTAGGCTGTTTCTTTTGAATCTCTGGCCTGTATCTTTTGTAATGTGAGCAGAAATACACAGTGGTACCACTAGATAAGACATATTTTCAAGTGATGACACAAGGTAGGGGAAACTGGACTTCGAATTCATACAGTGTTTTATTTCAGCGTGGCTTGGTTTCTGATTCCCATTCATTCTTGCTGTCTTCAGTCTGAATTGCTTAAAAAAAAAAAGTGGAAATTATTTCTGGTTGTCCAGTTCTCTTTTCATGAAATTTCTGCTGAAGAGTGCACTACTGTTTTAAGATCAGCTTAAGTATTGATTTGAAGTCTTTTGTGTGAGGATCCCTTAAAACCAGAATACAACATAAAAGAATCATCAAGTCTTTTCCCTGGTTTCACTTTAACACTGAAACCCAACTTTAATCTATTCCAGATCAAGGCATGCTTCCACAGACCGTCTTTAATATATCATTCTGACCTATGACATTTCTGCTGCAAGTGAATAGAAAACAAAAAAATAAAAAACTTTCATTTTTGGATCCAAACCAGATTCTAACTATAGGGGATGGGTTTAGAAACGGGTATTTGACTCCAAGCCTCTCACAACATGAAGCTTTTGACATACACAAGATTGGTTTTACCCATTTACAAAAGTCACATTCCAACATGCGGAAATATATAGGGTAAGAAATAGATACTTCTTTAGTCACTACAGTGTCTGTTACTATGAATGGCACTATATTTTGGCATGAGCTTGTGGCTATATTAACATTTTATTGGAGTGATCTGAAATTCAAACAGTCGTTTTAAAGTAGCATCAAATAGATTTTTTTTTCCTTAGCTCACTCACAAAATTCTGTGTTCCTGTGTATTTCCTCTTGTTTTCTAAGAGACAAGAACCCTGTGGTGCATTTCACAGCATCTGTCAGTCTTTAGCAGAGACGATGTCGCACTCACCACAGCAGTAGTGGCATCGGTGGCAGGACCCTCACTGTTCATCACTGCAAGCAGCTTGATCTGAATCCTAGGAGTCAACTGTTTTCATATTTGTTGTAGCACAGAGAGAGCAAGGAAAAGAAATGAGAAAGGTTTCTCCACTCCCTGTGCAAATTCAGGAACATGGGACAGCTCAGCTGTGAGATTGGAAGTCGGGAAACACAACCTGACCTGGCGGAGCTCTGCTATGGTGGATAGGAAAGCAGGGAGACAAACTAAGTGCCCCAGCCTCTGTGGAGCTCAGGAATCAACTTTAACCCAGATAAAAGCACAAGTTTTAACTAAATTATTTTGGCAACTTAGTGTGAGCAAATGGTTCCAATAAAAACTCAGCTCTCTTTAAACCTCTGTTGGTTTTGGAAGAAGGAGTAGCAAAAGATTTAGATTAAATCACAATATCCAAACCTGAACTCAGAAGGGGGTTTGCACACCGCTGCTGGCAAGACTGAAACTGTATTTTACTATTGCACGTGGCAATATTTAGTATAATATTACACTATTATCCTTCACAGTTGCCAAGACTAACAATTAAAGTACAGTTTTTCATAGATGAATTACTCCGATCAGACTGATTTCCTTAAGGAATTATATCATAATTTTGTTGATGGCAAGATCCATCATTCCAAGGCATGTCCATAACAACAGAAGAGGGGGGGAAGATTGTCTTAAAAATTAACTAAAACAAAGAATGACTCAAGAAACACTTTCTTCCATGCATAATGAAGTTTAAAAAAAGGAAGAAAAAAAGAGGAGAGAAAGATAGCCTTGTTCCTTCAAAAATGAGAAGGACGAAAATACCAAAAACTGTAAGGAACTTCTCACTCCACAAAGGCTGGTAGTTGAAAGTGGGTCAGCCTGCCTTTTCAATAGGCTGTTTGCTGGGCTGCAAGGCAACTCCAGCCTTGCTAGTCACCTAGCAAGCATTTCTTCTTTGCACAACACACAGAGGCAGAGCTCATACACATCATTTTTGGTTGCAAGATCTCCATCTTTTCCGTCTTCTATTGATAGAAAGAAAGATTAATTCATGAAAAGCGCTTGATCCAGTCAGTGATTTGCCAAAGAAAAGGCACTTGTCCATTTCATCCTCTGGCAAATACAGAGCTTTCATTAGATGAATGTCAACAGGCCAGGAATGGACGAGAGTTTTTTTCATGTTAGAGTTTTTAGTTATTGTTTTAGTTATTGTTTTATAATCAGCCAGTAGACATCTTTACATAGGAACTTACTATCTGATATTCTGTTCTGGAAAACTCATTTTGTGGTCAAGTCAGTTGTACCTAAAATTTTCCACCAGTAAAGAGATACATTACTGTCAGCTTTACCTCACAATCGGGTAGGTTTTTATAATTAAAGCAGTTAATTAATCAATAATATAGAGGAAAGTTAGAGAACATCCCTCCTCTTTTTTTGTGAAGATACCAGAGCTGTTGCTCTCTTTCTGCTGTGGCAGATCAGTATGCAAGCACTCTTTGTTCTGCCAATTGTTCGGTCAACAATAGAGCTCACCCCTCCATTTATAAAAAGCCTTCATGACAACTAGTTTCTACATTGAAAGAAACCAAATGAAACACTCCAGTTTTAAGAACAATGATGAAATCATCTGAACAATTCTTTGTATGTAACTGAAGCTCCCCATACTGTCAAACAAAGTTCTCTGGAGGAGCATGCCATTTAGAGTGAATGGATACTGTTAGTTTGCTTTTTAATTTTAGAGAACATATTTTGTACTTCCTGGCTCAAAATATGGGCAGTATCACCCAAAACAGTGAAATAAAATGTCAGTTAAAGAGAAGTTGAAGAATGAATATTTTTTTTTCCATTTCAGGCCATTTCTAGGCATTAGCGGAGGCTTCTTCCAACGGAAGCTGAATGATATGATTTGAAAAGCAGTAATAGACTAACAAAGCTAAATCTTTTCCTCTTTAAATTAGACAAAGTGTCACAGCTGGCTGGATTAGAAGAGTTCTGGTCGTAACCTTAATGTTTTATGGCCGTTGAATATAATTTCGTAATTAAAAGTGCTTAATAATAACTGGTGATTAGTCTTGATGTAAGCAGCTCATTACCAGTTCTGCAAATGATGAAGAGTTGAGACCACCTCTATTCCGACAATTGGTGAACTTTAAATTGTCATAAGGCAACTGTTTGCCAGGCATAAATTCAGAGGCTTGTGTGAGAATCTACACAACAACATATATATTCTAGTTCATATATAACAGCACCTTTCAAATTCCTGTCTTAGGGATTTTGGTTTATATATGCACATAGCACTTGAAGCCAATAGCAAGTCCTATCCAGGCCATAGGTAAGGTACATGGAACAAGTCCTGGCTATTTTAAGAACCCATTTGTGGGCAGTTACCTGAGCCCTGTCACATGAAATTGCGTTGGTCTTTTTTTGTAAGAGGAGAGCAAACTATATCCTATGAACTCACAATTTTTTGTGCCTGAGAAGTGAAGCTGGTATTTTCAGGAAGACAAATTGGAGAGCTTGCAGTGTCTCAGGCTCAACCTGCTGAGAAACATCCCCAAACACAAACTGGCTCACGGGTGACTCGTTTATGTTGCATTCCCATGTGCTGTTGGTTCCATACCAACTATATGGCTTCTTCACCAAAATACCCCTAATGGCACATCCTCCAGCCACCTCCTCTCAGCAGGCCCTTGGCTTCACTGCCAAGGCACAACACAGCTATTTCTGCACCTCCCACACAATGCTGTCAAGCCAGCTTTTGCTTCAAAATATGCTAGTCCTTGAGACAAGCCTCTGTAGTGTCCTTGTCTACACTACCGGTGTAATGAGGAGGTTCAGGAGAATCCAGGCTTTTGGATCCAGAGTCACCAGACATTAAGCCTCAGGATTTTAAGATTGTGGAAATTACATTTATTGAGGAACAAATATATAACATGCCATTTTCAAATGGCGTTATGTGAACGACATAAACCAAAACGTTGCGTAGGCAGTTGAGAGCAAAGGTGTAGAAACGGAAAAAAAATCTTTGGAAAGACATTTCAGCCATATTTTACATTGCATATGACCAATACTTCAACCTATGTGAATTTGAAGTCTTAAAGAGAAGAGATATTGTCATCACTTGCCTAGCTAAGCATTAGCCTTATATTAACTGAACTGACTAGTTTCATCTGAAAACCTTTTACACTGTAGGCCCTTGTTGGAAGTTGCTCAGCAAGGCAGAGAAGCAAATGAGATAAAATCAATGGCAAGTCTAATAGTGAGTAAAAGTGTCACCATGTCACTCCCCAGCATTGAGAGAGTATGTGTGATAGGAAAAGGTGTGCATTCTCAGGAATCTCATATCCCTGCTTAAACATCATAAGAATCACAGGATCTGATTATTACAGATACTGTTGCTATAAGAAGAGAGAACAGAGGAAAAGTTTTTTTGGAAAGAAAGTTGAGAAAAAAAAGCATTATAATTATTTTTTTTAGTAGTATAAATATATTGTGGCTTTTTATTTCCTGGTCATTGCAGCCTTTCTCCATGGTTCTTCTTTCCTTTTGCAGCTGATAGCTGTGAATAATGTTTTTTAAATGTAATATTAAAATTGCATTAAGAAATTTTCAGTGTTTCGTATTTTAAACCCAAACAAATTGCCTGGTATCTCAACACTGCTAGCCTTGAGCGAGACCTGAAAAATCTCCATGGGATTTGGGGAAGGTAGCTGGAAAATATATTTGATTCTGCAACTTAAATCATTGTTGTTGAGGTTATTTTTCTTTTCCCTAGCACAAAATGATATCCACCCAACTTTGCTTTTGGTCGAAAGAGACATAAGATGAGAAATATATCTGTATAGTTCCAGAGATGGAGATGTACAGAGGAGAAGGAATGTCTCAGAGAAGTCGGGGAGGTGGCTCATTACTTCTCCCAGGCTCAAACCCTTCACTGTCAGAGCTTCTCATTACTCACCAACTCTGCAGCCCTGTTCCCTGATGTCTCTAAAAAAGCAAGGAATGGAGCTGTGAATTTAAAATGGAATCTGAGGAGAAACTTCATACCTATGCTGGAATATTTAAAGAGAGGTAGACTGACATTTGTGCCATACTTGATTGCTTTCCTAAAGTTATATTGTGAGCCTAATAAACACTTGTTTTTTTTGGATTTTTTTGCAATGTACAGTGTTTTACAGTGCAAATTTTTTTTTCTAAAATAGCAAGCAAAAGGCTAAATTCAGATTAAATTTCTGTTACAATACTGCTGTGAATCTAAGACCAGAACAGCAAACAAACAATTTTAGAAGATAATGCCTGTGCTGAACCACTGGCCAGCCTGTGTCCATCTGTCCTAGACACAAAACTATCCACAGTGGCAGCTGTAGTCTACAATTCCAAGTTTTCCAGACATTGCCCACTAGATTGGCAACAATAACAACGCACAGGCCACATGAATGATATAACCTTTGACTTCTTATTTTAACAAGTCCAGTTTAGACCTTTGGCAAAAGTCTAGAAAGAAGTAGGGGAGAGGAGAAAAGGAAGAGGAGAAACAGGCTTGCCCTGTGGACCCATAACCTCAGTCACACTTAGTTAATGTGAAATGTAGATTTCAAGTATGGAGTGTTAAGCAAAGAAATACCAGGCACAATGAAGTAAAAAGTGAAAGGTAAACTAATATAATTCTCCAAAACAGAAGAATGCTTTGCATAAGGAGAATGAAAGCCATATTTTAAAACAAAAGCCTTAAAAGCTACATGCAGTGCATGGCCTCTCTATCTTCTAACTGATGAGTAGTGCACTCGCAAGAAATGTTATACGCCACTCATACACATTCATAGCAAGAGCTTCATGAATGTTTGTGCAGGACGCAGTTGTATCTTTTTAAACAACTGGTGCTTGCCTTTGGGAACACAAAAGTTTTTGTTGATATTGCATTGTTTTAATGCAGTAATTACAACACTGGCTTTTTGTTTGTTTGTTTTTGGTACATATTGATTTAGTGGGCCTAGGATTCAGGCCAGTTTGGAGGCAGTTCACACCATCTACTACACAGTATTTTAGTCATCTAGTGTGTCTTGGTAGAACCTGGCACATCTAGGTGATTTCGGTTCCTGTTTAATGAATGGGAAGGATTGGTAGAACAATTCAGATCAGATGCCTGAAGTTGTATATTGCCACTTCTTTCTGGAAAAGTCAGCTCATGCAGAACAATAAGAGTGTTTCCATTAACTCAGTGAATGCAAAATTCATCCTTAAGATCTGCTGCTATTGTTATTGGTCCAATTATCTGTGTGATCCTGGCCAATTATTCAGCTTTGTTTTGCCACAGGTTACTGATCTGTATCTACAGTATAGCATTACAAGGATAATGTGAAGCCTATTTAGTTAATTAGTATTTCCTGTGTGTTGAGAAGAGGTTGCTGTAATTCCAATTCTAAAAATTACTGTCATTAATGCTAAATAATTTGCAAAACAGTTACAATGTGGGCACATCTGTGCATAGCCTTCCTCTGCTGAAATCTGCTGCAGCCCTGTTCTGAGTCAGGAATTAGCTTGAGCGTGACTATCCCTCCAGAGCACTGGCACTTCTAAGCAAGCACAGCTGCTGTGCAAGACCAAGCAAGAAGGATGTTTGGCACCGTGTATCTGCTACACCTGACAGCACAGAAATGGTATCTTGTGTCTCCTGCTAACGATCTGTCAGCGTTTCCTCTTACAGTTCCTTAACTCATCTGTCATCATCTGCTCTGGGATGAAGACTAGCAGACAGGAACTCGCCAAAAGGTGTTTTTATTTCTTGATAGGATAAAATGACTAGCACATTTGTCTACTTTTAAGTTAGTGGGGAACCCTAAATGCACATACAAGTGTGTATGTTTGCTCCTAAAAGAGGAAAGTCTGCTCCTAAAGAGGAAAGAAATACATTTTTTACAGGGAATATTCTGCAGTGCAGTTGCCAAGTGGTTTGTTCTGATTTAAAGAAAAGATGCAAACTGCCATGTTTTGCAAGAGGTGATTGTGCTTTTTGGTAAAATACAGTATCAAATGTCTATCAGTGAATTCAAAAACTAAAGCTTCCACTGCCATAGGAGCTTCTTCACTAACTTTATTCTGTCAAACTTTAATCCCATTTTAAATACTCGTAATCCTTGAATTTACTCTATTCACATAAGATGGCACATTTTTAATGACATAAAGGAATGTCTTTAGTAGAGTCTTTATGATTTACAGCCAAATCCCAGTGCAGAAACCCAAGCGAAGCAGCAGCTTTTCTGTCTTCTCCATTACCAGCAGCGGCAGACAAGGTTTCTGTCACAATCCTGTCCTTCAGCCACAGAGATAAACCAATGTCAGCTGTGGTTTTTTTTTTCAGCAAAGTTCACTGCTTTCAGTGACATTGCTGGAAATACCCCTGTTTATAGGGCAGGTAGATCTTGTGTGGTATGAGGATCTCGTTAACCTGGCTTGCACATACCTAATCTAGCTCTGTACACATTGGGTGCTGATAACACACTGGGTACTTGATGTGGGAAGCAGGAGACTC
>JAUBOD010000797.1:1617459-1629758 GCA_032353885.1 Nothura maculosa
GGAATTCTAATACAAACAATGTTCAAAATATTCTGTTAGCATTAGAAATGGAAGTCTTTTAGTTTCTCATTGTGTAAATCATTCTCTGGTGCAATGTAAGAGTAAGAACTCAATTTTCTTCTACCCTTGCTGAATCTTTAGAGATACTCGAAACTATATGGGGAGAGAGGGTAGGACTTGTTGTTTGCTTTGACTTCAAATAGGGAAATTTATGTTTTGGTTCTGTCCAAAAATATAAATATATATATATTGCACTCAATATAAAAAGCATGGAGGAATTGGTTTGACAATAAGGAGTAAAAAAGAAAGTTATTGCAAATAATTTTCCTTTATAGCAGGTATGTGCTTCAGAAATCACATCTCCTTATCTGATCACAGGTTGGTACAAAACAGGAAACAGCCGAAAGAAGATTAAAATCTCAGTACAGATCAATGTATTCTTAGTTAGAAACATGAAGAAAAAACAAAATGAAAATAGTTTAAGCAGTATGCCCTAGAAGCATTCCATTTTTGGCCCTTAATTTTCTTTAAACAATTGATGTTCCTATTTGTAACCAGAAGCATTGCAATATACCATACAAATGACAGAAACTAAAAGAATTAGAGCTCTATGTTTGGAAATGAACTGTCAAATGTAAAAGAAATATTGCTGTGGATGAATTGAAGTAGTTGCAGGATGGGAATCACTGAATCTTAAGATGTTTTCTTTTTAGCATGTTTGAAGGCCTTCAAATAAAACTGAAAGAAGTAATGTCTATGATTGTTTCCCTAAAGGAAGAAATATTAAAGTCCGTTTTGAAAAGGACAAAAAAACAAACAGAAAAAATAGAAAGGAAAGGCTTTTCACTGCTGTTAAACAGATATTCCAGAGTCTCTGTTGGCAAGTACATAGTTGCCAACACATTACCTGACATCGGTGTACAAAATCCAGGACCTGAAATAGTCCCACTGAGTGTTAAAGACTATAGATTTCATTCTCTAAAAGATTTCCTCTGTTTGCTCTGACCATAGTGTTAGCTACACTTACACATGATCACCCCTTCTCAATGAAAGAGAAGAAGTCTGTGCCTGGAAGCAAGCACAGACTCAAATACTTGATAGAATGGTACATTTTAAGTCTTTTGGCGCAGATGACCTTAACCTTTAAAGACTTCCCGGAGAAACTTTTATTTTTCTCTACACATGCAGACAAACACACACACACACACACACATACACATATTCATGTACATGCACAGACAAGCTGAGTTACAAAGCAGAATGACAGAAGAGCAGTACAGAATTCCAGAGAAAAATCTGGTGCTTGCATGTGTTACAGTCCTGCTAAACAGCATCTGAAAGAACAAAAATATAAGAGACATTTCAAACTCTTATTTTGGAGCTCTTATTTTGAATGAGAGTGAGACATAATCCTAAAATAGCATAAATGGGCAGCCATAAAAATTTGCATAGCATACAGATACCTAGTTTAGCTGAGCTGTGTGTTCCTGGTTGGAAACACTGAAAGTGCTTGTCTCTCCAACTGCTTTAGTATTTTCTATCTATACACAAAGTTATCACTTAAACTGGATAATATTTGTATTTCCAATGCAACTTTTAGAGTATGGAAGATGAAACTCAGTGAAACATGGAGGAGTCTGCAATGTTTTTTGTTAGCAGAGTCAAGCAGCAAGGAAGGCTTAGCATCTAGCTATTGATGAGACATCCTGATGGTAGGAAATGAAAAATGCAGCATAGCAAATTGAGTCTAGCTGCACAGAGGCACTGGAAACGTTATGTTTTCAGTGTCTGAGCCCAGTTCTTTTTGAGTCTGCATGATATGTTAGGCTTTATCAATACCAGCAGTTTGTATTTCTCTTAGTCAAGTCAAGTGAGATATATATTCCATCTTTAGATTTGGGGGTGGCTTTACATCCCCTTTGTGTATAAATAAGAAAGTTATTGAGTTTTCAATGGGAGTTTCAGACAAAAACAAAAGGATTAAGAAAAAGCTAGGGAAGTCTATACAGCAGCTGAGCAGGCCTTGATTTCATGCTAGGCTAATAGAGGAACTGCTCTAGGGATAAATAAATGGATTTTGGCCTCTAGAAATGTTATTTTCTCTAATGATAAGAAGAGCAAAGGGATCAGCTAAAACTCAATATTTACCTTGGGTTCCAGGAGGCCAGTTTTCCTCTGGAACTTGTCCTGGGTCTGTAAAGCTCTGCATCTGCCTGTGATTTTTCAGGAATAGGAGGGGTCAGTGTGCAGCAATAGGAGGGGGTCAGTGTGCAGCAATAGGAGGGGGTCAGTGTGCGCTGCTGCCTGGGCACAGGAAGGAGGCGAGGACGCCGCAAGCCCCGAGTAGGCCACACTTTGCAGCAGCAGCAACACTGTCCCCTGGTCCCCAGTTCACCTCGCACCATCCTCAGGCTCTCCTACCGCCTGGCACCCTGAGCCGTGCTCTGGGATTTGTGGAGACAGGAGCAGAGCTCCTGCACGGCACGGGTAGTGCAGGGAGCACGGAGGCAGGCAGGTGCAAGCAGCATCCCGGGGTGTTCTGCACTTGCAGTCATCTTATCCCATCCTGCAAGTCATCGGTAACTCGTTAGTGGTCTTGTGCAGATGAGTGACACTTTCAGATACTCAGCACACTCAGTGCTACGGAGGTCTGGTGTTCCCCTCTGCAGAGCCCACAGCAGCACCAGCAGTCCAAGGGTTGCAATTTGAAGGCAGTAGGAGATAAAATCTATTTTCTTCTCAGAGACAGCAGGGAGCAGCTACTTTTGTTAACTCAGTAATGGTTTCACAAATTGCTATTATTTAGTCTTTGATAATGATGGGCCTGTCTCTGTACCTGCAGCTGCTAGCCAGCCCGCTGGATCAAGGGCTTTGAAGTGCAAATGCTGCAGACAGCCGAATGTCAGCTGTCTGGAAGCTTTCCATGTGGAAAAACTCTAGGAGCACTCCTTAGTGCTAGGATGTTTTGATTTGAGTGGAAATGCCTTTCAAGGAAAAGCAGGTAGCTGTGTTTCAACTGTTAAAATAAACAAAGGCAGCAGGTGCAGAACTTTTTACTCCCTCTTCTGCTCTCCATGCAAGATAGTTTAAGCATTAAATGCCATAATTGTTACAGACAATTAACACAATCCCTTAGCCTGGTCTGGTAAACTTTTCTCAGAGCACTGGGTGCGGTGTGGGAGCAGATGGATGATTCCACATCAGCATGCTCTGAACTGATGCTGTTTTTTGACCAGGGAGTCTCACATCATAGGGGCTGTCTTTAAAGAATATACAGTTTCTGTCCATCTAAGTCCTCTGTGCTCTTCTGCCTGTCCTCCCATCCACACAGAAAAATAGAAGCTCTCTTTTCTTGCCATTATCCTCTTGGTGGAATACGTTAAAGACGATTCTGAAGCCTGCAGGAGGGCTGTATTTAATTATCATTATATATGCCTGTCCTTTTCTTTCATCCTGAAATATTTCTGCTTCATTTGGCAGAAAAGCCATGTTTAGTTTTCTCCAAATGAACATTTCCAAGCTATGTGCACTTGAGTTTGGGGTTGAAGGAAAAGGAAACTCAGTTCATTACACAGTGGTTGTTACTTGCAGGATTTTCCATTGAATAACCCTCTTCATTTGGCAGTTTCAGACAGCATTAGATATTGCCATATTTGGAAGAGGGGATCCTTAAGCACTGGTTATTTTTAGGCTTTGAACTGTTACTTGTTTGACAAGATTGGGAGGTTTTTTGGATGTAATCCTCTGAATTCTGGTTTGGCTGTGAATGGCGGCTGCTTTCACAAATCCTCTGCAAAGGGCGGTTGGAAAGACTTACACCATATCTTGACACTTTATCAATTAAAACAGCATTTGTGTTTCAGTGAGGGTTGTCTGGTAGTACTCTGCAGTAGCCAGCTGAACTGATTTATAGATGGATTGTTACATGTGGTCTGAACTTCTCCCTCCACAGGTTTTTCCTTTCACCTCCTCCGCTCAGGTTTTTAGCAAGGGCACAGATTTGTCACAATCGAACCACATGGTTAGTAGCTCTTTCTAACTCGCCAAAATCCATTTGCAAATTTGTGTTTTGATCAGAACTGCCACCAGAAACACACAGCTAAATTGCAGATCAGTAATTGAAACGTTGAGTCTGATTTTAAGGTTGATTATTACTAATTCCTTTGCAAACTGTACATTTTTTACGAAACTTGGTCTTTAAGTAGAAATTCAAAGCACTTTCTTTTTACTCCTTTGTGAGTTGCTGAAATGCTTGAGACAGTTCTACCAAGTTATGTACTCTTGAAATTATCAGAACATTAGTTTCAATTGTGGCAAACTTGTTGGAGAGATCTATCATTAACTGTTATTGTATATTAGAAATTCAGCCCTTATTTCACAGGTATCTTAGGAAAGAACGATACTTTAAAGCCTTCTGCTTCTTTGAGCAGAATATATTTAGATAAAAAGTTGAATTATGTGGAAATGAGTAAGGATTTACTGCCCGTGGCATGGCATACAAGTGGGGACAAGTAAGGCTTCTGTAGTTACCCAGGAATGGACATTGAAGTAATGATAACCTCCAGGAATGGATGTTCATTGCCTATGCACACCATCTTCAGCATCCCTCATCTACAGATGTGCAAAGGAAATAGAAAAAACAACCCTTCTGATGCCAGCTCTGCATGAAAACCACATTAACCTTTAAACTCGCAGATTTAAAAAACATAGCTTTTCTCCCTGACCAGGCAGGTAAATGAAGGGAGATGTAGACTCTAACTAGCTTCCTGCATAGTGGGAAAAATACTCTGAATAAGATCAGGAAAGCATTCACATGCTTCTTACAATCAAGAAAGTGAAGACAATGCAGCAGTTGTAAGTGGCACAGTATGATCCTTCACAAGTTGAGTGACTCATTTGCCTCCAATATGTGTGTTTGTGTGCTACTTGAATAATATATTTTCTGGCGCTTCGTATCTTCCAACATTGTGTCAAATGAGATGACTGGGCAAACAGAGGTAACTGTGCACCCTCTGTTCTGGCCCATCATGGCTCGTCATGGTAAGGCAGTGTTACACATTTTTTCTTCTGCAACAAAGCACTGAACAGATTCAGTACACAAAAAAGATACCGTCTTTGTTGTTTCTGACAAGGTTTTGAGCTTTGAACCAAAGCAAGTGAGTGGAAAAGAAGCATTTGTCATTAGGATGAGACTGGTATTATTCTGTGATGAAAGGCAAGATTTTATACTATAACTGCAACCATTCTGTTTGTACCTTGCAGTGAGCCATCTCTATGGATTTGGCCTGATGGATGCTGAAGCAATGGTGCTAGAAGCAGAAAAGTGGACTACAGTCCCTCCACAGCATGTGTGTGTGGAGAACACGGATCGACAAATCAAGTAATACCCGCTGCCAAAACCTTTGCTGGCATAAACTTATGGAAAGAAATTGGGTGGAATTTACCTCTCCCTTGCATTGTGCTTAATTTTGAAGGCTAAACTGGGAATCTCTCACCTTCAGAGATGTCAGGTCATTTGCCTGTAAAGATTGCTTCCCATAATTCTCAGAAAAAAAAGATCTAATTTAAAGAATACCTTGAACCTGCAAGTCTAAAATAACTCGGGCAGGGTGTTGATTGACACTAGTAGAGGTGATGCTCAGAAAAATAAAAGTGTCTAGATGAGTGCACTGCAGTCACCTGGAAAGATTAGTACAAACTCCAGTGTCTTTTCATTAAAATCTTACTTTATGTTATTTCTCTTATGACAGCCTCAGGAAGGTCTCTAATTTGGAAGCTAAAACTAAACGATCTCCTGCTTGCTCAGGGGAGGTCTCTGTAGAATCAGACGTCAGAGTAAAATTTGGCACGCACAGTCTGTGCATACAGGGTGAGCATCAGTGGTAAGGCACATTTACAAAGCAGTAAAATCAGTGAGGAACATTTTTATTTAAAAGATATATGGCAAGGCTACGTGCAAAACTACTATAGTCTGCTGGGAAGTTATGCTAGTTTAAACCAGCTGACTCAGATACTGTTTGCCCATTATTTGCAACAGTTAATATGTAATACTTGCTATTATTAAGCAAGGTCTATGGTTATGCCAGGCATTTCCTGGAACTTAATGACCAGCTGTGATCCCATGACAATCCCAACAATTCTTTGCTGGCCACTAATCCACAAAAAAATGCTCTGCCCCAAAGGTTTATTGCTATTACATTTTTTTCACTGTCCTCTTACTTTGTGTACATGTCAGTATATCCCTTAATAGAAAGCCAGTATATCCCTTAATAGAAAGCCAGATATTTGGCAATGACTGCCGTAAAACTGAGTAAGTCACCCTTTAGTGATAGTTTCAGCTAGGAAATAAATACTAAAAATAAGAATTACAGCTATTCACTTTTCAGAAGTAGTTGTCCAACACTGGCATTTACTATTAAGCAAAAGTGATTTGATTGTCTTATTTTACAGAACAAGTGAAAAACATTAATGTTGTTCTTATATGTTTGTATTATAGAACTATACGACCTGACAGCGTTGTCCGTTCCATTTACAAAGCCACTGGGTGTTCGGACAACCCCAACCACCACGTGATCTACTTGGAGCACGTGGTTGTGCGCATCACTATCACCCACCCTCGACGTGGAGACTTGGCCATTTACCTGACCTCTCCTTCAGGAACCAGGTCACAGCTGTTGGCCAACAGGTACAGTATGATGGCCCAACCTCACAGTGCAGTCAACATGCACTGAGACTGCAGCAGCAGCAGCAGCAAAGAGTAGTCAAGTCATTACAGTGGGTTCACTGGTGGATGCAGGATCCATATTATTTTTCTGAGAGAAATAGGGAAACTGGGAGATAAAAGAAAAGATGGTGATCTCTATCAGCAGAAGAATAGTTTGTAAAGCTCTTGATGATCATCATCTTTAAAACTGAGATTAGTCAATTTTGATAGTTTTCTATGGCTTCCCAAGTATTAAAAGGCTGAGCAGTGCAAAGAAGATAATGACAGGCTGAATATCACAGAAAGAAACTGAAGCTGAGTGGAAATGGGTTTCTCCAGACCATTGGCACTTATTTTTTTTCATTCCCCTCCTTTCTTATGCTTTTGTCCACTGGTAATAAAGATCAGACAAGGCAGTAATCCTCTCTAATTATTTTCTTTAAGCTTTCACAATATAGTAATGATTCCTGCTGTCACCAATTTCCATATCCTTTTTTTTTTTATATTGAAATAGTATTTTTGAACCATGAAAAGCTCATGGTAGAAGAGTGCTGAAAAGTTGTATTGGCACTTCAAAAAGAATATCTCCATCTAGAAACTGTCTATGAAAATGTTAAAAAGCCATCCATTTCCTAATTCCAGTAGATCTGGGGATAGATACTTGCTCTTCAACATCATCCCCTCTTAACATGAGCCACCAACAATTATATATCCTTTGTCTCAATGTTATCTCTGCATTATGTTCCCGATAATCTTAGTCTACATGATGCTACATGATGTTGAGCAGAGGGGCAGGATCCCCTCCCTCCCCCTGCTGGCAACATCCTCCTGATGCAGCCAGGATCCCATTGGCCTTTCTTGGCCACGAGGGCACTGCTGCCTCATGGGTAACTTGGTGTCCACCGGGACTCCCAGGTCCCTCTCTGTGGAGCTGTTTTCCAGCAGGTTGACCCCTAATCTGCCCTGAGGCCTGGGGTTATTCCTGCCCAGGTGCAGGACCCTGCACTTGTCCATGTTGAACCTCAGGAGATTCCTCTCTGCTCAACTCACCAGCCTGTCCAGGTCCCTCTGGATGGCAGCGCAGCCATCTGGAATGTCAGCCACTCCACCCAGCTTGGGATCATCCACAAACTTGCTCAGGGTGCCCCCCTGAACAAGTTGAACAGCACTGTGCCCAGTACTGATCCCTGGAGGACACCACTGGCCGCAGGCCTCCAACTGGACTCAGCCCTGTTCATCAACACCCTCTGAGCTCTGCCATCCAGCCAGTTCTTAATCCATCTCACTGTCCACCTGTCCAGTCCAGGCTTCCAGATCTTTCCTCTGAGGATATTATGGGAGATGGCATCAAAAGCCTTGCTGAAGTCAAGGTAGACAACACCCACAGCTCTCCCCTTGTCCAGCCAGTCATCCCATCATAAAAGACCAAACCCTTCTTCCTGCAGGGTCTATAGTATGATAAATAATGTTTGTGCTGTGGGAAGTGGTAGGTTTAGGTAATTGCCATTCTGCTGGGCACTCAGTGAGTTCCAATCCAAAAGCTGACATCAATGCAGTATGTCTCGCTGGCAGAAAACCATAAATGTTTTGGACAACTCTTCTGCCTTCCAGCTCAAGACTTCACCAAAAGTAATATTCCCAGTCCTAGGCTTCAAAGTGTTCTGTGAAGTGGGACTATCTCACCTCACCCTCTCATTTTGCCCCAAGCTGACTTGGCAGCCCTATCTGACTGGATCTGGAGCCTTGCGCACTTGCCTGTCCCTCAGTTGTGTCAGGACCTACCTCTCCTCTCAAGATTAAGGACCTGTTACAGAGAAAGAGAGAATTCAAGAGGATTCTGTTCTAACTGAAGGAACATAACCCACATTTTCACCAAAGATGAAGTTAACTTCAAAGAAAAGGAAAATACTTCATAAATATTCTTCAATCCATAGACATTAGACACGTAGACACATAGACACATTCAGTGGAGGCAGTTTTTCTGGAGTTTTTACCCACCTCAGCTGTGTTCTGTGTTTCATTACCGGGGTTGTCAGTGCCTTGTACTTAAAACATATGTGTATGCACATATACCTGCATTCTTACTGCACTGAACTTACCCCTTCCTGACCACAGGCAGACACCTACCCTCTAAACAGTTATGAATCAGGCTTTTGTTTTCTCTCTGAAAGAATCCTTCTTTAGTTTTCTGTTTTGTTTTCATGTAGCAGTTCTTCAAAATGAAGAAATCTGAAAGTCCTCCAGTAGGTATCCAAACAAAACAAGCTCGTGTAAACCCAGTGGTCTTAACACAGCTAACTTCTGGCTCTAGCCTTTCATGTCTTGCAGTTGACTCACAGCAAGTGGGAGATAAAGACATTCCAGTATTCACAGTTCACCTCTAGTGATGATTAGGATGTGGAAAAGGTACAAAGTTTAATTCAATCAATCTCTTTGTAACCCCTGTTCCATAAAAAGTAATTGTTTTCTGTATCTGTGGCAGAGAGAAAAAGCAAATGTATATACTAAAATATAAGATGTTCATCTCTTTTTTCAATCCTGTATTAGAAGAAGTATACTTAGAAAACAAAGAAACCTGAAACACTTCTTGATGTTTTACCTTTTTCTAAAAGCAAATTCTTCAAATAAGTTACTTCCCATGCAAGATAAACAGGCTTGTCAGTCATATTTAACTCATGACAACTCACAGCTCTGGGTTACTAATAACAAGGGATAAATGAATTTTGGAAAAATCTGGGTGTGAGATTTACTGGAGCCTTCAGAAGCGCTGCTGTAGGATAAAGTGATGTACATGGACACAACAATTTTCAAAACAACATTTCAAGACTTGTTTTATTTGGACTTTCTGTAGGAAATCTTACATCTTAGTGGTCTTGGAATTAGTATGCTGAGTGTTGTTGGATGTGTATTTTCTAGCATCCTGCTATTTAATATGAAAACCAGAGAGTTGTTAATCACTAACATGAGAATTTCTTTGGTTTTAAGGCATTTAATGTTTAAAATGTTAATAATGAGGGCATCCAAATAAAGGCATTCAAGTACAAGTAGCATTCAGTGATGTCCTAGCAGCAAACGGTCTGGGGTTTTTTTTAGGGTGCTTTTTAAATGGTTTTGTTGTTGGTGGTGGTGGTGGTGGTTTTCCTATAGTAAGAGCTCCCAGAGGCTGCTCTGCATTGTTGCTACCTGACTGAGACGCTTTTCTCAGACATGCAAGACCTTTTAATACACACGTACTTGATTAATAGCAGGAATACCAGCTGTTTTTACTGAACCCAGGGAAAACCTCGTTGCTTTACCATTACTCATCTGGGTTTAATTCAAAACAGTTTGCTGGTAAAATGTCTTCAAGTGCAAAAAGGACTATTTTACACATGTGCAGTTCTTCTCCACCAGTTCTGGAAGAAGAGTCATTGTATAGTTTCTGGTGCAGGGACAAGTAGGTCTCGCAGGCAATATCTGGCCTTTTCTCCTACATATTTTGTTCCCAATATTGGCATCCCCTAAAATGACTTCAGTAAGAAAACTTGTTAGTCAGAGGCGGTGTGGATTCCTTTGCAGGCATTTGGTGGATTACACTGTCACTGGCTTGAGCCTCATGTGCATTCTTCAAAAACTGCATTACAGGGAACATCTGGTTTGTTGTTTGAAAAGTACTAAACATGATTACATTGGATGTACTGCAACAGAGGAAAATACAGGCTTGGAAAGTGCTGGCTGGTGTGAGGATGAGGCTTAGTCAGTCAAAATGACTACAGTTAAGTCCAAATGGGAACAGTATCCCCCTTTTAAAAACAATTGGCCATTGGATTTGGCAGCATACATTTCAGAGTATTTTGAGACATACCAAGATCTGTTCTAGCAGACACTCAATACAGGGGGCCATGAAGGAACAGCTAAACAGAAAGAGGATAGAAGAGGCAAACTTGGCACTCATTTGTCTCCTGCCAAAGTCACGGCTTTTTTAAATATTGCCCTTTAAATTTAAAGCAGCTGCTGCCATTCAAACGGCGTTACTGAAATTTTTTAACCACGTGGTGGCAAGTTTCCAAGCCACTAACTTCCTTTGCTTACATGGCACTGACTTTAATAATACCTCTGTTCAGCAACAGAAGGAAGTATTTTTAATACCATCTTTTTTTTTTTTTTTTCCCTGTAATGAAATCTTTGATAATCGGTAAAGTTTAATAATGTCCTCCTCCCTGGAAAACTCTGACATCAAAAGTGAGATACTGTCGTCTAATCTTACTTCCCAGATAACATCATAAAAATTTGATGATCAGAAGTAGAGGAAGTTGCTTCTTTACAGGAGATTATTTTGATTTCTGAGTCTTGATCTTTTTAATTACATTTTGCGTATCAGACCTCAGCAACAAAAATTACATATTAGGGGTAAAAATGAAAAGGCTAACTTCAATCTTTGTTCTGAGTCCAGGTAACTGAAAATTTACTTGTGATATTATTAAATCATCTAGAACAAGCAAACAGTAACCTTGTGCTTATCCTGTGAATGAAGCAGTTCTTGGAAAAATGTCTTCTCCCAAATCAAACTTACTATGTTCAGTTTTGTTCCTTGCTTGCCATGATCTTTTATTTTTCTAAATAGGCCTCTCACTATCCTTCCTTCCACCCTCTGTTCTTTGCAGTACTACAATTGCAGTGTCAATATCTCTAAAATTGAATGATTACTTCTTTTGTTAAACCCAGTCATTATTAGTGTTAGACAGATTAAGGCGTTCCGGGGATTCTTGATATATCATCAAAAACACAATAGTAAATATTTTTTTTATATCAAGGAGGAGATTTTATTGTTGATTTTCCCAGCTCAGCAGGAAAGACCAAAAACCAGGTTTATGTGCAAAAATAAATGTGGAAAAGAATGAAGTGCAATGTATCTGAGATCTAGAATGACACCTGCCTTCCCCTGAGGACTGAGAACAATAAAGAATTAATCAGGAAAATGTGAAGAATAGGAACATATTGGCTTTTAGAATTCAATACTTCAAGTTGAATTGTAGTGAAAAGTTGGCATCCATAATTAACAGTTTGAATTAATTCTCCATAGTAGAAGTGAGAGTGAAGATAAATGGACAGAGATAGATTTCGGATCCAACTAAATGTCTCAGATTATGGTTTTTGTATTGATCTAAAAACAAAGAGAGGAGTTATGTAAAACAGATGATAAGAAGAACACCCAGGACTTCTGCTTTTCAAGATAAATTTGCTCCAGGTACATTCAGGCAAGGATGAGTGGCCTTTTTCTAGCTTTCTAATACCTAGGCCCGGCCCCATCTTAGTATAATATTACTTATCACACTGAGTTGTGGCAGGAATTAATTTGATTATGTACAGAACAGTAACTTTCCCCTACCATCCTTACCTTAATCAGAGATTACTTTCAGACCTGAACGGCTGATGGTTACAAAAAGTGTGCATATATGGTGCCACATTTGATCATGCTGTTCCACTAGGATTTATGCAAGTTTAAAGTGAGATTCCTGGAGATTTGCTGCAATTCAGGAGGAAAAAAAATACTGCTTTAAAGATAACTACTACTGTGAACCATGCAGCTGGCTGGTTCACAGTGCAGCATGTGAAG
>JAUBOD010000797.1:1642270-1656113 GCA_032353885.1 Nothura maculosa
GCTGCCCAGGGAGGTTGTGGAGTCTCCTTCTCTGGAGATCTTCCAAACCCACCTGGATGCCGCCCTGTGCCCCGTGCAGGGTACCCATACCCTGTACCTGTTGCAGTGTACCAAAAATGAGCTGACTTCAGCTTTGTTAGTGATTTGTTACTGAACTCCTTATGAATTATTATGAAATGTGATTTGTAGAGTATTACCATTTTATTTAGAAGAACCTTTCAATAGGGAGGACACATTTAAAACTGAAGCCAAAACTGTTATCTAATCTCTACAGTGGATGTTGTCATCATAAAAAACAAAATCTCAAGTAACAGGAGGGGAAAAAAAAAAACCTTGAGGAGTAGGAAGTAGAGCTTGCTTTACTATTTTACTTCTATGACACATCATACAGTTCAGGAGTGAGAATTCAAACCTTTAGAAGAAAATATTCCAAAGAAAGAGATGCATGAGTCATGGACTAGATAGCAGTCTTTCTGTGGTGTCAGTTTTGGTCATAACCACCATGCTTTAGGAGAGAAAAAAGAAGAAAAAGAACAACAGAAATTACAAAGGCAGGAGAAGCATTCAGAGCCTCGGTCTTTTATTGTAGGTACAGTGAAGAGCAGGGGTGGGAGTTAATGTAAAAAATGGATCACAGAATTGTAGAATTTATCATAGAATCCTTAAGGTTGGAAGGGATCCTAGCTCTAGAGGGCTGTAATAGTTATGTAAAGGCACATAGTTATTTCGGACGGTATATATGCTAATACCTGCAGAAGATGTAACTTGTGTCTACTGTAAAGGTCACTCCTTCAACCTTTGTTGCATTAACAAAATCACTTCAGTACAGGCTTGCCTAAATTTTAGAGGAATTTCAGCACAGCATTTCGTTTGCCAGATGATTCATCAATGTGCCCTGTTCTTATATATAAAGACTCCTTGTATAGCTGGAAGGACCTATTGCTTCTTCATGGCCATGGGAGGCAGACGGAGGAGATAATGAAGGATTTGCTCTGCTGGCTCCCGTGGCCATGAAGAAGCAACAAGGACCTATCTGAAAACAGTAAAGGTGAGGTTCTGGTCACATGGAAGATTTGCTAATCAGCAAGTGGTGGCTTTTACAGCAAATAACAGCACAGAAGCAGGAGAAGCAGGGCCCTAGTAGCTGGTATTTGTGGGTTGTGGTCGTCACTTAAAACAGTTGTTGCTCACTCAATAACCCGAGTAGCCATCAAATAAAATCAAAAATGTTTTCGTATTCATGAGGAAAGAATCTCTCTTGAAGCAGAAGTAGTTTCTGATAGCTTACATAGTGCTTGCTAAAAAATTGCTAAGCCTTTCTCTTTGCAGTGGAGCCAAATTACTATTTGGACTTCAGACTGTATAGATAAACATAGTAATTGAAGATACTAAGTACCAGCATACTAGAAAAGTGTTAATTTTCTTCTGGATTTCTTTTTTTATTATAGGCCCTTGCAATGCAGAATGCAGTAAAGTTGGGTGTGATGGGCCAGGACCAGACCACTGTACTGACTGTCTACACTACTACTACAAATCTAAGAATAACACACGGTAAGACCAAAGAGAAAAATATTTACTTCATGGATTCCTTGGCATATGGCTTAGATTCATTCGTCTTGTCTTTGCTTCAGCCATGGATAATTTGTTTTCCTTGAAATTTGACAAATTTTCTTAGGAGTAAAAAAAAAAACCCTATCTAATCAGACTATAAAGTACAGCCTTTGAACACCTTCTCTGATTGTTTCCCTTTCTCCTGGTTATTTTTCATAAGATGGCTCTATACAACTACGATAGCTGTTGCAGCTTCTGTGATTGAGTTTGAACGAGATAGTTGTAGATGGTTAGAAATGATACCACAGGACTGCTTGATAAGGTTTTCCGAGTCAGACAGCATGTGCTCTTGGGAAAGAAAAAGAAGACAAGAAGAGGCAGCCTGAGAGGGTCGCATTTTAATAAACAGATGATTCTTAGAAAAACATCAGTGCTGGTAACTACTTGTGCTTTGCACTCATGGCACAGTAATGTGATGCCAGGTTATTTAATTGAGAAATCTACATTCTCTCCCTGCAGGATTTGTGTTTCCAACTGCCCGCCTGGTCACTACAGTGCAGACAAGAAACGCTGTAAAAAATGTTCTCCCAATTGTGAAACCTGTGTTGGAGGTCACAGTGACCAGTGCATGACCTGTAAATCTGGCTACTACCTGAATGAAGTCACCAATAGCTGTATTACCAGCTGCCCAGATGGGTTTTACCTCGATAAGAGTTAGTATTTTATATTATTTCTTTATTGTGGCCTACAGAATCTGGGGAGGGCTACTGGTCTGGGGAGGTTGCTGGAATACTTGCAACCAGGGGAGGCATATGTTCATGCATTTATCTCTGCTCATTAATTTTTTTAGGTGCTGACTGTAATGAAGAATCTTCTCAAAAATTAATCTAAGAGTCTGCTTCCATAGATAGCTTTTAAAATTCATGCTTTGCAGGAGGATGACTTTTCTGCTTGTGGCTAAGAGGAACAGCAACAAATGAGGGCAGTGCAAGGACTAGCTGGTTGCAGGACAGAGATGGTTATGAATACTGGGGGAAACACCCTGATTCTGAACCTAAAGCATTTTTTCTTCTCCCAAACCTAAATGCCGTGGCACTTCCGTGACCCTATGCACATAGAAGAAACAGCCAGGAAATCCTAAACATAGACTGAACTTGAACTATACACTAAGAATAAATAGGGCCCGCAGTGTAAAAGGTGTTT
The DNA here is from genome assembly GCA_032353885.1 of Nothura maculosa. NCBI lineage: Eukaryota > Metazoa > Chordata > Aves > Tinamiformes > Tinamidae > Nothura > Nothura maculosa. The sequence continues at coordinate 1,645,025 of JAUBOD010000797.1, forward strand.
ATAGTTATTTTTTTGACAGACTTAATTATCTGCAGTGATGTGATGACCCAAGAGCCATGCCATAACGTTCTGCCATGTGAGACACCTGGGTCAGTTTACTCCTGTAATTGCTAAATAGAGTGCCTATGTTTAATTGCCAGCTTTGACTAGTAAAAATACTCGGGCAATCAAGCATGTGCTTTAACTCCACTGACTTCATTTACCTTTAGGCACATGCTTAAAAGATAAATACGTGCTCAATAACTTTGTTCAGCCAGATACTTTTTACTTTCTATACCAGAAAGTTTTATGTTTGTTTTTGAGGATTAGTAAATGCAGCTGCTACTTTGTTTTTCCATTTTCACTGTCTGAAAAGTACAGTGTGGGGAATTCCCTTCTACCTGATCAAGATGAATAGATAAAACTTTAGGATTAAATGGGAACATCATTTTTTTTCTTGACAGGGGTAGGTAGAAATGCATCTCAAAATGTAGGAGGTCTGAAGGCAGAGATCTCCATCCAAGGAGGGAGTTTTTGAGAATAAAAAGCAAATATTAAGTAATTTAAATCTTGATTTTTGTTAAGATCAGAAGTATCCTTGCAGGTATGAGGTAAGGCAGGACAGGCCGCTTGAATGGAAGGTATAAGAGGCAAGAGGTTTACTGGAAGGCATGACATTCAGCAGTCTATATTGCTGTGAGCAAAGGCTGTTGAAGTCCACAATATAAATTATTACTATAAATTAAACATATTAATGAGGACTTTCGAACAACCTCCAAGCATGTTCGAGTAGAATTTAGCTATTTTAGCTATTAGCTGTTTTGGTCAAGCTTTCTGTTGGCATTTCAGATGTCGAACTAGAAAAGGAAGTAATCATGTACTAGTATATCCATATAATTTTATTAAATATAACTGACAAGGCTTTTCTGGGCCGTTTTCTTTTCTCCTGTTTTTTATTGCTTTGTAGGTAAGATAGTTTGCCGAAAATGCAGTGAAAACTGTAAGACATGTGTTGAATTCCAAATCTGCACAGAATGCAAACACGGCCTAAGGTAAGGAAATGATAGATGTGACTAAACACAATATTTGTAGAGGCTTATGACTCAGTGGACGTACAAGAAAGTTATACAGCTATTTAACCTTGAGTAGCCCTCATTTCATGTGTCTCACTGCTGTTTAGATATTTTCTTGTGCCATTATGTGCCATTTGGCTAACAGTGGACTTTAGAAGACCTTTCATTTCAGTTAAAATAGAACCCACAGTCATATGGAAACCTTCTCTCTATGGCTTCTTCACTTTTTTTGACCTATAGTGCAGCCGTCAAGGATTATTTTAGCACTAAGCTGGTGAATTGTATTAATCCTACTGATTCATTCCTGTGATAGCTGGAAACTATTTTCTTATCTTTATTGTGTCTCCTCATACATCCAATCGTTCACTTATCTCAGGTACCTCAGGCTCAATTCTATTACAATACAGTCTGCACACATATTAAATAGCAGTGGATATTTTTTCTTGGTGGAGGGACTTAATCATTCTTGAAACTGATAGGTAAAGTCCATGCAGCAGTACACGTTTCAAGCTCCCTTATGAATGAGTGACCTTTAGATCCAAGTCGCAAAGTTCAAAAGTCTTATAAAAGTTGTAAGGGGCTGTATGCGCTGCTTTTATGCCACAAAGAACATGAAGTATCTGCAGGCATTCTCCTTTCAAAATACGCATGTTCTGTGAATGCCTAACACTGGGCTTTTAAGTACTTCATTCAGGTGGGTTTTCGTATTTCTACTAGCAAAAGCTGGATGTTGTTTAGAAGTTCCCATAACAGACAAAATATGGAGCTTGTAACTTCACAGAACACAGTCTCTAATAAAGAATTTTATTTATCATTTAAGAAAGGCTTTTATATATTTTCCTGTCACTTAACACAAAGGCTAGATTGCAGCACTATTGAAGGAAGGAGACAAGCCTAATGTTTATGAAAAGAGAGTATGAAAGAAAAAAGGAAAAAAAAAGTCCCAAATTTCATATTATCTTGGACAATATTAGCAGTCTAAGGCTGCTTTTGGTAACTTCTTGAACAAGCACCACCTGAGTGAGTGTGACAAGTTAACGGAGTCTTGCAGGACATCCATTTCATACTCCACGTGCTACGTTTTTTTGGGGGTGAGTTTTTTTGGGGTAGTTCTTCTGGTTGTTTTGTTGTTGTTGTTTTTTGGGGTTTTTTTTTTTTTTTGGTTCATCTATGAGCAGAGCACTGAATGGGACTCAGGAGACCTGAATTTGATTTTTCATCTTGGTATTTACCCATTAACTAAATGTCGGCAGATTATTAATTTACCTGTCTGTGAAAAGATGATAAATGCTATGTGCTTTGTAAAGAATTTTGCATGTGTGATTGAGGGGGGTGGAAAAGAAGACAGGCTGGTGTCACTGCATTTGTTGGATTATTCATTTAAGCATTTTTTCCGTACTGAGACCTCATGCACTCTTGAAAATTTTCAGTGGTGTGGACACACACAACTTTTACTGGAGCCAGTCTGTATAACAGGATTAATCCCCTATTTGGGTGGTGCTCTGTAGAACTGCAGGGCAGTTTTAGAGACACAGTTGAACTGGATGAAAGCTGAAATTCCACAGAGGATGACACATATGTCAGAGGAATCCTAACTTATAAGATGCCTAGAGCAGGGTCTTCTTAAAATGAAAGAAAAGACAGCTACTTAGCGAGAAACATGGAAGTGTGGCTCCTTATGCTATTCCTTTTTTTTGTTACTTGCTGTTTTGTACTATCACTCAAACATGCCTGCAGGCAGAATCTGTATGCAGAGCTGGTGTTCGGTTTGGAGATGGGAAGGCAAACTGCTCTGTCAGGAGGAGGTTGTGCTTTCCTGCACCACGAATTTATTCTTAGGCTCTGCTGTGGCATGATATTGGGAGATGCTGCTGGTCTTTCAAGAGCAGCATGAGATCTTGTTAACAAGTTCCTTGGCATTTTTTTTAATGCAGTGATGCTGTCCCTGTGCCAAATTCCTCATGGGCAATTGTGTTTTACATGCCTGAATTTTCAATGCTGTTTGGCACTGTTTTTTTTTTTTTTCTTTTTTTTTTTTCTGTCCTTTACTACTTGGTAGTATTTACTAGGAATTCGTAAATGGTTGCTGTACTTCACGATAGGCAATATTGCATTTCATTCTCATTGGAAGTGATTACAGTCCCTAAATTTACAAAATATGATCAGTGAAGGAAGCTGGCCCACATAATGATTTTTTTGTTCTTTTATTATAAAAGAGTTAGTGGCTTGTGAATGAGCTTGTCCTTCTCTGTTGCTGTTATCTGCTCAGAGCTCAAACACTGTTCTTTTTCCTTTTCACAATAGTTTGCATGGCTCCAAATGTGCTATCCGCTGTGAAGAAGGAAAATACCACAGTGGTACTGATTGTGAACCTTGTCACCGTTCTTGTGCAACTTGTGCAGGTACTTACTGACATTCATCTGTTTCTTATTGTTTCTTCTATGTTATTACTTCAGATTTTATTTTACTGTATCATAGTTCCAGTACAACATACCTGCTGCCATACTGTAAAATCTTAGTCCACTTAGTAATTCTTTAATGTATTTTAAGTTTGACAAACTTCTTCCAGTTAGCATGAAAATCTAAGTTTTCTAGCCAAAAGTTCATGAACAATCATTTCTTTACTTTTAATGGAGTTCATCCTAATTTCTAAGTATACCTCTATTGTCTTTTTGGAAAGAAGGAATGATTAATATGGCAGCTTTAGAGTTGCCAATATTCATTTCTTTTGGAAAAAGATATAGTAAAATTATGTAATGTAATATAATTCTAGCTGTATATCTTTATTGTTTGATGTTACTGTTTGTAATGTTTGGTGGCAAAAAGGAAGTAAGGCGAGTAAAATGTAACCTCCAAGACTGTAGTAAACTTTGCTAGGGTTAGGTGATGGTGGGAACTGGCCAGTAATACAGTGTATTTTCTTGCTTTTAAGGTGCTGGAGTAGATTCTTGTATAAACTGCACACAGGGCTATTTTATGGAAGATGGAAGATGTGTGCAATCCTGTAGTAGTGGTTATTACCTTGATCACTCTACTGAAAGTGGTTATAAAACCTGTAAAAGGTAGGAAGTTTTTTCATTGGCTAATGTATGTGTCTTAATGTTTGTCAGCATGTTAGTTATTATTGTGTAGGAAAAAGATGAGTAGCATTTACTTGATCATAAAACCCCTGCTGACTTCAAAAAAATAGGAAAATATACTGCATGCTAAGCAAATAAAGGAAAAGAGCTCCTTACTTTAATGTGAATTATATTCACGCAGATCTTTTTAAAGTGTTTTTTTCTTGAAATTATATATGCCCCCTTCACTTTTGAAAGCCTGTGGTGAGAATCTTTGTAAATATGCAGAGAAATGTAGAAATTACAGATCTAGGCAAGGAGTCTCAACAAGCTAAAATGTCAAAATATGATTTTTAATAACAAGTCAATTGCTATTCATAAGGACCATTCCAGCTCTTCAGCTGCACAGAACAGACGTGGCACAAATATAATATTAGATGACTGTCAAAAATAGCTCATCTGACTCAGGATACAAATAGGCGGATAAGTCTTCGGCAGGGTTGTGCTATGCAAAAAAAAAAAAAAAAGGACTTTTTTTCTATTCTATTCTTTGTTAAACTATAAACTATTCTATTCTTTTTAAATACCACAATCATTTGGAATCATTTGTAACTGACTCACATTGGATTTAGAGCAAGAAGGAAATCACTATGTGTTGCAGTTTTCCATTCAAAAAAAAATAGGAAAAGAAGAAAGAAAAATCATTGCACAAAGATTTGATGTAGCTTGAAGGGTGATGAAAGGGCTGGGCAGCAGGTTGGTCTTTCCTACCCTGTGGTTTTGAGATTGTCCCTTGAGAATGCATGAGTACACAGTCTATTTCACACCTTTCTTGGTTACTGCTGCATTTTTCCAAAATGTCAGAATAACTCAGCAAATTAATGAGTTTAAAAAATATATGAATGAAGATTAATGTAGAAGGAAGGAGAGAGGCTGGATTTGTAGTAGGAAGTTTTCGGTTTTGGTTTGGTGGGGTTTTTTTTGAAATTGAACCAGCTGATAGAGCTGAAAGCAGCAAGTAAGGCCGGGTGTTGTCCTGGGCCGGCTCGTGCTTGGTGACCGCCCTAGGGCCAACATCCGTGTGTCTCCTCCAGATGCGACGCGAGCTGCGTGGAGTGCAGCGGCCATGGGGATCGGAACTGCACGAGCTGTCCCAGCGGCTACAACCTGGACTCTGGTGCCTGCGTGGTGGGAACAGTCTGCAAGGATGGTGAGTGCAGCCCTCTGAAAACATGTGCTTTGCAAATGCCAGCGTCTTCGGTACACATGTTGGGTTGGTTCAGTCTCTTTCTTCACCCTTCTTACAAGCTTGATCTTAGCTATACATTATTTCTTAGTATACTCAGGTTTGTAAAAAGGAAGAAAAAAGTTAATGTGTACTTACACAACTAGCCACATGCATTTTAACTGAATTGTCCCTCCCTGCAGCGCCTTTTCATTCTCTATCTGTTCTTCAAAAGCCTTTGCTTTTTAAAGAATCGTTTTTAAATAAAAATCTTAATGCATTGTCAAAAGAACTGTCAATAGAATCACGTTTATCTATTTTGCCACTTTAAACTGTGAAAATACTGATACTTAAAATCCTTTTAGTTATCTATAGTATGACTTAAATTATGTGAAGGTCTAGCAAGAGGAAAAGGATTAACTTTGAATAGGGAGAACCCAGTCTGTGGTAGAACCAAGACCCCTGCATACTGCATAAGTTTGTTGTACTTACCATTATTCATTCCTTTAGAAGAGTAGTTATATACAGATTTACACACACACATATATATATATAAAGGTATTTTGTACATATATAGACATAGATACAAAACTACTCTGTTTATATATATATATATATATGTATAATGGCATGCTTGCCTAGAAGTATTGCTGTATGAAATACATCTCACTGCAGTCCAACTGTGGCAATCCAACTGTAAAATCATACCAAAACAAAAACAGATGTAAAACTGTGAAAAACAACTAACACCAAATGCAGTAAAAGGTAATGATGAGCCTTGGGTCCCGGTCACTCCAGCAGGATTCGGTAAGCGTTTTTATCAGAGGTTTTTTGTTTGTTTTTTAAGGAGCAGGATAAAGTCTTGTTTCTGTGGACCTTTTACCATTCCTACAGGATTTTAGGCCTTTTAAATTAGAAAACTAGGTTATCCAGTTTAAAGTCATGCTGCAGTATAAAAGTAAACCAATCATGAGACCTTTTCATATCAGAATGCTGGAAAAAAAGCATCGCCCTGTTGAGCTAGTGCAGAGCAGGTCAGGCATACACGGACAAGTGAAAAGGAAGTTTGCTATTACAAGCCCTAGGAAACCACAGTCTCATTAGTATACTGCAGTTAATGCTGCAATGCAAACTTCCAATGCACTGGTTTGATTTTCAGTGCGCTCGGATAAATTCATCTTCCTCTGCACACATACTACTGAAAGGGCCTACAGAGAAAGAAATACCACAGAGTGGAAGGTTATTCCTTTATTTATGTAGAGGCATAGCAAAAATAGTAGTAGAGCAAAAGAGCTCAGGCAATGGAATTTAATGTGCCTGAAATTCCCACCTTTATCTTTAAATCTTCAGATAATGCTTTTTTTTTTTCCACATTCAAGCCAATGCTGTGTGCTTTCTCCAGTGTACTGGAGTATTGTGTATTGATGGGCTTGAATTCTACTGCGAAGCAGCACTTGAGCAAAATGCACAGAAATAGGATTCACTGATGTCTTACAAAACTACATAATCTTGACCAGAGCTGAGATACCTGATGAGGTCCTGTGAACTGCACATTTTGTTAGTATTTCCAAGAGACAAAGCTTGCAGTAAGTTGTGGCACGCAGCAGCACCTCCACTCGTGAACCTGGATCCTCACCTTGGATCCATGCTCAGCTCCGAGGCTGAGAACTCCCCATCTCATTACTCTTTCCTTGCTGCTTTCCCCATTGCCATGGGAAGCAAGCATCATGTGAAGCCCACCACATAGTACGTGTTCTCCACAGCATAGCATGGAGGGGCAAAATAAGGCATTTCTTCTGTAAGTTTTCAGGCACAGAGGGTCTCATTTCACTGCTTGTGAACTGTTAACCTGTTCTGTAGAGTATGCATTTCTGTTGGGAATGTTTCATTCTTTTTCTGCGATTTGACTGTTTTATTCTGTTGATTCATAAATACTGAGAAAAAAAATCCTTTGCTGTAAATATCACTGTTTTCTAATTATTCTCTTTCTAATCTTTTTTTCCCTTTCACAAATGGATACCAATCACTTCCTGTCGGACTACACAATACCTCTTCCTGAAAAAAAAAAAAAAAATGCTGTTGACTGAAATTCCTTTTGATGGACCAAATTTCCTCCTTGCTACCTGCTCCTGAATGGTCTCCTCAACCAAATCTGCCTGTCTGACCAATTAAACCCTCTTCCATTGCCCACACCATGCTCTCCAAACCTGCAACTTCCCCTCCTTCTCTTCCCACCCGCCGCCCTCCGGAAGCCACGGAAGAGTCTTGGGCCGAGGGCGGATTCTGTATGCTGGTGAAAAAGAACAATCTCTGCCAGCGGAAAGTGCTTCAGCAACTGTGTTGCAGAACGTGTACGCACAAGGGGTGAGCTGACGCCTCCGGGGTCCTCTCGCTCCTGTAGACTTATAGATTAATGCGTATTATTGAAAAAGGAACAAAAAAAAAAAATGCCTCCTCTCTCTCTCTCTCCTTCCTTTTTTGTCTGGGGATATGGTGAACTGTTTGTCGGGACTTAAATGGAAAAAACTACAACACGCCTACCTTTCATAACTGGGTGTTTAGAGCTAAGCATCCAGGATCACAGAGTCAGTATTGTGTGACCAAAGCATTTGATGCCAAAATTAACGTTTAACTCATGATTTGATTTCCTGTCAACCTTAGGATTATTCCTGTTTTTTGAAGGGCCTTTTTCTTCCCTTTTTTTTTTTTTTTCCTACTTGTTTCCCCTTCAAGATGTTTAAAGAGTGTTTCGAGAGTACACCACACGTTTACATGGATTAAAACTAAGCAGTACAAAAATGTTTGCATCAGCCTTTTTTGTGCTGTATATAAACTTAGGGGGAACTTGAGGAAATGAGTCCCTGAGGGAATCAGAAACATCATCAGCTGCAGGACTAAGTTCTGCACCTTTTGTAACAGTATTTAAAAGAAAAAAAAAAGTGATCATTTCTGCACACATTTTTATTACTTCTGCTGTGTGCTGTTTTATGTATCACATGCAGTATGTATATATGTTGTGCCCAAAATGTTTTTTTGGTCATATAGATCTCATTTTTAGACAGCTAGCTTATTAACAGATATGCTAGGATTTTTATTTTATTTTTTTAAATTGTCAAAGCTATTTCAAATAAACTTTAGAAAAATACCATTGTTCTTATTGTGAACAAATGCAGAAGATACTGTTCCTCTTGGTTTGCTTAAACAAGAGTAATGTGTATGCTTGGATATCAGAGAACATTGGTGATGTGTAAGGTGTATTCATAAATTATTATTATCTTGTAATGCTCACAAAACTGGGGACCTGATCCTACAGATATATGGGGATAATTGTAGCACTCGTACAGAAATGCCAGTGTGAATATATGTGTCAGGATGTGTTTACAGCAATGGATTTACAAGCAAGCTTTTTAACACTGTGCCAAATACGTCTCTGGGAGTAGCTACATATAGATCAATAAATCAAATGTTTTCTTTGTGTAATAGTCTTGTCATGATGGACCTGAATCTGCTTTTAACCACTCACAACACAAATTTCAGCAGGAATAACCCTGCTGAACCCAATGGAGTTACCTCACTGTAAAACCGGAGCAGCAGACCCTTGCATTTCCTGCTCTACCCAGTACACAGCTGTCTATTCAAATCTCCATTTAATATGTTTTCATCAGTTTTTCTCAGCATACTGTTCGAAAGCCATTCATTAAGCAAAAGACAACAAATTGAACTTCAGAGATACTGTTTTGGGGAGAAAATACGTAAAATGTGCAAAGTGTCTCTCTCGGTTATCTTTCCAGGACACACAAGTAGGAAGGGGATTGCTGGTGTTTAGGTATATAAATGTTAGAAAATAAAAAGGCTGTCCTTTTCATGTGCGGAAATGCTTGTGGAAGGTTTACAAATGAATGGGGATGAAACAAGAAGAGACAATGTGCTCCTTTTGCCAGACAGCAGATAAACGATTACAACCCACAGCAGGATCTGTGTGATACAGAACCTGTGAAGCTCCTTTGGTGCCCGTTAACAAATTTCCTAATAAACATTCAAAGTTACGAGAATTTAATTTGTGCTAGTTTTAACTACTAGTCTGTTACTGCCTCATTTCTCAATATAACATTATTAACTAGAACATAATGCTTTCAAAGTTTAAGTTAATATTATATATATTATATATAAATATATATTCATAATTGAGATTTAATTATGTAATGGATTGTAAAGAATTTGTTTGGATACTTACAAATGCCTCTAACGCTATTATAGAGAAGAAATTAATATCTTTGTTTTCTTTTAAAAAACTGACACATTGTTAAATCCAAATTCATTTTTACTGAAAAAAATACTGTACATGTGTAAAATGTTCAGTTGTTATTTGTAAAATAGGGTAGTTCTGTTGTAATTGATACTGGCCAAAATCAATGTTATTCCATATTTTATTTTTTCTATTAAATTAACCTAAATTTCTGTTCCTTTGGTCTGGAAAACCATGTTGATAATCTTTACATATGTAAAGCATTTCTACTGAAGGTCAAAGGTTGCTTTATGGTAAGGAGCGCTTTGAACCCACAAACAAGTCCTTGCAACAAATTGGATGGGTAAGGGGTGTTGGATTTTTTGATTTTTCCTAGGTGGTAGAATTCATCCAAGCGGTAATGCCCAGTTTCCATGCAGAACACCTTTGTGTGGTTCCAGTCGGGATGAACCCTGGTGTGGTGCGCAATAGAGACTGCTGCTTCCCACCCATACAAGCTTGTGAATCTCATGCGTAACCTGGATTGAAGAGACAGTCAGGAGCAGCTGTTGTCTCAGGCAGGTTAGGGAGAAGGCAGCAGTTCCACAGCCTAATGTGGCCATGAGCACAGTGAGATCCTGGTTTCTGCTCGTGTGCCGACTGACACCCCTCGGAAGCACAGCTCGGCACGGGGTGTTGGAAGCAGCTCTCCCTTGCCTCTACACAGGCTGAGATCACAGGATCACAGCCTGCAGGATCACAGCCTTCACTGGCTTTACTCATTAAGCTCATTCATTACCCCGCTTAATCCTACAGCCTGAGAGGAGCCTGAGCTGAGAGCTCATCCACAGAGGTCCTGTGTGCGGGTGAAACTTTAAAAGTTTTAAGCATGTTCAGTGAGACTGTGTGAGAAACAACTCACACATTTTCCTGTTTTTCAAACATGAAAGAAAAGTCTTTTTTTCAACCTTACTCATCTTGCTGTCACCAACTTTATTTTAGAACAAAGAGCTAGGCCATCATCCACATAGTGGCTGGACATCACACACCCAGCAATACATATCTATATATCAGGTAGAGATATATATACATACATACATCAGGAAAAGAAGTTGGCCTAATCCTTACACTGATTCTGTAGGAAGAGCTTCCTCATTCAGTCAAAAACCATTGACAGATTTTAGAAAAGACCCCTGATTTCAACATACACATCCTTTCCATGGCAGAGTACATTCTTGTTCATGACGATTTAGGAGCATCTTTACACGAGAGAGTGATTCCACTTGATTTAAATAGGGTCTTATTAATAGCCTCTGAGTAGATGAGTAGATCTCTTCCTTACTAGAAGTCTACAAAATAAAAATACCTGTAGGCCAAAAAAGACATTTCTCACAGATCAGCTAATACTGTTTTTAGCAGTAAAACAGCTAAAAGCATAGCATGCCTACAGATGCAGAATCCATGGAAAGAGCATCAAGAGAATACCCTCTGTATGAAGGCATCATTTTATTAGTGGAAAACGTATTTC
>JAUBOD010000797.1:1656213-1673944 GCA_032353885.1 Nothura maculosa
TGCAGAATCCATGGAAAGAGCATCAAGAGAATACCCTCTGTATGAAGGCATCATTTTATTAGTGGAAAACGTATTTCTTTTCCTCTAATGAGATTCCAGCCCTGTTCCTTTCAATTTCCAGCTCTCCCCATCAGCCACCAGCCAGTGCTATGGGATCAGCAACTCAAAATCCTGCTAGGAGGTGTCAGTGAAAACCCCACACTGCCAAGGGGCAGCTCCCATTGCTGTTGGCTTAGATCCTGTCTACCTGCTCCCCATTGTGTGGTGGGACGTGCTGCCCTTGGCTGGGAAGCTTCACTAGCTCTATCCTAGCAAGGAAAACCCCTTTTTTCTATCAAAGATTTTCCGAGGAGACCTTGCAGACCACCCTAGATTCCTGTTGGCATTGCAGCTTTTCAGTGTCACAAGAGCTATTGAACAGGAGAGCAAAGGAGAGCAAAGCGTCTGCCCAGTCTTGTTGTCAGGAAATGACAGCAAGTTTGACAGTGCAAGGCCTTAAGATCAGCTGACCTATACACAGAGATACTGCCACAGGGGACTATAGCAGCTGTGCCCATCACTAAGCCTAAGTTGATGATTACCAATTTAATCTTCATAATAAAGCCACATCACAACCACAGTGAGTAACACCTTTGTCACTGCCCACTCCAGGTTGCTATTTGTGTACTTTTTAATTAAATTGTTTACAGAACTGAGTGACCATAAGCAGACCTCAGTTACACATCCATGGTTCTTTTAATGTTATTTGATTGCCTGCGTGAGTCAGCTCACCAGACAATATGCTGTCTTTGACCCACTGGTGTGCCTTGTATTTATAGTGAGCACACTCGTGTTATCTCACTGCTGCAGAGCGAATGGTGATGGAGAAGAGTTCTACCATTTAATGTTTGTGCAAGATATTCTAAGCAGCTTTTAAAAACTTATATAGCATACAAAGAAAAATCCCAATCAAGTTTTAATCATGAAGGATCTGACCCAGCAACAGCTTTCACAACCTTGTTCAGAATCCGTAATTGCAATACATGAAGGGGAAAAAAGGGATTAAAATGCATCTTTGATGAACATTTTGTTTAACAAGAGAAAAACAGTTTTCTGCCTTATGTAATTTTAATTATTTTGTAAAATTGCCTCTTTTAATGAAATTGTCTGATTTTTTTATCACTGTCATCCTGAAAGTGATTGGGGCTTAAACCTTCCTCTTTAATATTCATATGCGAGGGACTAAAAAATGATGAGTAGCAACACAGCATCCTTGAGAACGAACTAAAGCTCTGGCCATTAGGATCACCAGCTAGTGGGAGCGCAACCAACACCTGCACATCCATCCTCACTTCCACACTGGTAAGCAGCACAGGATTTACCTCTGTTTAAACCCTGTGACGTTTATGTAAAGTATCAGAGAACTGAGATCCTGGTCCTCCCTCCCCGAAATCCTGAGCCTGAAGCCGGTAACAATGTGGGAATGGTCACCTGCAGTATCAGACACCTCCATGGAATTACAGCTAATGGCTGTGCTATGATTAAATGGATTAGAAAGGACTTCCTGTATGGATCATAGAGCAATATTTATTGCACAATAAAGGAGCAATTTTTTCACTTCTAGCATACGAAATGTTGTCAAAGGAAACTATATTATGGCAAGAACGCTCAGGTTTTTAAGGTAGCACATTTCCAGTAAGCAGCGTATGAAGACTCTGTGCCACATCAAAGGCCATTCTTTTGTTACATCTCTTTTTCTTTGGGCAGCTCATGTATTTGCTGCCAAAGATGGCCAAGGCAAGGTTTAGAGGAATGGCACGTGCACAGTCATTTATTTATCAGTGTTTTCCAATGTTTGGGGGCTGGATTTTCTGAAAGTCTTCTGGGAAAACAACATCAGTCTTCAAAGCGATAAATACCACCCCAGCACAAAACACTGCAGAATCTTTGCTTTATGGCGTTGGGAAATAAGCCAATTAAGCACCATTTTTTTCCAGTCAGGCCAGGGAAATAAAACTAGAACATTGACAGGGTGCAATTATTTATATACCCAAAGAAAATCAGTAACTCCAATGTGCAAACACAATGACAGCTCTGAATGTTTACTGAAGAAGTTTGCTGAATTCACTGTTAGTTCAATTTAGTTGCAATCCAGATAAATCTGCACTTCTTTCCACTCACAACTGCCCCTGGCCTGTCCTCTGCCCTGGTCCTGGCAGTTGCACATTCCCTTTGAGCTGCAGTTTGGAGGGAAAGTTAGTTAATAGGTTGCTAGCCCCTATGGATTGCATGGATTGCACTGCAACCACAGTGTTTGTGGCCATGGCAGGATGACAGTTTTCTGCAATGTTACCTAGTCCAAAGACAAAATTCATGCGTATTTATATACCCAAAGCTCCTGGGTGAAATAGCACGTTTCCTTACTCCTAGGCCATACTGCACCAAAGCTGTGTAAACACAGTTCTTGCTGGTCCTGCTTTTGGCTTAGTGCTCCTGAGCTCCCCAAATTGAAGGGAGGTTTCAGAAAACGCCCACGACCAAATGGTGCCACGAAGCCGCCCCCCAGGCCCATCAGAATCCCAGGGGCTATATCATTTGCCCACCCACGTACCCTCTGCAGGGATCATTTAGGGAAACATCCTTCCTGTGCTGCCTGGGAGGGGTCATGCAACGCAATTACCTTGGATTTTCGAACAATATTTGTAGTGGATGGGGACTAGCACCAGCAGAGATGTTAAGTGAGGAGAGATCTCCAGTTTCTCAATAGATTATTGGGGTGGATGGAGTATTACACATAGGAATAAAATTCAATATTATGTTATTTTTATGAAAAGAACCAATTCTCCTCTTTCTTATTTATTCTCAAGGAGATGAACGTTCCTTTTGTGGAGATTTTATCCCAAATTTAATACCTATTCATCTCTAAAAATTAAACAGAGATGGCATCTCCTTAGCAAGGTAAATCTACATTGTTACGCCTTGTTAAGATCACAGATTGCCTCATAGAGTCCACACTGCAACTTCAACCAACCTCTGCTCACATCCTGACTAAGCTTGGGATTTCCAGGTCAAACAGTGCAGGGGTCAATCTGCTCAAGACAGATCCAACTCTTTCCATTTCAAGTTTATTCCCCTTCAAGTCAGACTGCAGGAATCCTCTTGGCAACAAGGTAGGCTCAGCTCCTGCAGATTACAGACTCCTCAGTCCATAACGCAGGAGGAGGGCAGCTGTGCCATCAATTGAGTTCAACCAATTTGCAAAAGAAATCATTTCTTATAGTATTAAAAGATTCTCTCTTTAATGTATTCCATGGGCAGGTATCACCACAGATACTTAGGTATAAAGTCATTTTGCACCCTTTCTGTGGTATCTCCTGTAGGAAACCATCTGGATTTCCAAAGCAGCATTATCAACAGGCAGTGCTGAGTTTCAGTCAGTTTTAGCTGCCTGCATTCCAGTGCTCTTTTGGAAATGCAGAGTCATGGGACTTAACAAAAATTAGGAAGCATGATGATACCCAACAAGGACACTTCCAGTTGGGAGACTCCAGAAATACAGAGGCTGAAGAGGCTTTTTTTCTATAGTTGCTCTAAAATTTTGCTAGCAAATCTTTTGAAACACAGGCCAAGATTGCTCCCTTTCCCATATCCTCATGGGGCTATCGAATTTCAGGTTTCAGGAAAGCAGCAGCCCTGCCAGGCCCTGGACTCCATGCTTGCATAGGCAAGGGAGAAGCCCTGACCTCCCTCCAGCTTTCACTTCTCAGCATCCACCTTATTAATCCAAATGGAGTTTTAAAGCTGCCTTTTTTTAAAGTGGTGAAAATACCTTTTTGGAGTCTTTTTATACCTGCTCAGTACCCCTGAGAGCTCTGGCTCTTGACTAGGCTTCTAACAACCATTGTGTAAATGTTACATGGAAATGCAGAGAAAAACAGACACAAAAAGAGTCAGGGGAAATCTCTTCATACCAGCCAAAAGGGTAGCTATGGTTGATGTAAACATTTTTATTCATCAGGGAAAAGAACAGAGCGCTGTGCAAGATAGTGGAGCTGATAAAGGCAGTTGCCTCTGTCCCGCTTGTCACGATTAAAGCTAATGTGATCTCAGCTAATCTTCTAACAAAAGTGCCTTTCATTGTAAAATCATTATATCACACCCAGTGCCACATATACCTCTGTTCTGGGAAAAGATCTTGAGCCTTTTTCCAGGAATCTGCCTTGTCACAGGAGGGACTAAGGAGCAATTTCATCCATCAGGTTCCTCAGTACCCAACAAACTTCTGCATAAAAGGCTTACATTCCCCAAATCTTCCTTAAATAGCTTCCTTAAATATTCCGTAAAAACCTTAAATATTATCATTCCAAAGTTTTGTTTTCTAAAGCTTCTTTGTCCCCTTATTCTCCATTCTGCACTTCCAAGCAGGGGGACAGGGGTACGGTCAGTGAGTAAATGACTCAATGCAGAAGAATAATCAATGAGGGGCTGAAAGCTGAAGCTGAACAAATTAAAATTAGAAACCAGGTGAATATTTTGTGCCACTGGCCAAAATATAGGGGTAAAGGAAATACTATAATCTCCATGTCTATAACCTTCACGTTTTCAAGTTCAAGGCATATTCACCTTCCAGAAGCAATACTCCAATAGGCATTGGGCTTAAGAGAGGGATAAATTTAAGAGGAATTCTTAGGCTGAATTTTAAAAGTCTGTTTCACACAAGTTAGTCTTAAGTGCTTTAGGGACTTAAGCTCTAAGAATAAAATTTCTTCAGTAAACACAAGGTCCTGCTATCCAGTAAAAATAAAATAAAATGTGTCAGGAGTGAACACGCAGAAAGCAGAACACTTTCTAAGACTGAATTCTCTCAGTTCTTGCTGTTGATCAGTGAAAAGCAATTTTAATCTATGCCTCTTTATCTGCTCTGTGAAACATCTGTAACTCATAAGATTACACACAAAAGCTCATATACAAAATACACAGATTCAGCAAGAGTAAACAAACAAAAAAGAGGAAATAAGGCAAATTCTTAGCTGATTATAAATGAAAGTCACTGTGGCAATACTATAGGCAAAACTAAGGAATATTTTAAAATCAGACTGAATTATATTTTGATAAGGAATGGGGAGTAAGTAGCATGTCCCTTGCAGTGATAAGATTTTATGGGCTTTGCAAGAAGGTACCTATATGACTAAGAGCACATGCAACGCTGTATGTTTCCAGGAGTGCCTTGCATGGATATTCATACCCTAGTCACTGTCAGGGAATGGCAAAGACTTTTCAAATAGGAGAGAAACAGTAATAATAAGTTAACAGCCCTACACTTGATGCTGCTTATGCAAAGTCGAACCAGCATCCTGGGAGCTATGCTGACCCTAACTTCATGACCTCACTGCAATTCTCTTTCTTTTGCCTCTTTAATGAGATATAATAGTTCCTGCCTCCTTTTAAAATGCTTCAGATGTGCTGATAAGAATGTGGTGTGAAAGTAGGCTTCTGTATGCAGTTAAAGGCACCAACAACAACCTGACAAGAACAACTGAGAAATAGAAGAAATATTTTAAACTAAGGACATAAAAAAATACATACAAATTTTCCAATTACAGGAAATTAACTCAATTACTCTAAAAATACCTCAGTTCCTTTTTTATTTTTTCATGCACAAAAATGAAAACTAAATGAAGATTAATTTGGAAAGAACCCAAGTGACTAATTGGTGTTGCTTGGACCTCGGCATGGCTGTTTCTGTATTCCTGTATATGTACATTAGATCAAGAATTTTACTACAGAATAATAATAAGCAGTAGAGTCTTTGTTAAATGGCACTTACATAGCAAGATTTATAAATATATATACATATATATATAGCTCGCAAGGATGTCTGGCAAAATGTTAAACTACTCTGCAGAGTAGTTTAAAAATCTTCTTCAAAGCTGTGCTGTCTCTCTGAATATCTACAAAAATGTTCTGATAACATTTAGTGACAGATCTGCAGCTGTATATGTGACTGGCAATTCAGAGGACCCACTGTAGAGGTAATTTGTGATGCACATTCTTATAATAGGGTGCTTTAAAATGCTTCAGCTTAGAGAATAAAGCCTACGGAGAAGTGGCCTTTCTGGCCATATTCCATGGCAGCTGAAATGAATTATAGCATTTCCAATGAAAGAAGTAACAAAGAAATAACAAAACCCTTTTAAAAGTTAGCACTTCTACCAGGGAAGGATTGGAGTGGACATAACTCCGGTGTATGAATTAGCAGCTCGAATCATAGGGATAGGCACAAAGACAGTGCGAGCCAATAGAGGAGAGGGAACAGAGACTGGAGAAAAAACAGAGTACTGAACACACATCACAAAACAGCATCAGAAAAGCAATTATGAAAAAAAATCCCTGCATTGAGAGATTTCTGAGCCATTTAAAGTCAAAAGTGTAAAGCACTAAGCTACCAGAAGCTGCAATGGAAAGCTTTCCCTGATAGGGTATTTTTTCATAGTTCTATATTATTCTACAAAATGCTTAGAAGAAAGAAACTGAGCCTCTGGGAAATGTCATTATTTTTGCATTCTATATGTATGATATATTTGATATATATTTATAGAAATATTAAGTATTTGTATAATATATATGAATATTATATAAATATATATAAAATCTCATAAAGTAATTTGAAATTATGTGATTCCATGTTATACCATTTGAATATATATTGAAAAGATTGAGAGACCTACATCTAGAAGAATTTCCTATTACTCCACTTAGACAAAACAGTGAACTAGTTACTCTTTCCTAAAATGCAAGGATTATAAATACTCAATATTGTGGTATTTACTGATCAAGACAACATTTTGTCTTGGGATATTCAAGATAAATATAGGATATGGCTGCATTCCGCATCAAAAAGTTGTACAATTTATGCTGTCCTTTGTAACATAACCTGTTATAAACTATACAGTATTGCAGCTAAGAAGAGCTGTGATAGCGCAGTGGAGCTATGTCAGTTTACACGATGCAAAATGTTCTTTGAGGTCCTGTGATAATGAAGGTATGTACACATATGTGCAATCATACATATACCATCTTGTCTAGATACAAAAAGAAATAAAACACACCACTCATAACTCAAGAGAAATAAAAAAGTCAGGAAACATCTGGGTTGCCAGTTAGTTGCCTGTAAATCCCTAAGAACAAAAGTGGATTGGAGACATCCTAAAGTATCCCACAGTGTGTATACATCCTACCTTGCAAAATTCCTCATGAACCACGACTGCCTCATCCTTCTCTGACGTTTTATATCTTTGCACTTTTCCCTGGAGTGGTTAACAAAATCAAGAGTTTTATAGTTAGCTGCTGTTAGAAGCAGAAATAACAGTGTTATGTTTCTTTGAAGTGCACATTTACTTGCACAACATACACAGGTTTCTGTTTTCCTGAGCTAAGCAAGGAACGGTTTCCTCCCTCCTGATTCAAAACTTTTTCTCAATTAGAGCAGCCTCTGAAGAATATGCTCCTTGTGTTCAATGTGGTTGTGTTGCTTTGGGACTTTGGGCCAGGGAGAAATAGGAAAGGTACAGACTTTTGGAGATTGAAAATCTACATTTGCACCCATGTTTTGGGTTTCCTAACTGTGGCCCCCAGTTAGGTGGAAATTTCTGTTATGCTTTTTTTATTATACTATTAAGCACAGCAGATGCTATCCCAGATTATATGTCATACCAGAGGCTTCAACTATTCTGAAATTTGTTAATACATTTTCTAAAATACTTTCATCTCTTTATGTGCTTGCTTAGAGGGTCTCCTGTTCTTCATTACAAGGAGCTTTTTGCAACTGAGATCCAAAATCAAGTCATTCCCCATTCAGGTTTTAATTCTTAAAATTTGCTGCATGTGCCAAATCTGGAATTTCCAGCAATTCAAATGGAAACAATCTCTCCATATTAAAATATCTGTAGAAACTGCAAGCTCTACATATGCAGGAATATATGTCCTCTTCCCTCAGTTACTTAAGGATGAAGGAGTAGCCAATTTTCTCAGATATACAGGCTCAATTAGCAAAATTTTCCCTTAAGAAGCTAATATGCAGCACACTCTGCCTTGAGAAATTGATTTACTGCCTTTCAGAGATACGGTATTCATGCCACTCACCAAATGAGTGTCTCTGCTCTGACAGTGGCAAAGAGAATGGTGATGTAGCTATGCAAAAGTTTGTAACTGAATATTCAATTAATAAAGGGATTGTAAAGTGCTATGATAACATTACTGTCAAGATCTAAAAGTGTTTACATCCTTATCAGATTTCAGAGACTCACTTATATAATACAAGATCTTTTCAGGCCCAAGGTGCTGTTGGGCTCCGAAGTTTCCTTTAGTCTAAATGAGAGCTGCTGTATAAATCTCAAAGTAACTAAAGGTCTTTTGGGAGTGGAGACACTTCTGGGAGACAAAAGTGCTATACCTAGAAGTTTTAAAAGCGCCATATCTCTGACGCCTGGAAATTTATTCATGTCTTTCCACATGCGTAACATAACCCACACTCATGACCAACACACTCTTTATTCTAGAGTCTATAAACAAGAGGATGATGCCACTGCCCTGGAAAAAAGTAGGTGATGTCTGTCTACTGGATATCAATGGATTCTGAACATCCCAGTACCACAAGGAAACAAATACTTGTTTTCTTCAAACCAGAGTGAAACACATTCATTTCAAGAATTCAAAACAAATCTAATGCCTTCTGCTCACTAAATTTACAAACAAGATTCAGTGCTTTTTAGGTTGTTTGTTTGTTTGTTCATTTTAATACAAGATGTTGATCTGAAAGAAATACGTGATTATTTTTTTCTGTCAGGGGAATATCTTGATGATTCCCAGAAATGCCAGTTGTGTGAGGTATCCTGTGAGAAATGCATTGGACCTGAGCGGGACAACTGCATCAGCTGTCCAAGTACAAGGTAGGTTTCTTCCAGCTTGGACCATGTAGGTCTAAGGCCTCCTATCTGGATGTGCAGAAGTGTCTGCCCAGTCTTTAGCAGTGTCTTGCAGACTCATATGAAGAGGCAATCAATGAGCATGGTAAACAAAGTCATGGCAAGAGAGTGAGAAAACAAAGGTCATGTGAGAAAAACCGGTTGGTTACACAGACAGTCAATATTTACCCAGATGATTTCTACAGATGTAGAAAATTTTCTTTAAATAAGAGAAATAGAATTTCCCACATTGTAATCCTTTGTCACCCATTCAAAAGCATAATCCCTAGGTTCAAAGGGGGTGAATTCAGATGACAAGAGTACAGACTACCTACAATTCAGCAGTGGAATTTGGTGATGCAAATAAATACAAACAGTAAGATACTAAGGTACTACCAGAGATTTTCATAGCATGTAAACATAGATCTGTTAGTTAAAAGGATAATTCTCCAGGACTCACACAAGATGTGAATGGAAGATAGAGACACTCATCCAAAGGACATTGCAGATGATGCTTATGCTTAGGTAAGGTAGCTCCTGATGCAGGCACCTATTGCATTTAAACCCATGTCCTATAAATTTATTTAGCTTTATTTATCATATTAATTAACTTTATTCTCATTCCAAATATTCCACTCTGTTGCTCTGGATTGTACTGCAGCCAGTGGACATTTACACTGATATGAAGTCAGATCAGGTCTCGTATGATGTTTTGCTACATAGAAAAACATTCTCCAAGTACTCCCACAATTTACAATGCATATGTCTGTGATTATAAGACTTTAACATAAAAGACAACCCCATAGAGTCCAAGCAAATTTATAGATTAGGAAACAATACTAATTTAAGGTGTAATTTAGGGTAAATTAAACACTATCAGAAATGACATTAGAAAAGGCGGAATTTTGGAATAAGGACTGAATTGCTGTGATTCACAATTGCGTTAAATTAGAGCTTGTTTCCTATTTTGTGATTTTTACCCAAAGGTATGTGCAAAACTAACAAGGTATATGGCAATGTAGCTAGAATACTATTAGACAAAACCATATATATGTTTGCAGTAATGAGGCAAGATATCCACAGATTTTTTCTGCTCTCTCTACAAATTAAGGAAAGCTATTAGGACAAGTCATATTAGGAGAGTCATTATTAAAAGAAATATTAATAAAGAGGAATCTCAACCAGAAGCCAAACAATAAATTCTTCCAATGAACATTACTTTTTATGTACTGGAAATAGACCTCAAATGACAAATTCTCCTAAGTATTATAACTCTTCATAGTTTTAAATTGTGCCTACTGAAGATGGTAATGAGTGGCTGTTAGATAACATGGATCAAAATTCAGCAGAGGATCTTCTCTACAGGGACAGGGCAACAGCTTTCTTCTTTGTAAAGAGTAAAAAGATCGGCGGGGTATATAGGTAGAGGAGGTTACTGAAAATCCCTTTAAAATGAAAACACTTCAAAACCCCTCTTCTTCGCAAGAATTCAACACTAGGCACCACCTCCTATCATAGTAAACTTAACTGTCTTTTTGAAAAGCCAAAATACTATTATCTGCTTAAAAAAGAAAGAAAAAGAAAAAAAGACAGGAGGAACTGTAGATTTTTGTCTAGCCAAAGAGTGATTTTCAGAAAATCCCTCTCCCTCTGTTTATTGTTTGACCTGCACATATCAGCTGTAAGATCTGACCTGCTGGTGTCTGTCATTAGAGGCTCCAAAATGAAAAACAAGAAAAATGTACTTCACCTCTGTGCCAACCCTGTTTGTAAGGAGGGCTGCCGTTTCAGCGAGCACACGTGATGGAGCACAGTCATTCCAAGAGGTCACATAAGCACAGCTTAGCTACCTCCAGGATTTCTGTCCTACCTCCAGGACTCCCATTTGCACAAAAACTATCATCTGGCTTGGTCTGCAAGCCCCATGAAAAGCTAAATGAGGGTCTTAAACTTAGGGTAGAAATATCTGTACAAGGCACATTCTGCATCTCTCAGCTCTGACTTTCCTGGGCACCTCATACACCCACTTGTGTCTCTCTCTCTCCTGCAGCCTGCTCTTGGACTCTGAAGACTTTTTATCAATTCCTAAATTGTCTTAGACACTGATTTGTTGCACTTGTTTCAGGAAGGCTGTTTGCAGGATAACATATTCTTCCATCTTCACACTTCATAAGCCCCATCATTTCCAATCATGTTACATTTCAGATGGTTTCAAAGACTATTTGACAAAATTGGTTTTAAACTTTGCAAATATTTTCCCACTTCTATTTCAGAACAATGAGCATTGTGACCTAAATTTATGATATTGTAAACATTCCTTAAGGACTCTGGCTGGCTCTATGGAATGATGAACTATTTTTATATTATGCAGTGCCTACTGTTCCATAAGACAAAACATAATCTTGAAATCTGTACTACAATTTTGACTCAGTGTTGAAAATTGAATCCCAAATCCTCAGTTACCAAAATAGATGAAGGACAAAAGCAGTTGAATAGGACATGTCAGTCTCTCGATTCTTATTTTCCTATTTTCTTGTAAAATATTTGATATATTTTCAAATTCTACTCAATTTGTTTTATATTACTTTAATTGTCTTAGTGTTATTGAAGCATTTTTCCATTTTTCTCCAAGCAGATTAAGATTTTCAACACATATAAAGATTCTGTAGAAAATAACTTCATTACTCAGAGAAAAAAAAAGAAAATATTTAGCAGCAAAACAGCTAAGTATTTTCAGAGATGCAAGTCTGAAGAGAAGGCTCCTAAAGGCTTCAGTCCTGCCAAGATTCAGATGGATGTTTGACTTTATGTACAAAGCCATTTCAGTGAAGTCATTGTTCAGCTCAAAGCAAGCCTTTATAGCAAAACTAATAGAAAACTTCAACAGATGGATAGTTCTTTCACAGAGTAAGACCTCTTCTTGCTCTCTTTCTAACAGGCACAAGGGAACCCTTCAGAGGTTGTGGTATAAGGACATTTAGGTACAGGACCAGAAGATTATTTTTTTTTTCTAGCAAAATAATGTAGTTCATCTCTGAAATCTAAGATACAGCTTCAAAACATAGTTGACCTTTCACTTTAGCTTAGTAAATTCAATAAAATCAGAGAAATTAAGGAGGTAAAGCACAAAAACTCTAGCAAACAGAATGAAGGAAGGATATCTTGTTTTCTTGTTAGTTTGCTTCAAATTAAAAGAGCAAGATCTTGCTGAATATGCAATTCTGCCTCTCTCTGCCCCAAAAGAGCCTTTGATGATGGTCGCTGTGTTATACAATGCCCCAGAGGAAAGTTTGAGATTAAAGGACAGTGCCATTTGTGCCATCACACCTGCCTGGACTGCAGTGGCAGCGAACCTAACAAATGCACTGCTTGTGGAACAGGTAAGAAATAGTTCACCCTGCTGCCTTTTCCCTTTCCTAGGCCTCTCAGTTTCCTTTTCCCTATGCTCCCAGGGCTGCTTTTTAGAGACCATTCAGTATATAGTGCTTCTGCTCCTGATCTGAATCATAAACTGCTTTAAACCCGGAGCGATGTTGGAATTCAATTTCTTTTCAAAACCATTAGAAAACATAGCCCTACCGTGTCCTTGCATCCTTCTGTATTGTCCGGGGTGTATTTCAGATAGGGCCTCTAATAGGAGAGAAAAGACAGAAAACCCACACAGCCTGCCCATGGGAAATAAAGCATGACGTCCCCCTCCACCTCTGCCCCGTGTATGTCACCATGATGTGGAGCAAACCTGCATGCACCAGCAGGCAGGGAGCCGGGCACTTCCACAGCCCCTGCCTGGGAGACCCTGCGGGGGCCTCCACGGAGCCCCTGACCCAGCAAACAGAAGGTTATCGCTAGTGCACTACCACATCGTTACACATTTAAGTATCTCTTTGGTCGTATTATTTGTTATAGCAATTAAGGTGAGACAGAGGGCAATATCATTAGCTCTGTTGTCTCAGGAAAGCAACTCGTCTCATTTAAAAGAACCAATGTCATATAAATTAAGAAAATTACTCTCTCCCTCCTCTTTAATGCCTGGTGCATAAAGACCTTCAGGGTCATTAGGTGTAAATATTTGTGTATGGCAAATGAACAGTAAGCACATTGTAAATGAATAGTAACTAGGATTTAACTTAATTTCTTTACTTAAACAAAAGACTTTTGATGTACTTCTGAGGAATGACAGTGGATTCACAGCTTTTTCCTCTCAGGAGTTATTTCAAATTTAATCCTAGCAAAGAGTGACCCAGGTTTTGCTTAGCAGTAAGTATCCAACTTTTTATTAAAAAAAGCCACTAGTATGACTGGCATTAATTAGTTGTACTGGTGATGAGACCACAGTGCTAATTTTCAGCTCTGCAGATGAACAGATGTAAGCTTCAAACTCTAGGTGAGACATGAGAGGGAAATTCATTTAACTGCTCCTCAAGTCTGCTCCCTACCACTGGGCATAGCAAAATAAATCGTGCAGAAGTGAAGGCTCTGATGAGAGTGACACCCCGAGGAGCCTGGAAAAGTTCACTCTAATTTGAAAAGAAACAAAGTCTGGATTGTTTCTTGTACAATGCAGCAGCTGTTCACTAGTATAGCTGCCCTCTTTGTAGCTGCAGATATATTCTACCATAAACAAACACTTTGAATGCTCTGTAGTTAACAGCTAAATAATACCCTTAGTGCCTTAACGTATGTAATTTATACCATGGTGCCTGTAAATGGGAACTCTTCATGTTGCATGTCCAAGCACAGTGACATTCAGGTGCTTCTGCAGGCCTCGTTCGGAAGCCCTTTGAAGTACCACTAGGAAATGCTATTGCTCTGATATCAGATGGAGGCACATTTGTGCTTCAGATTCAAATCAGCCTGCCAGAGTTTAGCAGTGACTAGGATGAGGATTACAGTTTAATCCACTATGGAAACAGATGATCCTTTTCAAAGGTGAAGAGGGTAGTTTTGCTTTCAAAATGCTCGCTTTACATTTACAAAAGAAATATTTTCTGGATGGGGAGACTTCTGTTTGTGGCAAGGGAATATTGGGATCCCAGTAATCTCAATCAAGACAATCAATCAAGACAATCTCAATCAAGACAATCTCTTGACCCCAATTTGATTAGATTGATTGATATAAATAGCACATACTTGCTAGCATTACATCCTTATGCCTTAAATCTCTCAACAATGTGAAAGAGTTTGGAGCTTCGGAACATTTTTGCATTTTAGTGCAGAAGAGTGTGAGCAGTGCAATTAGCAGGAAATATCAGTTATTTCTGATGAAGGGGCAGTGCTTAATAACACTGCTTTTTCTGCCTCAGCCTCGGCTGTTCCTGAGTTATTTTCCCTGCTTATCCATTTCCCCTTCGCCCACAGACAGGAGAGGCATCGACCGCTTCCTCTACCACGGGGAGTGCAGGGAGAGCTGCCCACCGGGGCACTACCACTGGGAGCACCGCTGCGTGCCCTGCGCGCTGCACTGCCAGGTGTGCCGGGACGCCGGGCGCTGCCAGCGCTGCTCCAGGGGCTACTACCTGGCCCAGGACGCCTGCCAGCAGCACAGCTGCAGGGAAGGTAACCACAGTGGCAGGGACACCGTTTCTCGCTTCTGAGCTGTTCCACAATAGGGTAAAGGGGGTTGACTCCTCTTCCGGAGTGCGCTCTGGGCAACCTCATGCTGAGGTCCTCAGTCTCCAGCTCTGGTGCTTTTCTTCTATTATTTCAGTGTAAAATAGGAGTATTTTCCTCAAATCAAGTAGGCTTACACAGAATAAATATAGAAGATAAATTGTTTCAAATATTTCCTCTGTTTTGATAAAGATTATTTTCAGGGCTATTGCTGTGTGCTTGCGAATGTTGGTCTTCCATTTACTTAGAATTAACACCGAATTGGAAATTTTCAAAATGCAGGTGAAGTGGAAGACCCTGACTCTGAAAACTGCATAACTTGTGCAGATGGATGCCAGAACTGCAAATGGGGTAAGTATTGCCCTTATGAATCTTTCTCCATATTCCTAAAGTGAGAAGAAATTATTCTTCTCCATATCCAATCATGAGTCTTGGTACTTGCTGTTGAGCACTTAGTGAATACTGCATCCTCTCACCAGCCAAAATGCATTTTTCCCAGTATATTTATTCTCAAACATTCTATTCTAAAGCCTAGCACCAGTATAAATTAGAGTAAGATTCTGTGTTCATCTAGTTATTAATCTTTGAAATGCTTTTTGCTACTTAAATACCACCCTAATGCTGAGAGGTTTACTGACTTTCTGAAGCTATTATCAGATACAGAAGTTTATCATAGAATTTCAAAACTTACAAGTCTGAAAACAGATTATCAGATTGTACTTTCTAATGAAATAGATATGAGAAACTTAAATTTCATTCTAGAGCAAGCCATTCAAGCAGCATTTCTACAGACATTAACAATTCCAAAACATTGATTCCTTTTTTTCAAGCAAGATTAAAAATAATGTTCTTTCTCAGAATAATATGATGCTGGTTTGTTGTCCTCAGGTAAATGCCATTTAACTTGCTGAACTGTTTCTCAAATCCACAGTATGCAAATGTAAATGGACACAACCCAGCACAGTTTGTTAGCTCTTTGCAGCTGCCTTTTCTCACAACACTTTGTCTTCACAGAGACTTTAAAGCGTTCAAATGTCATTGGAAGTCAGTGCTGTTACTGTGTTTATGTTAGTAAATGCATTTCCTGTGGCTGTATGCACCAGAGAACAACTGGTAAATAACTCAAGACTGAGGGACAGCATTTATTTTAAAGGGCCGTTTTTGAGAGTGCTAAAAGTAGAGGCAACCAGGACCCAAATGGCTTGGTCCCAGATTGAGACAGCTTTGTGTGGAGGGCTTCATCCTGAGCTCTTTACTCTTTCACGTTTGTCATCTAGTATGTTTTGGGGTCTGGTAGATACTAAAGACAGTACTGAGAGACTGACTGCTGCTGTCCTCATAAGAATGAATACTGGAAAAGAAAACTGATAGCATCTTGAGGGGAAAAAATATCCCACAATAGTCACAGCCACTTTGATATTCTCTCTGCTTATTTTTATGTGAGCACCATGCTCACATATACCAAATCTATGTAAGCATTTTTATCACATACTACTTTCTCCTCTTCTTCCAGTAATCCAATCTAGTATGCCATACTACAAAGCTCCTTATAATTGCATTTGTTCAGCTACTCTGCATAAATGCAATCAAGCCTAATAATCATCTCTGTGACTATACCCATGGTTTTATATATTGCTGTGTGAACATTTGAAGGATCAAGTTTTAATATGAGGGATGTGAGGTGTGGTATTCAGCTTCATGTCAGCTGTCTCCTAGGCTAAGAGGAGAAAAGAAGGAGAAAAAAAGTAAATAAAGAGAATCTGTTTAAACACTAATCTTTAATGTCTCTAACAAGTGTTACTTTAGTAGATTACAGTGATTTTTAGGTGCACAACACAGTGAATTAAAATATTTACATCTCTTCTGCAACTTTCTAGTGCAAGCCCTTGGCTTAAATTACAGTGGAATGAACTGACAGTAGCAAGTTATCTTTAAAAACTAGTCATTGAAAGTACCTTAGCAGCTGATTTTCCTCATGCATTAGAAGGCTGGAAGGCTCCTCATGAACAGACAGCATATAGAAAAAGAGGCTGTACTCATTTGCCTTTAATCTAAGAAGATCACTTATCTCCCATATATTAATCTGCCATATTTACTTCCTATTTACTTTCAGGTTCTCTCAAAGTTCTGATTTAAAATAGGCTTTTCAAAGGCTTCAAAGATCAATAAAATGGGTGCAAGTAAAGCAAAGGTTGAATTAACAGTAAAGTCAGAAGTAGTAAGAAGTCAGAGTTTGGTAAGGGTCATGTTATTAAGAAAACTTAATGGAGGTTGTGAAGCACTCCAACCTTAAACAGGTTGATTTAATGCTAGATTTGTTTTGAAGATGAGGCCCACAGCAGTTGTGCAAATCACTATGCGCTTCTGAAACAAAGCATGAATCTTCAAACTTAAAATGAATCAGATGATAGAGATGCTGTTTGCTTGTGTTTCTGCTTGTAACAGTCAATGAGAATTCTGACATATCAATACTTTAATTTGTAGATAAGATGAACACAGAAAAAAGGTTTCTCCTGCCTTATCAGAAAGCTGGTATACTGAGAGACCTGTGTGCAAAAGAAGTAGTTTTACTATCTATCTTTCAGCAGAGAAAAATGGATTATTCTGAAAGCTGTGAAGAAATTACATTGCCATAAAAATAATTAAAAACAGTAAAACAGTAAAATTTCAAGGTGAGAAAACATAGTAACATTCAGTTTTACACTTTTATGGCATGCTCTTTCTAAAATTAACAGAATGTTACATGATTTTGCGGTCTCATTTTGGCTTATCTTTCTTCCACTACCACTGAGAAATTTAATCTGAGCAAAAACTGTAGAACAAGAGAAGGACACACGTTCTAGTTATATGAATTTTTCTGCTAGAAGTGCAGCAGAGAGCTCTGGGGAACACTATAAAAATAAAGAAGAAAAAAGAAAAGTAGGAAGCAAAATACAATAATTACAGCAACTGGTATAGAAATATATAGTTCATATCACTGAAAAGCAGTTGTTAATACACAGACATAAATGAAGTTACTGCACATTTATAATTTTGTGAAGACTCTAAGCCATTCACTCATATAAAGTCAACAGGCACCTGCTGCTAGCTGAAGTTCTCTGAGATAAACACTAAGAGCTAAGAATAATTACCTACAGTTTATGCTAGGTGTTGAGTTATGCAGGATGACTTATAGAAAC
>JAUBOD010000797.1:1690748-1709792 GCA_032353885.1 Nothura maculosa
GGAAGGTTGGACTAGATGATCTCTAGAGGTCCCTTCCAACCTTGTAGATTCTGTGATTCTGTGATTCTGTGATATTTTTCAGCATCATTCATATTTAAAATTTAAAGTTGCTAGAGACAAGCAAAAATGATTATCAAGACAAGCAAAAATGCTCTTAGCCATGCAGATTTCATATTCTGGCCATTTGTTTGTAAGTAATGCTATGGTTACTACAAGATAACTAGATTGAGAATTAATGGTTATTGGGGATTGTGATTTACTTCTTCCCTCTCCTGTAGTTTTGTAAATTTACAATTCACATAAGTCTTTGAAATGGGATAGGTTGAGTATTTTATTACATATGTAGATTGTTTTCATTGTGTTTTATCATGTCTGTGTAATTGTAATTACCTTGTGGTGACATGCAACCTATTTTTGTATTTTTATTCATGACTGTATCAGTTTTGCACCACCAGTGCCACATACAGAATAAAACCTAACAAACCAAGTAGCACCTCTAGCAGATCACATTCAAATCACATCCCACAAAACAGTGCACAAGCCAGAGAGGTCACCTTCTAAAACAAATATGTATGCAGTTACTGAGAGTGATGGCAGTACATTTCCTTCCATATTCCCCACTGCAGCAATGTGCTATGGTATGAGAATAAATACTCTCCTAGAAGACAATGCCTAAGAAGCTAAGGGTATTACATTACAAATGCGCATGGGAAGGTGCTTTAATTGCAGGTTAAAAGTATAAGTATTTAAGTCCCTCTTTTAACTGTAGAAAAGGGCAAATAAGTGGGATTCAAAGTGGAGGAAACAAAATTTTACCTGTCTTAAAATCTGATGCATTTCTGCTTTTGTTGCCTAGCATAAAGGTCTGTTGTCCATAAAGACCAGAGAAGGAAAGTGTGATGGACAGTACAAAGAGGAGCACTATATGTGAATGTATTTTCTTATCATTCAGTTTCATAATTAAAATAATTAAAGGAAACACCACATATTATTATAAAGCCATAGATTATCTTTAAAATCATGTCTCTTTAGATAAGTCCATTTCTCTGCTTGTATGTAGAGCAGATCTTACGAGATCTTGGTAGACTTTGGGGATTTATTTTTTAAATCTTAGTTCCTCCAAAACAAGTGGCGAGTATGTAAAGAAGATCCCACTTCTTTGCCTGTGAATATAATTATTCATCCTGAATATTTTTGAGGACTCACTGAGTTTTTTAAGCCACATCAAAGAATTTTGGAGAACATTTCAAAATAAAATCACTTGGGCAAAGAAACTAGAAAATCAGGGGACATTGTTTTAATGGAGCTACATGTTTTACACCCCTTTTCCTTAATTTTGTGTAGAGATGACAAAGTCTTGAAATGCTAAGTTGCATGAAAATGTACCATTTTCCCATTCATTTTGCACAGGACCAAACAAGAAAAGAAAATGGGAAAAAAAGTTCTTTTCAGTCTTGCCCTAGCCTCTCAGTCTGAAGATTTCTGGTACAGACTGAATGGGCAGAGGACTACAATCACTTCAGAGCTACATTAAAGCTCAGCTCAAGAAATTGCACAGTCTGATTCAGTTTCAGTTTCTAGAAAGGAGCGGTGAAGACTGAGTTGGGTCCAAGTTCCTACTCATTCTAATAAAGAAACAAGAATCAATGTGACATTGAGTCAGATCCTACCTTAAATAGGAGTTTAAAAAGAAGGCACTTTAGTTTGAAAGATCCAAAAAGAACATAACTGTAGGGATCAAAACAGCTCACCAGCTCTGAAAAGGTCGTACTCTTTGCCCATTAAAAGACAGAACAGTACAGTATAGAGGGTTTCATCAGAGTCACTGTCTCATTTTTAGAAATTGGTCATTCTTCACTGCCCTCTGATCCATTATTTCACAATTTAAAATTTAAAATCAATCAATTAACTTCACAGACACACAACTTCCATATTTAAGAAGAGTTTCATTTTCTCTAACAGCTGTAGCTGTAAGAGCTACAGACTGAAAATTTTAAGAGAAAGCTTATAGGATCCTCGCTACACAGTGGTAGTCTTCTGGAGCCAGAGATATTCAAAGAAACAATTCAACAATCATCCATGGGCCTTATTTGGGCCTACTTGATGCCTGCGTTTAAATAACAAACTGCTGTGAGTCAGAACAGAAGGCTGATGCCAGGAGCTGTAATTCTTTTTGGTGGACAACAAGGCCTTTCCTTGAAGACAGGCAGCTTTGTATTAATTACTAAGTTCTCCTGCAGCCTTCTGCAACCGCATTTGCCACTTTCTGAGTAAAATTTTCACTGAAATTGAAGGATTTTTCTCTGGTTAAAAACAGTAACTTGCTGTTTTCATTTATCATCAGTCCAAAGGCCAAGGAAATGCATTGAGCCTTTAACATGA
The DNA here is from genome assembly GCA_032353885.1 of Nothura maculosa. Lineage (NCBI taxonomy): Eukaryota > Metazoa > Chordata > Aves > Tinamiformes > Tinamidae > Nothura > Nothura maculosa. The sequence goes on from JAUBOD010000797.1 coordinate 1,693,131, forward strand.
CCAATTTTCTTGACAGTTGTTCTTGGAAAAGCTCCAGTTACATTAATGTAAATACTTGCATAGATTCTTTTGCAGCAGAATCTTTTGCATTATATTTTCCTATTCTGTGAGCTTTTTGCTATTCAAGAAATATATGTTTTAAAAACTTATTCTTAAATATTACTCTAGCAATACCTTTTTAACAAATGAAAGTCTAATTCCACTCCTTAAGAATTTAGTAAGAAGAGCTCTACCACACACAAAAAAATGCATTTTAACTGTCTGGAATTAAAAACAAAACAACTTTACCCAAGTAATTGCAAGATTTTCACATTTCTCTTAGAAGTCCTCTAGATAGATCATTTAAGCATTTACATCTGACTAAAAAATTAAAAGCTTTTCTTGCCAAATATGAAAAGCCCAACTGCTTGTGTACATTCCCCTCTGGTGGTGACTAGTACATATTACAGAGAACAGCAAATGATAAGCAGTAAAGATTAAAAAGGAAAAAGTATTTCAGCAAAAAAAAGTCTTTGTTTTTAATTTTAAGGATTGAACTTTTTTTTGAAACAATGACCTCCTATAAATATTCCTCAGCAGTAGCTAACAGGTTCTCTCTTTAACCATATTTTACTACTTTTTATTTTTTTTATATCACACTAACTCTCTTGCCAGGATCAAGGTTATTCTCCCCTGGCAACATATACTTTAGCAATATTTCCAGCTTGCTTCTTCACACATAACTGGTATTAAATTACACCACTTAAAACTACCCAGCAGGGAGTTTCCAAAATAATGAAATAAAACATAAGCAAGGGCAAGGTAGCTGGATGCAAAGCTGCTGGGAAGAGAAATGAAAATTTGTATTCACTACATGTTTAGAAAAAGGCCATTGACACTTTCAGTGGGAAATCAAAACTCAGCCTTGACAAATTCTGAAGGTTTAGAGAAGCAGCTGATAGACGAATGGAGGATGTATAAATGCATTCAGACACCATGAACAGATGGTCTTCCTTCCAGCCAAGGTTTTCAGAGGTAAAGTGAAAAAACGTTAATTAAAAACTACTTGGCTGTGCAATATACCATCAATTATTCAAGGTTTTTCAGAGACTACCAAGCAACTATTCTTTAAAACAGAAAAAAAATCTGAGGATTTATAAACTAGTGAGGATCTTCTCTCAAGAGGAGAAAAAGTAGAAAATTCTGTCTGTCTAAGGATAGAACGAAAACATTGAAAACTGCTCTGTTCGGTAAAATTAAGAGCAATCATTGAGCTTTCCCAGAGCATTTCTTATGCTAACTGCTTATTGCAAGAAGGACATTCTGTAAGAATTTGTTCAATAACAGAAAATTAGGAAAAGAAATGAAGAAAGCATCTCTCACCAAAATGTTGTGACAGTGAATTTTTGCATTTCACAAGAGTGAGCAAGGGTCACTAGCAAGTTACTTAGAAGGTCATTTAAGCAAACAAAGTAAAAACGTTCCTGTGTGAGCATGGTTGGGCACATCTAGAGGCATGAGCAACACTTGGGTTGCCCTTTATATTGTAGGGCATTTGAACAGACTAAACTTTGCTTGAAACAGCAATTTACCACCTGACCTATACAAAATGGATCTTTAGCAGGTAAGAAAAGCCCATAAAGTAGCCCATAAAGCTTTGCAGAATATCCATATCTTTGCACTTTAAAAGGGCTAAAAAAAAGCTGAGCAAAATGTTCATTCTCCTCCAAGAAAGAGAAACTTGCAGGTAGCTTTAAAAAAAAGTTTTTTTTCTCAAATATTAAATGAATGTAAATGACACCCTGTCCCCACGAAAACCTAATTTCAGACAGTGCAGCACTGCTGGTCCCTCTCCCTTAAGGGTGACAGGAAAGGCCAGGACCTAATGCCCAGCTGGGGGCTGTCACCACAGAGGGCTCGCACTCTCCCTGCCAGGCTGGTAGCCTGCTGCTGCTAGCAAATGCAGCCATTTGCTCATGCAGGGTTTAGTTAAAACAACACAATAGTACAACACAATAGTTGTTTCTGGCTCCACAGCTCACAGAAAACTCATGGTTATAATTGATTAGGTCTATGAAGATTATTTTTGTAGTTATGTCTGCCTCATTCATTGCCTTACATAAAATGTAAATGGAGAATAAAAAATATTTGAATTTAATGAGATGATAGACTTACTTTTTCTTATAGCTTACTTCCATCTCTCCTAAGTTCACTTTACATTGCTCTCTTCAGAGACTCAGTCACTGTCACCTCCTGCAGATATAGGAGCTTCAATACCAAGGACCAGAGCAGCCCTCTCTTGCAAACTTCACATTGCTTATTGACTCATCAGCCTCCTTGGGGCATTTTAGGAGGGCTGGAAACAGATACCTATACAGAAACCCCATCCAGAGAGTTGCTTGAAAACCCCTCAGGCAATGTTGGACCAGAAGTCTTCTTTTGGACGTGCTGTGCAGTCATGTAGCATGGTACTAAGACTAAGTGGGCTTTGTCATCTCACTAGCTTCACACTTCCACACCAGCAAGGTGTTGTGGTGTGTGGATCAGCTCTGCCTCACTTTGCACTCTCTTGGAGCACAGATGGAGCACACGTAGTGTTACCTGTCCCTGACTCTACGAGTGTGTCTCGGAGTATGTTGATTTTGCTTTTAAAAGAGATGCACTCATGCAGAGTCTGGGATCTACCAAAAGAATTCATACACTTTCAACCTCCTGCAAAATCTAGTTAAAGTATTCGAAGGCATCTGTTACCACAGCTGGTATCAGAAGATGAGGCGTTTCATTGCCTCCTTATGCTGAACTCACTTCACATGCTGAGGTCTCTTTGTACCTTGTCAGGCCCCCATCAATCACTTCTCCCACCCCTGCAATCTCAGAAATTACTTAAATCTATATTCCCACCTCTGAGGTCCTCTCTGCTTCCACATTACGCGCATCTTTTCCTTAGCGAGCCAAGGACTTTGTGCTTTCCCCATTTTTTCTTGTCTTTCCCCAAGAAAAGTTTTCATTTCTATACATTGATGATTGCTTGATACTTTACCCTTTAGGTTCACCTCTAGTAAAAATGAAATCATGATGGTGTCTTTATGTGTAAAGTGCCCTATGAAACCCAGGGCTATTCTTCAGCTATTTAGCAGTGCTTCAGGCTGCACAACTCAAAAACAAGTTTTAGGCATTTTCTTATTTCATAAACCCTCCTGTAGCTTTGAAGTTTAAATTTATTCTCAAAAAATTATCTTGGACTGAAATACAGTCCAAGTCCTATCTGTCTTGGTATTAACCTTGATAGATCTCTGATTCTTCATGGCCATCAATCTGTCTGCTAAAGCCAAGGCTAAATCTATTTGCTATGGGATCTACACCAATTTCTAGCACTTCTCTTGTGCTAGCTTTAGCAGCAGACTCAGTGCTTCAGTCCTAATTTTCACGTTCCACATTCTCAGCTTGCTTAGCAGTACATTTATCAATAATCATTACAATAATTTATTTCATTGTTATTCCTCCATCATGCTGTGCACATACTATTCTACACAGTGCCTTTTCCATAGAAAAATGCTCCCCATTCCTTATAGTGGAAAGGAGCTCCTTATTTCTCAATTTCTTCCCAGTCCTCCTTTCACTCACCTTCACAAAACTTCTGCTTTCCTTTATTTCACTTAAGATATCAGCCTTTCAAAATACTTGGAATATCAGGCAATAACAGGAGGAATAAACCAAAAAAAAGTGCTAATTTACTGCATGGGGCTAATGGATTTGGTCAGACAGTCCATTCACTTGCAAAACTCAAATGCAGTTGAACGTACTGGGTGTGCTAAACAACATGCCAAACTCAATCTGCACCCCACTTCTAATATGGTCTATTCTTTGACACTGCTCTGCAATTGTTCCTTCCTCATTCATTTTACCATTGTTAAGACTTCCTGGATTAAAATACAGAATTGCTTTCTCTTTGAGCTGGGGAGAACTATTTTACAGGACAATCTCTTGTATATTCATTTTATCCTCCTTCCTATTCAGAGTTTACTCCTTTAGAAATACAGTTATTGTATTCTTCAACCAACTACTAAAAATCACTGTAAGAACACCTTGCTGCACTGTATGCCTTAAACTTGCACATTTCCCAGCTTTTTTTATTTGTTGTATAGGAGGAGCAGGGATCTGGCTTTGGAGCAGAGTGCTGTAACTAACAACATTGCTCCTAATAAGCAGTCCAGAAGTAAATGAGCAGTCTAGGCTTATCTAATCTCAAGAGACCATGCTTATTTTCCTTTATTATAGCAACTCTATACTCAATTAAGAATCATTCCTTTAGCTTTAGACTCATTTAAGTGTACAGAATTAGAGCAATGACCAATTTGTCCAGCTTTCTGAACATCAGGACTTCAAGGAGGTGCATTTTAAAAACAGCTTAGAAAAAGACTGTAAGAAATGTGAGGCTAATGAACAACAACAACAAAAACGAAAAAGATAATCAAAAACAGATTTTTTTTCTTTCATTCCAGGGGCAAAAACACAGGTGCAGTCCTGTGATCCTTCATGTAGGACTTGTGAGAAAGATGCTAACCTGTGTACTTCATGTCCAGAAGGTAGGAGATTTTCGACTTCTTTGGGCACTTTTGGCAATTGGCTAAAATACTCTGTATAATAAATAGTTCCATGGTCCTTTTTTGTCAATACTCAGAAGATGATTCTTTGGCCCCTTGAAGCATGAGAAGGTAATTAGATACTGAGAAGATAAAGTCAGACATATAGCAGGTAGGAATAAAGCACCCTTAAAAATAAGTGTAAAAAATACAGTGAAGTGGATGTTGTTGCTTTCTTAACTATTTGATTATAAGTTTTAGAAGTGATGCAAGAATTAGTGAGTATGTGTTTCAGGAAAGTTGTACCAGATAATGATGATGATTCTTTCTAACTTCAGGGTACACTGAGCAAAGCATTTTGGGAAATAGTTTAAAGAATGTGTCAATCATATTTATAAGCATCAAAAAGTTAAGCTTTTGGGAAATATATTTTTTTATAGTCTTCCACGATAAGATTCTTTCAAATACATTTCTCTTCAGTCTCTTTCTCCACTTGTGTTGGTTGTTTTTCCAGGAAAATTTCTTAGCCATGATACCTGTGTCTCTCAATGCCCTGAACAAACTTTTGGCAATGCGCAAAGCGGGAAGTGCGAGATGTGCTTGGACAACTGTGCAGTGTGCTCCAACCCCTGGCACTGTCAGAAATGTCAGACTGGAGAAGACCAGACATTCTTCCTCCACGAAGGCAGGTGTTTTCAGGAATGCCCTGAGTAAGTAATTTTTTAAAACTTTTTCCTATTTGGTGACCACTCTTAACTTTATGCTCCATTAAATCGGAGTCATTATAATCCTCTCGAATGGAGAACTTACTTACATTAGTCTTTGAAAGCAGAAGCTACCACATGGTAAGAGTCATTTTCAACTGCCTTGAAGTAATGACATTTTGTCTCGACTGAGATCACAAGTGGCTATGTCTGATGGTAAAGATCCTGCTGCTCAAGGTGGTTCTTTGTAGTAAATGAAAAATCCTCACCTTGTCCTTCTCATCACTTGCTTCTTTGCAGCCACGAGCAAAGGTACTTTGGACATGGACTCTGTTGTGGTTTTTTTTTGGTTTGGATTTTTTTTTCCCTTTTTCTTCTTAGCCTTCACATGTCCAAGGATTCCTCTACTTCTCTTTCCCTCTCTGTTATTCTTTCTATTCCCGCTATCACTGCTGAGGGCTGGCTGAGCAAGAAAGGAAGTCCAGCAAACCCTAGGGCTAGCACAGGAATAAGGGAAGGACAGACTCCCTTCATAGTGTGAACCATGCAGGTTTTATGTTTGCCAACAGTAGTTATGGAATAAGAGAAGGCAATGGAATAGAGGATAGACAACAAAATGTTTAAGAAATATTGTATTTCAGTGAAATATATCTACTGGGACCATAATTCTTCCCACCTACATCACTGGATTATTCTGTGAACTTGCTCTGACCAGCTTTTTGCTTTGTGTTCATTCAATAGGGGTTATTTTAATGACTCTGGGACTTGCAAGGAATGCAGTGAATCCTGTAAAACATGCATGGGAAGTGCCACCAAATGCCAGTCCTGTGAGAGTCCTTTGCTTCTGGAACAGTGGGAGTGTAAACAAACCTGTTCGGAGAAGTATTTTGCCTCAGAAGGAATCTGCAAGCACTGCCCTCCAATGTGTCAGGAGTGCATTCACAATCAAATGTGCAAAGGTATTACAAGGAACTTGCTATGGCTTAGTTTAAATAAGACAGATATAGGAAAGAACAGACTGGCAGAAAAGAAATCCCACAATGAGCAAAAATGAAAAAATGGGTGTATAACGTTGCTAAGACACTAAAATAAAGGCTAAAAAGACTGTGCTTTATGATGAGGCTCAGTTGAAAACATGCAAAGGTGATTCACATTGCTTTTACTGTTCTTTTGTGTTTCAGGAGATTACAGTTGGCTTAATTCTATTTCTGATTTAGCAAATGATTGGTCTTTCCACACTTAAATTCTTTAACATTTACATCAATGTACATAATAATTTTTTTTCCTAGTTTAAATACAACTCTTTGCCACTTCTGCAAATTGCCACTCAAGGTGACAGATGAAACCTGTGTAGTAAAACATATTTAGTAATGTTCATAAATACTCCAAAGTCTGACAGCGCGCACACACAAAAATAAAGGATAGCTAACACTTAAAGAGAAGGTCATTCTGGAAGCACTAGCATGGATGAAAAAGAATTATAAATAAGCATGCTAAACTAGGCAGTTGCAATAAAATTAATAGCTGAATCCCTATCCCAAATCTACTAACACTGTCAAAGTCTCAGGTGCAAATATTCCAGTCAGACTCATATTTTAATAATAAAACCATCCAATCTGGACATCCCTAATTTTGCAGAAAGTTCACAATCCAGATATTGCATCTCATGAGAAGCCATTCTCTGTTTAGTGTCAGCATGGTTTGGTTAATATCAGCAAAGTTGAGAAGAGGACTTGGTGAACTTTATGCTAACATGGTCAGATTGGAGAAGAAATTGTAAAAGCAAAATATATTCCCAAATTGTCTGGCACTGTGGAATTTATGGCTTCCCAGGATTTCTTCACTCGCACAATTACCAAAGGCAGGACTAGCATCTCACCCTGTGTCTCTGGTTCTCCACAGTGTGCATGGATGAGTTCTTCCTGCACGATGGGAGGTGTGTGGAGGATTGTCCCTCTCGCTTCTATGCGGAAGACAAGCAGTGCTTCCCCTGCCACGGAGACTGCCAGGACTGCGACGGACCCGACTCTGACGACTGCAACGAGTGCGCCGTCAGCTTCTACGTCCTCTACAACGGGCAGTGTTTTGAAGAATGCCCCAAAGGGACTTACTATGAAGAAGCAACCGAAGACTGCCAAGGTTGGCAGCTTTGTTTTCTGCATATGCAGCTGAGTAGTTGCTCCTTATGCTAGTGATAGTGGTATTGAAAACTGCTGCTCAGCAAGAGTGCTGGCAGTGTATAGAGCAACTGAAGGGGTAGGCTACATAACAATGAAAATATTAACCTGTTTCATTATGCAAAAGCAGAGCTGTTGCTCATTTCACTTAACCCTTCATCCTGATGGCTCCTTGTAAAATTAAATCTGAAATAATAACTTGAAATGAAAAAAGAAATGCTGACATGCCTGCTCTTTGTCCTTTTCAGCATGCAATAGGACATGCCAGACTTGTTCTTCTTCCACTGCCTGCCTTACTTGCAGAAACGGCCTGACACTGAACCACAACGGGCAATGTTTGTCATCCTTACACTGCTCCCTCACTGAGTACCACGATGAGCACATGGACATCTGCAAGCCTTGTCATAAGAAATGCCTTCACTGCTCCGGGCCCACTGACCACCAGTGTCTTAGCTGTGCAAATGATCTACATCTTCTCAGTGAGTACTTTGATTGTGCATCTACATTTTGTTTTACATTGAAGAACAAGAGAATAGGAGAGCGTCAAATAGGCAAGTTTCTATCCATGAAGCATCTATGACCCCTTCAAACTCAACATTGCAAAGGGTGATCCAAAAATAAATTGATGCTCACCTTCTTACCTTCTTCAGAGCTGTTTGAGGAGTGAACAAAATGGTCATTCTGGGTGTTTGAAGCCAAAAACAGACTTCTAAGTAGAAAAAAAAGTACATGGCTAAACAAAGCTTGTATTTGTTTTATTTACTCTCTATTTACTGTCACATTTATTTCCCATAAGGAACTTGAAAAGACAAAAGGAATGGTCTTAGCCCATGTTTTGTAACAGAGTTCCAATTTACATGTTGTCTCATTTAGTCCCTGCAGAGATTTGATGAACAAAGAGGTACTTAGGCAGAGAAGTTAAAAAATTGTTTCTGGATCATTAGTCAGTCACTAGTGGAACCTTGAGAAAACTACATTTTTCTTCTTCCTTTGGAGGAAAAGACCCCTTGTCTCAGAAACAAGTTGATAAAAATAAAAAATCTCAGGACTTAAATTTCACTTCTTTATGTGTTAATTTTTTTAAAAAAATCCTGTAGAGAAACAAATACTTTAAATTATCTGAAATTCAGGAAAAATCTAAAGAAATCTTGGCTTAATGCACTGCAAACTATCTGCGCCTAATTCTGATGCAGATTTTGAATTCTTAGATTTTTTGGGAATTGAGTCAGATTTGAATTTCTAGCACACATAGCTTACCATTACCATCGGTGAAGTAGAAAGAAGTATGAACAATCTGGAGTGGAGAAAAAATATATATTAAAAAAGGGCCTGTGTAATCTAAGCAGCAAAATAATAAAGACAAGCTAGATAATGAGTACAAGCTATTAAGAAAAATCACTATTCCCTTAGCTTTACACACTTGTGGTTAGTTGATTAAGTCCTGGCTTTTCTTTCAGATTTGTCTTCTGCTAATGGCCCTCTGAAGTTTCAGGCAAATAATATGAGATACCTGGCACATTTAGCAGCATTAAAGGTGTATGCTCCCATAGCACAAGCACACAGGGACAAAGACCAGACAGCAAACATCATTAAGTCTCAAACTTCTTACAATCGGATTTGCCAAATACAGAGAATGCAATGAGCCTGAAAAAATACACTTAGAGCAAAATTCAGCAAAAATGGTAATGCAGATAGAAAGTTTCCTGATTATTATTTCTTTCTTTGTGTACTCTGAAAGAAATCACATCTGCTGTTCATTATTATTTGTTATTCATTGCATTTACATTTTCTATAGATTCTTTTTTCTGAAGAATCTGCTAACATTCATAAGACTTAGAAGTGAAGACTAATGAAGTGACAAGAGTTGGAAAAAACAAAAATTATTAGGATGCCCCGATGTTCCCTTTACTGGCTTTGTTACAACTCTAATAGCATCCCTAGCTAGATTTTGCTCCAGCAGAGCTGCATGAGATTTTTATAGCAAGAATTACTGATGTTTTTCTGCATTGTTCTCTGTGCAGACACCACCTGTGTTGAAACATGCCCACCTGGATATTTTGTTGACAGCGATGAGGGTCTGTGCTCCCCATGCCACAGCACCTGTGACACTTGCTCTGGAAAACACAGCTCACAGTGCCTCTCCTGCAAACTGGGCTGGTACCGGAAAGGAAAAGGATGTGTAAACCAGTGTCCGGCTGGGTAAGGTCCACAGTCTTTTAACCAACACCACAGAGGGAGCTTTGAGAAATCAGATCATTCGGCCCTCTCCTATCTTGGAATGAAAATTTCATGACATCAAAGTACACAGAAGGAAAAATAAATTCTCCCTTGGTGTACTTTGGCTAGGCCTTTCTGGAAATATCTGGAACTATGTCCATCTGAAGCTAGGCATCAGATGCAGTGAGGAATTTGATGCTTACCGTGATCTCACAGGATATTTGTGAGAGAGACCAGAGTTGAGGATTTCTAAGACATGCCTGTTTATTTGCTTACATCATATCTTGTATTCATCCAGCATCTTGGACAGTCTTGCTTTATAGCTGGATTCCAAAAGGCAAATTCTGTCTAAGTAAATACACTGAGATGGAAAATGCACTGAGATGCACAGTAAAAGCTCAGGAAGAAGGATGTTTTGGCCTTTCTTGGCAATTCACACAGCGAATGCTATCTGATCTGTTTCAGATACTTTGCACAAAACTCCACTAAATCATGTGAGAGATGCCACAAGACCTGTAAGGAGTGTATGGGACCTCAACCTACAGACTGTCTTTTCTGTGATACCTATTTTTACCTGTTGCACTCCAAGAACGAATGCATTAGCTCTTGCCCGGAATATTACTATGGAAACGACGACAACAACATGTGTGAGAGATGCCACCCTTCCTGCCGAACGTGCGAAGGTAGGAGCCTGCACCAAAAAAAAGGATCAGAACATCAGCTGCACCTTTCCTTTGTCACGTCTCTGCTCCAGTGTTTGGAAAGGCCTCACAGGAAGGCAGCAGCAGCAGGCATGTCCTTCCATCAAAGGAGTGGGGCCCACGGCACAGCCCGTCTCTCTCTCCCAGGGCCCTCGCTTCTAGCCTCAGAAAGGTTCTGGTTCACCTTATTTATAAAATATCAGAATAACCAAGATTAACCAAGACCACCAACTCCTGCGTAGTGCAGAAGCACCACAGGGCAGGAGGACTCGCCAGGACAGAGCCAGCGCAGGCAGACGGGCTGACCACGTTATTTAAGTGCATCTACATCAGCCGAGCTCCTCACCAAGGGGCTGGTCAGCCCTAGTGCCAGCAGGGCTGGGCTCTCCTTGTCTCACAAACACTGAATAATCTCCCTCCACTCGAGCTCCCATAGAACATGCACCACTGTGCAAGCCAAGGAACGCAAACATAACCATGCGTCTTTACAGTCTCTACACGGTAGAAAATCAACAGCTACCAAAACTCAAAATAACAAAAAGGCCACAAAGCATCTCTAAAGTGAGAAAAAAAGTGTATTTCCTGTTGCTTTGAATATAGTTTTTTTCCAAGTTAACTTTGAGAGACCATCTGTTTGTTATACATTTAGGTATTCTATGCCCATTTTTCCATATATTATACTACATCTAATTCTGAATTGGGCCTCATTATTTGCTTTGTTCCTATATAGTGTCCTGTTCTGTCTGAATGGCATCAGATGATAATTAGCAGGTGCCACTTTTCAGCTTAGACTATCCCATATTAAAATCTGAAATCTCTTTTGGACCATGGATGTAGTGGATAAGCTTGGCTAAGCATAAACATAAAAATATTTTAAAATATGGAAATGACTCTTGGAGCAAAGCCATCTTCAAGAACCATTAAAATGTAACTATACATCACAAGAAATGATAGCAATATTTTTGCTCATATGTGGGACAAAAAGAGATGTCATTTTAATTTACAAACCACTTCCTGTGATTGATTTTTATTTTATTTGAGATTAATACTACAGGACTTTTTTTTATCTTAATTATGGGGACATTATGATGAAATATGATCCAGTCTTTATAAAAAGCAAACCTGTAGGTGCTCCAAAATGAATCTGCACTGTTGATGTAGGAGCTAGGACGTGGAGCAGTGTGTTGTGTTCCATGTGAAAAAAATTAGTGGATTGCTCAAAAATATCATATAGTAAATTTACTGGGTCATAAAACATTGTTAACTTTTCCTTTTAAGTACTGCTAATGTTAACGGCTTCTTGTCACATAGAAGACACCAAGTGGCAGAAAATTGGACACACATACATTTTGAACAACTGAACAAAAATGTACAAAATAGTCACTTCAATTTCTGCATAAATGTGTCTTTAAAAATGCTCTCATGTACATTATATGATGATCTGGTTGCATGTAGTGAAACACATTTTTTCCCGTGCTTTCCTATTTTTTTTTCCATTTTGTCCTATTTCATATACATAAATGCATGTTTATTCACTGTAGTTTGAAAGGAGTTAGCTAAAAGGTCTCCAAGCTATTAACTTGGTATGTAACAGAACTCAGCCAAGGTTCCCTACAGTTTTTAGTTTATTGATTGTAAACTAAATTCTCCTGAATGTCTCCAGAGGTTCCCATGCAGACACAGCACGAATGGCTAAGACAGGTGGCCAGACAGTTGCAGCACTAAAAAAAGGCAGAAGTCCTTCTACTTCATAATCAGATTTTCATGAATTTCAAAACACATAAAAATACACTTTGTTGGCACATAAAATTTCCAGATGAAGGACGATCTCTTCTTCATACTGACCCTTTTCATCTTAGACGTCTCATTGCTGAGTCTTGATAAAGACTAAAGTCGCTTTCCTTTGGTGGAGGAGACTAGTGTATTTCTGAAAGGAAATTAGAGGAGTTTGGTTGGTTGGTTGTTGTTCTTACATTGTTTTGTTTGCCTTTCTAGGCAGTGGAGCATTCAGTTGCACTTCTTGTGTGTGGAGCTACACCTTAAAAAGTGGAATGTGCACTTCAGATTGTCTTGTAGGGGAATACCGAGCCCAGGAGTCACCTGCAGAAGAGGTACCTATTTGCAGAGATTTTCTCCTGTGATTTATATCCTGACCTTTAACTTCTGAACACATGAGAAAGAACACAAAATGCTCCTCTCTATGTTTTCAAGCCTGCTTATCTTTAAAGATTCCTTCTTTTGTTATTCTCTTGGCAGAAGAAGCATTAATTTTATTTCTGCTACTGTAGGAAGATTTCTCTACTAGTATATATAACGACATAATGATGCCAAGGGTCATACCAAAACCACGTGAAAAAAATCAGCTATATCAATAATAGAGTGGGCTTTTTTGTTTGGTATGACCAAAATTTCCCCAGGCATTTCTGCAGTTTTGTAGGAAAGAAATTTGTAAGAAATCACATCACATTTGTGGCCAGAGTTCTGCTGCCGGAAACCACTAGTGAAGAAACAGGCAGAAATTTACAAAGCTATATTTCTGAAACTAGACCACAGTACTTTTGGCCATCCCAGTTTCCATATTTCCATCTGCCTTCCAGATTTCTTGGTTCAAGAATATAACAGCATGATAAGACAGTTATCCTGAGATGCTGGATACCTCCTCTCTCCAGGAGATTTCTGTAGCAGGGCTCTTCCATAACTGTCAGTGTGGGAAGACAGCCCAAGAACCAGGGTCTGTGAAGGTCCACAGTTCTTGAAGGAACCACAGTTCCTTGCAAGGAGCTTGAGAAACTGGGACTCCCAGTAGGGCCTCCCAGTCTCTTCCCTGCTTTTAGATTCAGGGCAAGAAGACAAACAGCTCTGAGTGAACTACCCAGTTTGATGTAAGGTTATTGCACTGGACCTGGAGTCCTGGTCTCAATTCAGAAAAATTAAGAGACTTTTGCCTGGTAGGGCACTCAAGAAGTGCAGAGAGGGAAGCAGACACTGGTCAGGAATCATCCGGTTTCAGAGCAGTCTGTGAGGTATGTGGCAGCAAAGAACTTCGGTAGTCATTGCATACAGATGGTCCCAGAATTTGACCCACCTAGACTTTGAGAAGAGTAGCTGGAACTGACTGGCTTCTGTGAAATAGAACAAACATGAACTAACAAAAGTCTGTTTTACTAGAAATATTGCAGTAAGCTTTATTCTTTATTTCTTCTCCTTCTAAAGTTTGAAGTAGAATTCATTCTTTCATCTTGCTTATTTCCACTTGTTTATCCTATTTTAGTTGCTTAAGACAACTTTGCTATCCTTGTTATCATTAGTGCTAAAGAGACATGGACTAGCTAACAGAGGTCTAGCAAAGTAAAAACAGCTTCTGGCCAAAGAGCTGAGTCCAAATTAATTTTAGCTATCTCCCTAGTTAGGTCAGATTGCAAACTAAGCCTCTGCTGCACTGTTTTGCACTCTCCTTTACCAGCAGATAGATCACAGACAACCTAGGCAGTATGAACCGGATTTTAATTTTTCCACTCCCAACAAATTTTACCACAGACACCTATAGAGTGCATGAAGACCAAGAGAGTAACAGGGCAGAACAGAGGTCCGAAGGAACAGAAATGAGAGGTGCATTGTTTGTGTTGTGTCTCCAGGAGGAAGAGCTCAAGTGTGAGAAATGTGACGACACGTGCATAGAATGCAAGGGCCCGGGGCCTCTCAACTGCACCGTGTGTCCAGCCAGCATGCAGCTCTACCTGCAAGAAAGCCGCTGCCTGCCCTGCTGCGGTGCCTCCGGCCTGGAAGGCAGCCTGGAGTGCTGCGACTGCCAGGAAACACAAGGTAGGGCTGTTTGATAGGGGCGAGCGGCATCGAAGGGCCTTATGACTCACTCGACTGACACTTGAAAAGCAGGAAATAACAAAAATGTGCTGCTGAGCTGCATGCATAGTGTGTATTTCTACTGCTTCATCACCAGAGTTGGAAGGGCTTTATGCAAATATCAGCGCTTGCAAGTTATATTGTCTCCTACTCTCAGTCATAATTCTTTTTTTAAACGGCCTGCATTTCATAACCCAGTTGACTGGGAAATGTTTGTTTCGGTGCATAGCAATCTAAATCACAGCCTTCAAAATTCATCAAACCAAAAGCACCCCTTTGACTTAGAGGCAGCTACAATATATCATACAAAGGAAGGTTTGCAGTGAGAGGAAATATTTTTATTATACCAAACTCACTTGACTGTGGAAAACAGAGTTAGAGCACACAACTTGTCTTCCAGTCTTTCCAGTAATCACAGAATTATAAATATTTCTGGGGATGTTATGTTTCTTGTATAAACTTAGCAAGCAATCTGTGTTTGTGTGCTTGTTAGTTTTTCCGCTTCTTGATGATTATTCATAATCTAATGCAGAAACTTAGCTACCCCAACTACACTCTGCTTTCTTGCAATCTTGCACCATCAGAACCCCAGGAACATGATTGCTGTACTGAAAGAACAGAGTTTTCAGTCCAAAAAGCTTAAAGATGTAAACAGGGCTAAATGTTCTGCTAGGTCATTTAAAAACAAGGAGTCCCACCTGATCTCATATAATCGTTTTTCTCTTCATTTCTGTTTGCTGTTGTCAGATGACTGTGTCTTACGGGTCACTCGACCACCTGAGAGCAAAAGCAAAACAGCTCTTTTTGTTATCACTTGCATTTTGCTCCTCCTTATCATTGGCGCCATTATATTTATCTGGAGAAAGTCACGAGCCAAAACCCAGGCTGCCCAGAAAAAAGGCTACGAGAAGCTGACAAATCACTCCAAAACATTTCCTGGCTACATGAACAACTCCCATGAGAGTACAAGCTATCAGGAAGATCAGGTGATCGAGTTCAGAGATCGAGATAATGAATTTGAAGATGATGATGACAACGATGATATTGTGTACATGGGCCAGGATGGGACAATCTATCGAAAATTTAAATATGGACTTTTGGAGGAAGATGAGGAAGATGAGCTGGAATATGACGATGAAAGTTACTCATTTAGATAGTAACTCTTTGCTAACTTATGGATCTTCTGTTGTCTTTCTTATTAGATTACATCAATTTAGATAGTCAGTTATTTCTTAGCATGCTGAGCTGAAGGTATTGATTAATGCATATTGTGACAGTAAAATGGTTTCTGAAAAATTTCTTCCTAAAACTTTACATAAATCTTTGCAAGTCTTTTCAGCAGCACTCCAGATGTACACTAGTTGTTTCTGTGCATTTGTGTGGAGGCAAAATCATTTCCCAATATATTTGTGTGTGTGTGTGTGCGCACTGTAACTGTTAAAAAATTCCTTCAAACAGCACACGCATAAAGTGCCACTTTACTGTTTGCTCCTTTGTGATTATAGCTGTACAGCAAATCATAATACAATAGGTGATTTTGCTGATTTTATTCAGACCTTCTTTCTTGATACGATCTGGCCTGTTTGTGCCCCTCTAAGCTGGCACATTTCACCTCATAAACTTGTAGCAGAGTTCTCAGTGAAATTATGTATTTATGATATGATGTTGAATATTTTAATATTGTGATTGTGACTCTATTCAAGATAAAACTCTACTGTATTCATTGTCTGTATGAAAAATATTTGAAGTGTTTTATAACATCATCAGCACCTGAGAAATCTTAATTCCAGTGGTTGCAAAGCTTAAATGATCTTTCATTACACACAACTTTTCTTGTTTGCTGCAGAGGAAAATATGGCCTATATGTATGTTCAGGAAGAAAGGAAAACAAAAACTCCTTGACTCCTTTTGTCTTTGTAACTGCTTTCTAAGGATTTAAGGATATAAACAGAGAGTGCTACTCAGGCAACTTTTGCATTTCTGTTGTAAACGTCTCAGGATGTTCTGATGATGTCTATGGGGATAATTAACACTTATTTGGTAAACTAAAGGAATACAACAGTGTATTTTTTTATCATTACAGAAGTGTAATTTATCTTGCAACAGATAAGGATGCTCTATATAGCCCCTTGCTGTGAAAGAATAAATTCTTTGCACAAAACTCACTGTGTTATTTGTCATATTCTTGCCAGGTGGGTAAAGCAGTGGTCTGATCTTGGAAGCCTGTCTTTGACCTGCTTACTCAGAGTTCCTCTAGATATCCAGTAAGAATCATTTCTAAAAAAACTAAATCATTTAGACTTAGCTTTTCCACTTGCATTCCATGAAGGATACCTAATCTTTATGGTCCAAGGTGTAAAAAGAATTTTTTGTCCTAAACACATCAGGACCCTTCTTTGCGTAAGTATAGAGGAGACCTATGGAAATGCTTATTGCTTCT
>JAUBOD010000797.1:1709892-1721649 GCA_032353885.1 Nothura maculosa
CATGTGGCAGATTATAAACAACAAAGCAAGGGCCTGAATTTATCAAAAGAAGTATAATACACAGCCACTTTGGAGTGACACATCTGTCACTTCAAGTTCTTATGTTGGGAAGCTCTACAGACAAAGCAAAGGAATGAAGACAGAAATCTATTCAAAAATTCAATTTGTACTGAGGAGGGGGGGAAAACACTATTTGTGGTATCCTCTCCCACACTTATTTGGTTAAGTAATATGCTACTTTATTGGTTTAGAGGCTTATGTAACCTGGCTGTAAGTAGGTGCTTTGACACCCACTACCTGAAATCATCCATATCAACTACAGGCTCGATTTGAAATGCTAGAAATCACTGCCAGAGGGGATATGAAAAGCACTGTCAAAACTTCCCAGACTACTGTTAAAGAAAAGTTTGATGTATTTAGGTACTCCGATTTGTCTTAGAAAAATAAATAAGCAGACTTTACATTTTTAAAGTGTAATTCCTTAAGAAATCTTTATCTACATTTGCAAGGCAGATGAGTTAAAGCTATGTTTCTGAGGATACACCTAAGAAATCAGCAACCAAGTTCTTCTCAAATGGTCATTCTCTCCAGAGCTCACACCTTAGCTTGGACACATCTCTTCAACTACAGCTTCGTCTTCTCTCACTTTCGAGGCCCTTCCACTCTCCAGTCTGACACTCCTTCTTACAGGACGCAGAGCCTTTAGAGCATTGTGAGGGATCCTAGATGCCACAAATGATACTTCTTGTATTTGTAAAGTTGCACAGGGAAACCTAAAGCAACAGTGACTCGGATAGAAGCAGTGTGGTTATCTTCTCTCCTCTCACAAAAGCAGTCTTTTGGCAAGTGGAAAGAGAGCAGGAATTCAACAGACTGCTTCAATGAGATGCAGAAGTATATGATTTTATGCTACACAGGTGCAGTGCAAAGGTCCGTGTTCTACAAGATGACAGTTAATTGGCTTGAAGATGAATTGGTCTTTTCTTGAGATAATTGGGGGAGAGAAAAAGAAAAATAAAAACTTTTATGAATGCTTTAGTAGGACCAGATACAAAAAAGAAAAACTGCAATAAAATATTGCACTTTTTTCTTCCCCTTTTTTTCCTCTCTTTCCTTTTAGCAAGTTTCAAAATAGCTGTCATGGAGGCCTAAGCTAATGATCTATGGAATAATATTGCTCTTAGCTTTCAGTTAAAAACAGCATGCTATGCATGCACAGGCAGATTAAGAAAAGTTATATACTTTAAAAAAAGGTCATTTGGTCTAAAAGTAACTGGCTGAGAATCACTCATAAGCCATTCTGAAGAAACTTCATGGCAAACAGAACACAACTAAGAGAGTCAACAATAAATGTATACACAGCACAGAAAGTGTTCAAGGCACTGCCTGTTTTATTTTATAAGTTTCTAGTGATTACACCTATCATACTCTGTCCTGAAAGAAAGCTAAAGAACCTCAAAGTAACAAATTCATACTTGCCACAAAGCTAGTTTGTCTTGTTGTTTTTCTGGCTCCTTCTCCACTGATCGTAGCAAGAAAGATTTGCCAAGGAGACACATACACTTAAAAATAAAATGGCTGTTGGATCTCTTTCTATTTCTTCTTCTCAAATTAATTTTCTTCGGTCAGTTTCCTTCTTGCTTGCTTGTCAAATTTCTCTTCACTATTAGGCCCCTCTCTCTTATCTCTACCCTCAATTTCTGTCTTTGCCATTCTCATTCCTTTAACCAAGTCCTTCATTCTTCTCAAACCACTTGTATTTTATCAACCTTTCTCCTGCACAATTCTCTCAAAACTTCAAAAAGTCAATGAAATCAAATCCTACTTGTTTCCTATGCTCAGGTTTCGTCACAAAGGCGGGGACAGAAGGCACATCCCAGGATTTGGGGTTCAAGGTCCGAGACTCCTTCGTCTACACATCATCCTGCCTCTTCCCAGCTTACCAGGCGTTTGAGCTGTGCAACAGATACGGGATCTCTGGCTGAAGGGACTTCAGAATAGGATCCCAAACAGAGAGATGAATGAAAATGCCAAAGACTCTACTACACACGTTACTGTTAGAACACTGCAAATGGAACCTCAAGCATTTGGTTTTCTCATGAAAAATAATGAGCGTTCATGAGAAATATATATAATTTGCACTAAGGATATTTCCTGCATTAAGAATATTTCATCATATTTTCCACAGAAAAAGATACCTACAGAAAAACTCTGATTAGCCTTAATGAGTCACTAATTTTCTGAAGTTATATATATCCATTTGAATCCTATGGCAGGAATGGGCCAGGGCAATGGCACAAGAGCAGAAAAGTATCTTTCTTTTAGCAGTCAATCAGTGTTAACTGCAGATTTATCCCCTTTCCTAACAACCTCACATGCATGTGCGGTTTCAAGCCTGAACTTTAGGCAACAACCAGATACGCAGCCTAACAAGGAACAGAGGTTCCGACTAGTGACTCGGATCTTCACATACATTTTAAAGTTTTTCTCCACTTTAATCATTAGACAGTATCCTTGGCAATACCAAAGATGGCTAGGATTAGACACCAAGGCTTAATAAATTCATTTCTAGTCCTCAACCACTTAATACAAATTACTTTAATAATGCTACTTTTTCAAGAGCATGCAGATAAATACATGATCCATCACATATACAATCAAGCAGCAGACATCAAAAGATTCTTGCAATGAACTAGCCAAACGTAGAGAAGTTAAATCCCCAATAACAGGCATCATGTGCACATTTAACTTCTGCTGTCCAACACAGACATTGTATGTTCCTAGTTTTATTGTTTCCTACTGCTTAGAAATATTCAGGTAGTTGATGTCTACAAGACCATCTTAATAAAATTGCAAATATTTTGTTTATTGAGAATATGATGACACAAAATTCTTCCCCTGGAAAATAAATTATGTTATAATGATAAGGGTTTTTTTTTTTCTATTCTTTTTTTCAGAAGCTTCAAGCAGGAGGAAGTGATTTTCAAAGCTTAATCAAGAAAAGAGATGCACTAATTTCTTTGCATGATTTTGCACTCTATATTACACATTTGGTTGCATGGTTCTTTCATGCTACTCCCTGCTTTCTCACTGCAAACATCACCTAAAACTCTGATCCAATTATTCTGCTGTACGCTTTCTCCCTTTTATCTCCACCGTCCAGTTTTCTTTCTTTTGTTACTTAAAAGTTCCTAATTTCCTCACTTGTATGTCTCATCTTGAGGAAATAAAACGTCACATAAAAATATTTACATTGAATCCTGTCTTCTACTTGCATTAACAAACCTTAGTACTGTGGGGAAAAAAACCTAACACAAACCTATGAACAAAGCACAGCAGAATCAAAAGAAAAAAAAATTACTGTAAGTTATATAATCAATCATATAATAACTGCCATTTGTAGCTATGTTTATAAAGCCTCAGGCTACTTTAAAAAACCTAACAGGTCATAAATCCACCTAGAAACTCCCATAAAGCAATTGATAACACAAATTTCTACACGTCAACCATTAAGTGTTGTGTTCTGTTTACTAGGTTTTCTCAGTCCCTTCAAAAAAATAAAAACAAGCCAAGAAATAAAACAGCTCTATAGCACAGCTTACTTATTACGTAAAAAAAAGATAATTTGGTATTTTCTTCTCATTTCAATCCCAGAAAACTAGTAGAAAATCTGGAAGCTTGCACACAGCAGCTTTTTTTAATACCCAGCACTAATCAGTAAAGGGACTTGAACGCTTTTAACTTCAAAATCTGTAATTGGCATTGTAATAACAATCTCCAACAGATACCAGCAAACCAGTGCACCAACACACAGCAATCCCTATGATATAGCCACACCAGCACAACATGTTACGCTCTTTCCAGATGTTACTTCAATGGTGTTGCATATATTTATAAAAATGTGTGTTTATATGGATATAGGCATGTGTATATATATAAATACATAAACAGTCGCTGCCAAGTGTTAATAGTACGAGGGGGGCTTTACTCCCAAAGAAGCCCAAGCCAGATACAGCAAACTGATTTAAGACACAGGTTTGTTACCCCTTCAGCAGCTGATATGCCCTAATGACACGACAAGCATACCAAAGGTTTAATAATTGAACAAGAATGGTAGAAAAGCAGGCAATTTCCATCCAAATTTTCAAGATACAAATATTTTTAAACGGTTTTGGAAGAACAGGTAAAGACAAATCTACTTGTAACTTTCAGACTAGGAATTCTAAGAATTGAGTGCTTTGAGGCCATGAGTAATGCACAAAGTCCACAGAGTGCAAAGGTTTTTAGGTATATTTTAACTTTTTTTTTAAACCAAACTTAGTACTTTCTGAAAAAATTTGGGGGGGGGAAGAAGTGGGGGAAGCAATCATGCCCACCAACCTTTGCACAACAGGACTGACAATTAACTTTTTGGGAACAGCAAAGGAGAGCACTTCAGAAGCATGGCCAGTATCGTAAGCCTCCTTAAGCACAGAAATTACACAACCGCAACACTGCAGTAACTTGATTGGTACAAAACAAAGTGTCAATTCTCATAAAATCAAGCACATTATTTCCAAAAATTGTTAAAATAGCTTAAGAAGTTTAAGTTGGACTAAGAATTTATAGAGTAAAACTTCATATTTAAAAGGGTCTCTACATACTGCTCTACAAACAGCATTCTAGGAAAGGTGTGTCAAAACAAGAAAAAAAAATGCACTTTTCCCTGGAGAAAACTTTCAAAACTCATCTACTGCAGTTTTGTGAATACTGTATTTACTCAAAGTTATCAGATAGAGGCATATATCTGCTTAGAACTGTCATCTCCCTTTGTCATACAAATTTGTCAGGTGTGAAATGTAGTTGACTGATATTTCCCATCTCAATTTCTACTCTTCAGTAGACATGTTACTATTGCAATTTTCCCTATTCTTTTGCAAAAATAAATTCAGCAGTCCCTATATTCACAGGATTTACATAAGCTATGAAAAATAAAATCTATTAAGTTTTAATAACTATTATAACAACATGCATGTATATACATTTTTATATAATGATATATACATATATATTTATATATTCTATATTATTATTTTTTATTAGAATAATTCTTTATGAAAAATAAATCACAGGCATCAGGTTTTAGTATGGCATTTAGTTTCAGAGAAAGTTAGACCACATACATAAAAAACACACCCCAAAGAAAAAAAATACCAAGGGAATAAAAGCTGCATGTCTGTTTCTAGCAAGACTCACATCTCAATTTCAAAACAACCTATATAAGTAACAAGACTTTTTGAGTAGATTAAGACTTAGATTTTTTTTCTATACATGAGGATACGTTCCATTTTTAACACCTGCTAAGCACATATTTCTCCGGCTACTAGGACCTCAGGTAGTTTAGTGCCACAGCTACTCAAATAAGACTGGTTTTGACTACATGCATTTTTAAAAGAAAGGTCTTATACTGACTTTCTCAAGCTCATTTCAATTGAGAAAAAAAAAAAGAGTCCACATTTTATTTCTTTTTAATTTGAAATTATGAGATACTTACATTTCTCAGATGTCAGCATTTTAGAAGCCAATTCAACCAAAACAAGATATGAAACCTCTTTACACCTCACTTGCTATTTGTACTCCTTTATATGCAAGGCACTACACAACTATAGTTACCTTCTCTGTGATTCAAATACTGTGTTTGTAAGTATGAAAAACAAGTTTCTTTCAGCCTTAGGAAGAATGTTAAGCACAATAATGAAAGAAATACCCACAGAATCTTTCAAAATACCCTCAGGAATAAGAAAACAGAATTTCTATCACATATAATCAATCAGCAAACTTACAATGAGTAAAATTATAACTCTCAGTTACATTTCATTTATTCATGGTAGAGTACAGCAACATTAATTGAAATAAATAGTTATCTGGACATAATACAAAAATATAAGCCTTCATAAAGTTTACAATGCACTAGGAATTATGTACTGAATTTAAATAACTGATACACATTTTTAAATAGCATGCATGGACAGGTAACACAGCCAAATGAATGTAAATATATTTTCTGTAACTTGTAGACAAATGTAAGAGTAGGTTACTTCACTCTAATCATAATTCATACCCCAGGTGAGTGTTGTGAGCAAACAAGCAGTTTTTCAAGTTTTCCTTTTGTCACTATTATCTACTATCAGCACATTGGCTCAAAAGCCAAATCAGTTCACTATATCAGCATTTATTAGCAGCTGAAGAAAAGCACTACTCATATACCAGCTTAAGGCACCATGGTTTCCACAGACACATGAAATCACTGGCAAGAACAATTTTTAAAAAGTGTATGACAGTTTAGCTATAAGTTTAGCTATGATAAACCAAGTTTTATTCCTTAAATATGTTCTTAACATATTTTGCCGACTACTGCTTCTATGACTCCATAAATATAAAAACATAAGATTCTGACATAGTTTCAAACTCAAGAATATCCCGACTCTTTTCACTGGGAAGGTGTAAAAAGAAAAAGTCCCTTATAATAATATCCCCTTATAATAATACAGACTTTTAGAATAGAGTTTCCAACATATTAAACAGTAAAAGTCCATTAAATCACCTTTTTTTAAGACAGCACTTTTTACAGCGGCTAAGTTAATTCTCTTCCTAATATTCTCTTACTAGGAAGTAAAAAACGAAACATCCAGGCAACTATTAGGACAAAACTCTCAGCAACTTTGTAGAGTTAGATCTGTAAACCTTAGCTACAGAGGTCAAAATGCTGTTTATTTTAACCAGTGCTTATATAGAAATCACTGTAACATAACTACAACAGATGAGCAATTCACTTGCATTTTACATTCCAACTTCAAGGCTGAAGTCAGTTGTTTTATTGCCAGTATGGTGAACAGCCTATTGGTTATCCTCAATTCTCAGAGGATATACCTACAAGATGAGGATACATGGAACCCCGTCTTTGGTGCCTCAGGGTCCAAAGAGCAGAAACCTTGTTTTACTGTTCTGCATCATCTTAGCCTGAACCTTCACAGTGCATCAGTTTTCAATCTGTCATTTGCTTAGTAAAGCACTTCCTCAGAAGTAAGCAGCTCCTACACTGTCATACATGCAATCAACTAGACAGAAGTGGATCTCTGATTTTCCAGTAACTCAGTCAATGAGTAACAGGGATTAGCTCTAGTTTAAACAAAATCATAATAAATAATTTCAGTTAAAATGCTAGCTTCCACCACAATGGCTGTATATCAAAAATAACAGCTACAGCAATGTAACAGTTATTGTTGTATATCAACTGATTTACTAGATCACAGGTAAATTTTGGATTCAATCAGCATTAAAATTTTCTAAACTACTAGCTATAATTCAGATTCAAGAATGAAACTAAAGTCCATTGTATTGTATGTTAATAACAGACATTTGTCATTTAAGTATTTAACTTTCCACACCTTGGGAGCAGAAGAGGTCACAATAAACTTTGGTCATGTTCCGCATGTGCTAAAATCATTAAGTAACTGCAAACTTTAGGATTCACAGTTTATCTACAAGACCTAAACCAGCCTTCTACATTTTCATGTATGTGACTGGTTTAATGATCAATAGAACAAGCAAGCTTGAATCACCTTGTATCTTTTTACAGTGTTCAGTTCCAACCTCAATTACACAGTGCAAAGAAAAGAGCTCCACAAAACAGATAATTATGAAGAGTTGCATTTAGTGATTGTTTACTATTTTGCATTCTGGCAGATGAAAGAAGTTGTCTTCTTTGAGTTTAAGTTGATCTGGTAAATCTAGTTGTCTTTTTGCTTCTTCAATGTCTTCCTGAATAGCTGAAATAAGTGCCTCTATAAAAGAGAAATAAGGATATTTAAAAGCTGAATTCTGAACACATACCACAAGTGACTATAAGAGAACACTAGAAAACAAAGTCACAACAAAAATTACTAAAAAGTTTGAAAGGGAAAAATCTCTGCAAAGTAAAGGAATTTAATTATTCATAATTACAATTTTCCATCAAAATACTGAGGTAATTTTTAGACTGAAATAAGAATTTTTTTTGGAGGGGGTGATGCAGGTAGGGTAAATTGTTTCAATTTATACGTTTGCTTTTAGTTAATAAAAGGTTTCCATTTCAATGGTTAAGAGAGAAAACAGCTAGCGATGGACAGACAGACAGTGGTAACAAAAAACTTCCAATATGCAAGAGTAATACAATTAAGAGATTGGTTTAAGGGATATCTGTAATACTGACCTAAAGAATCAAAGTTTTTTTCTGGTCGAATATATCCTGTAATGACTATACTAAGAATTTCTCCATAAAAGTCTTCTTTGAAAGTATGGATTATGTGGGCCTCCTAAAGAGAAGTAAGGTTGAACTTATTATCAGAAATTTTTAGGTCATCTCCCTTACTGCAAGATCATTCAACCAATACCTCTTCTTCAAATTCTCCCCAATGCGTATCAAGAAAAACAAGACACATGCATTATGCAAGATTACTGGGTTTTTCTTAATTTATGCTAGCAGAGAATTATATTTCACATGCAATTTAAGAAAAGAAAAATCACTTAAGTGTTCTAGCACAAAAGAAAAAAAAAAAAAAAAGATACCACCACCTACTGAAGAGGCATGATTTCCAGAGCAGCAAATTACAAACAAAACATATATATTTTTTTGATCATGTTAATGAGCTCAAATAACCGTAATGATTTTAACTGAAATAACTAGTTCAAGGCGAGCTTCTTAACTAAGTCATCAGAGACAGCATTCAGGCCCAAACAAAAGGATTTCCTAATATCAACAATTAAAACACAGTTCTGGAAGACTCAGTAAAAGCTCCAGATTCTGATAAGCAAGAAAAACACCACTTTCACAGTTCAGGATTTTAATTTCTCTGTCCTGTTTTTGCTTACTTTTCAATATTGATTCATTCTGTATACCAAGTCACAGCATCATGTATTTGCATTCCATCATTTCAGAGAAGAATGAGGAAGTACCACAACTTAAAAGATATCCCAGTATCTCCTTTTTTAAATGTAGATGACATTGTTAAGTATGTAAGAGTGTTGTATTCTGAATCAGAACCACTAAATTCAATACAGCTAAATAAACAGAAGCTTAATAGATATCAGCACCATGAGCAACCATTTTAGAAATAAAATCAAACCTTTATTTGAGAAGTATTCAATGATGGGAAAAGTAGAGAATATGTTTTATTCATGTATGGCAGCATGTTCTCTGCCTATTGAGACTGCTTTTCAGAATACAAGCATATGAGATGGACACAGAAAACTTCCAAAAGCAATCTGGAGTTTCTAGATGTCATTTACAAATCAAACTTTGCTCACCTTACTCAAAGCAAACATTTGTCTTAATTGTACAGTCAAAATACCACACAAAGCAAAATTCTTACCACTGATTTCTTAATATTCTTATAGAAAGGATTCCATCCTATGCTCAAAACCATTTTATGCACATCTCCATTTCCAACACAGGCCCATCCATAGTATATACCAGTAGACATATCAGATGGAAAGCTTTCCACTACTTGCTCAGAAAAGTTAGCTGCAAAAATTTCAAAAAGTGTACATTTGTAAGTCAAAGACATGACAGAACTTCCAAACACTCAAAAGCTCAGATCTGCCTATACACTATTTACAAACAGAACACTGATGATGACCATAATGATACAAGGTGCCAGATGAGAAACAATAAATTACAGAAATGCAGCAGAGAATGTAATGCCTGTGGTAATACTAGAGCTAACATCTCTGCTAACAGTACTGTTTTCGTGGGTATATGCATTCTGTAGTTAAAATTATCACACTCAAGTAAAATATCCAGTCTGAATACATACCACTATTATGTTTTCCACTGCTTTAATATGGCCAAGAAGGAGAGAACCAAGTTTCTCCTGCATTAGAGGGTCATTTTAAAATTATGTGCTAAGTAAATACTTATTTATGGGCCATAATGAAGCTATGATTGGAGTCAGTTGTTATACAAGTGACAGTGATATACAAGTGACAATGCTTATACACATTGAGATGTCTTTCAGCGTATCTAAATTTAAGGATATCTTTGTGGAGTTTCTTGTTTTAAAAAAAAAAAACCCTATCTAAAGTAAAAGTAAATTAATCTCTGGCTTCAGAGATTTTTTCCTTGGTGAGCTCCAGTTGTTCTGTTTCTAAATTCCTGCATTTTCCCCGTTGCTTCTCCTGCACTGCTAATCCTGGGCCTTCCCTGCATTAAGCCAGGGCAAGGCCTCTTTACGGGCACGGTTATTCCCGAGCTTGCTCCGCTCAGCACAGCGCAGTGCGGGCGAACGCTTCCCGGCACCGCGCACGTCACCGTCACCGGGAAATTTAGCCAAAAGAAAAAAAAAATAAGTTGAACAAAACAGTGGGAAGTAACACAAAGGAGACGGCGGAACTACAACCATTACTAAAGTAAATAAAAAAGCCTCCTGAAAGAGCTGCAGCTGTTTATTCATAGAAGGCGCCAGCCGTGGCGTTAAGCACAGCCGGTGAGGGCTGCGGGCCGCCCCCCGCGCTGCTCCGCTCGCCTCCCACCGCCGCTCCCAGGCCGGCCGCCCCGACCCCGGAGCCGAGGCCAGGGCCGCGCGGAGCCGCCGCTCACCTGTGGGGATGCCCAGCTCCTTGGAGCCTCTGCCGAAGCCCTTCACCACCTCCCCGCGGCAGAAGTACGGCAGGTGCTTCATGGCTGCAGGAAGGCGGCGGCCGTTGAAACCGTTGGGGCCGTTAGGAGCGCGCGCGCTCACGCGGCCGCCGAGCACGAGGCGCGCGCGGGCCCCGCAAGGCCGCTTCCCGGCCGCGGGCGCCACCACGAGCCGGCAGGGAGGGGGGGGGGCGCACACGGAGCGCCGCGGCCCCTCATTGGCGGAACTGCCGGGCAGGCACCGCCTCCCCCCCCAGCCGCAGCAATGAGCTCGCCCTGGCGGCCCCGCGCCGCGCTCCGGGGCGGTGGGCGGCCGCGCGCATGCGCAGCGGCAGCAACGAGAGGCGCGGCGGTCATGGCGGCGGCTGGCGGTTGGTGCTGGGGTTCGGCCCGGCCCGGCCCGGCTTGGCCCCCTTCCCTCCCGCCGCCGTGTGGCCTGGTGACACACATCCACACACCGGGCTGGGTAGCTCGAGCAGCACGGTTGTGAGTCCCCTACCCCTAGATGACACCAGTGATAAGGCACAGGCCCAGCCTCATCTGTTGGGCTCGCGGGACGTCCTTGGTTCGGGCTAACGGTCTCCGTTAGGCTGCGCTCGGGAAGTGACCAGCTGTGACCTGCCCAGCAGTTGCGTGCAACAAAAATACAGCCTTTGGCCATGCCGAAGGCGACTTGAGTGTCCAGGGTGTCAGCTGCCATATCTCACGGGCCTTTTTAACCTTTAATGTTGGGTTCTGCGTTTTGAATACTGCACCCCTGAAGAAAATGTTGCTAAATGAAAGTCACTTTTAATCCCCTATAATTTCTCATCCCACTCAAAGTCTCTATTTATGTCGTTTTTGGAGGCACAAGTTTTTCCTTTGGGAAAATACATCCAGGTGGAAACACTGATCTTGGAGTCTCCATATATACTTAGAAGAAAATGAAGGAAAATCTGTACTATTTTCATTTTATTCCCCCTTTCTAGTTGCTTTTCAAGTACTACAGCTAGTGAAGAGTTAAACAGGACCCTTGGGAGAGGAGTAAACGGTTAAACAGGACACTTGGAACCTATGCTTATGTTAGCATGGCATTTTGTGGAAATTGTATAATAGAACCTATG
>JAUBOD010000797.1:1721749-1749303 GCA_032353885.1 Nothura maculosa
CTTTATTTCTTGCACTACCAAATAAACCACACTTCTGAGAGATTCTCTCGATGGTGGTGAGTCCTTCTCTACTGATTCGAAGAACAGACCTAACACTAATTAGCAATTTTGATTAGCAATCAATGAGCATGACCTAATCCAGTTCAAATAAAATGAGTTTCAAATCGAGTTTCAAGGGTACCCTTAACAACAACTGTATTAAATGCAATAAAGTCTCCAGTACACAGGCAACAGTCAGTGCATATATAGGAATATATATGCCAATAAGGCAAGGGGGTCTCATTCAGGATGCTATAGTGCATTAAAAACTATTGATATGTAAACATTTATCTTGAAATACAGTAAAGGTCCTTGAATTGCATTTCCAGTCATTGCTGATTATTCTTCTTTAGAAGTTGCTAGTTTTGTGAGTTTGATGCAAGAGTTACAAAAATGCTTCAGGAGTTACCTTCTAATTTGATTAGCTATGTTTTTAATGGGGAAAGCAGCCCATGTACGTATGACTTTTGCTATGATGCAATTGCATCATAGGTGTCATGTAATCCATTTTAGTTGTGTGAGAAACTGATTGATGTGCAATGCCACAAAGCAGTCGCTGCAGCCAGCTCTTGGCAGCAAGCCCATAGCAGAAACAATTTTATGGTGTATAGATAAAATCATTAAAAAGCATAATTTCTACTCCAGATTTACCCTCTTCCCTTTTTTCTTCTTCTTTTTTCCTTCTCTAATCCCATTTGCGCTCCATCCTTTTTATGCTAACATCACCTTATTACTCCATTTGCATAACTTTGAGTTCCAGGATCACTGTTTATATGACTATAGTTACCCATGGTGGTAATATGTATAAAAGAAGAGGAAGTGATCGGAAGATCTGAAAACTTACTTGCTTTATAGGTTCTGCTCTGTGGGCTGACAGCCTATATAAAGAAAAGTGTTAAAGGTGTTGGCCATTAAATCCAAATACTAAAGTTGTTACTTTTCTGTTTAAGGGCAGAACATTCCAGCATTGAATGAGACATGCTCTCCACTGGCATTTTTCACTTATTTCACCTGAAGAGCAGCAATGAAAACATTAAACAGATACATTTCCACATCATCGTGAGTTATATTATGATTTCTATTATGTAGTTTTTTATTTATGTCTTGTTCTGAATTTTTAAAATGAATAAATCTTTTCAGAACGCATTTTGATGTTCCTGGGATGTCCACAAGGTGGCGTGGGAACTCTTCTGTTTCGGTATCTGCAGGCCCTTGAGAAACATTAAATCAAGGAAGGATTTATTTAGTAACTATTTAGTAAGGTACTTCACAACAGTTTAATAAACGAGTGCTATCTCACTCTGTCAAGCAGTTGTAATATTGGTCATTATTCTCAGTCTTGGTGTTGAATTGCTGAGATCTTCTTAAAACTTAGCCCACCCTTGGTATCGGACATCGTTTTGTTTTGTTTTGTTTTGTTTGTTCTGGTTTTGTTCCGGTTAATTGTTCCTAGTCCAGATTGGATGGAAGATTTTGCATAAGTAGAATTTATTTATCTGTTTGAAATTTAGTAGAGTTGTTAGGTATGTTTCTTCAGAAAATGTAATCCAGTCTTAGTTATGAACATGTCTGTGAACGTCTCTCTGAGATACAGTAGAGAGAAGCAGATTATAGAGAGAATAGCAGATTAATATATTAATGGATTCATACCTGCAGTTAGAAAAGTCAGACATCATTTCAGGCAGCTAGAAAAGAATCTCTGTCCTGTGTGTACACAGCATTTTGTGCAGCCATTATAATCCGTGAAAATGTGAAATGTTTTCCTAGTGTATACAGAAACGAGGACACCAAAAACAGGTAATGTGTCACCCATGCAGGCCAGGGGTCAGCTTACCCAACACACTGTGGCCTGATATTTACTGTAGTGGAGTTCATGTTGTTTTGTAATTCATCCTATGGCATGTATCGCATTGCAGCTTCAGGCTAGAGCCTTTGTCTTCTGCTGACACATTGTAAATGAAGGCATTCCTAGGCATGGCTTAAGGTGAGATCAGGGGTATCTTGATTTCTGCATGTAAAGGCAGGGAAAATTAGCAATGAAATCTCTCATGTATACTGGGATATTGTAGGGTTGTCCTGGTCAAGCTGGAAAGTTTGGTCATACTGGGCTCTGCTGAAATATTCAACAGGTGACTGAAAGAAAAGGGAGCCATGTAATGAAACTAGTAGTACTTTAACCATCTCCTTGGAAATTTCTGTAATACATGACAAAACTCTCATTGATTCATGAGTTCAGTCCAAGGACAGTCTGGCACTCCTTGCTCTTAGCAGGCTACAACATGGTGATGAAATCAGGAGTACAAAGACATACACAAAATAGTCTTCCCAGAAGCTTGCCTAATAAACACGTCTACTTTGAAGGTGTTTTTCAGTATTCTGGTCTGAAATAGGAAAACAGGAGCTATTTTTTCTCACCTGCTTTGAAAGTGCTATTCTGTATTTTGGTCTGAAATAGCAAAACAGGAGGTCATTTTTTCTTCTTTTTCCCGCTCTGTTTTTTTTTAATAGCCTGAGGTGTTGTTCCATTTGGAAGAACCATATTATGCTTGAAGAAGTAATTGTAGATTCATGGTGTAATCACAAGACGGTATTACATGTCAGTGCTGTGGACACCATCATACCGCAGAACTGCTGATAAGATCATGGTAATTTCAGAAAACCCCAGCCTTTACTGTTTTCATTATACTGGGTAATATGAGTGAGGCAATAGCTGCTTGACGACTTACACGTGCAGTTCAGACATTCCAGAGTTAAATGAAGTCCTAAAGCTTAAAGCAGCATGCTCAGAAGTTTTCCTCAGCTTTGGAATTATTTCTCCCTAGTGTCTTTTTCAAGCCTGTATCTTCAACTAGCTCCAAGAAATAGTCACAGCACAACTTTCAGCTAGCTGAACTGCTTTCCTTGCATAGCAATATGCACATAATATATTATGTATGTAGATAAGGTTAACACTTGTAATTCCCTGTATTTTAAGTCTACACCTAGACTTTCTTCCTAAAGAGCATTTAAACAGATTTTGCAGCCTTCCCAATTTGTCCTTCTCCCAAGAATGACTGACTGGGTGCCTTAGTTAAATAATAACTGTGTGATCTAAGTAGCCCTCTCAGGCATTGCCATTTGAATGTCAAAGTTGTTCATCACACAGGTTTTTCCAGACACACAAGTGACCCAAATTAAAGTGATGATGTCCAGTTTAACATATATTTTGCTCATTACGCATATGAGCATTATAAAAGCAATTCAAAACCTTGAACACTGAGATTTCCGATCAACTACAAAAGGAAAGATATATTACAACCTGATTAGTGGTTTGACAAAATCTTCCTACTTTCTTGGTAGCGCAAGTTTAACATGTCCTGACATCCTGGCCACCTTGTACCCCTAAACATGGCTGAGTTAATTCTGCATTTGTTCAAGAGCCTGTGCCCCAGTATAACTCAGATTTTGCAACAAGTGGCATAGACTGGCCATATGGATCCCAGAACAAACTACACAAGAGCGAGACTACAAGGTTCTTGGTGAAGAAGGTTGGGAGGTATTTGTCGTGTAGTCAGGAGCCTTGCAGTGCCTTGTGGATGAGTGGGAGTTAGAGAATTTGGAGACATTTCTGCGTAGTATTCTTACAGAAAAGGCACGTGAGGAGGAAGGGCTAATGGGCTAGAGGAGGCAGGAAGCACAGATCTGTCACAAGAGCCACAGGCAAATACAGCTGGATGGGTAGTGGATTTTTCAGGTCATTTATGTAATGAAAAGCAGAAATAATTTTGGTGAATCTTAGTCATTTCTGAGGAATTGTAAGTAAATAAGTAAATATCAAAATGATTAAATTTTTGATAAACGTTTTGGCTTTTAATTCCAAATTGTATCTGCAAATAAAGGAAGGAAAAGATGCCAAGACTTGCATAATAGGGCAGTGTCTCCTGGCAAACAATCTGTTAGAAGGGAGGAAGCTTAAATGGGAATGAGCAGAGAGAGAAAAATGGGAGATGAGTGATGCTTGTGACACCGCAAGTCTGGAAACACCTTATAAATTCAGTAAGCAGTATTATTTATACAGTAAGCCATCTTGTCAAAGCTGTTGTGCGTTTTTACCACAAGAACTAGCACAATGATTAAAGGAATTAATAAATCAGTGACCACTAGACTCATTATTGGAGTCATGCTCAGAAGTGCTGGGAAGAACAAATCCTCCTCAAAACCACAGGGCCCTTATTGCCCCCATAGTAAATATGCCTTTTTTAAATCCTGGAATGCCCTGTAGAGGATGCCACTGTTACTGCAATTTGAAGAAAGGCCACGTTAAGTTTCTTTGCAAGTTTCCAGCTGCAAGGGCTCTTTGCTCGTGGAGTGGCTTGGGAAAGGGAACATGAGCATGGTCATGCTGGTGACTCACAGCACGGAGAAGGTGACAAACGAAATGGCCACAACTTTTTTTTTTTTTTTTCCTTTTTTTTTCCTTTTTTGGCTTGTTCGTTACCAGCTCTTCCTACCTCGCCTGGGCTGTGCCTTGCTGTGATTAGCGGGTCTTGAGCAACATGTTGGAAAAAAGGCTGCCATTTCAGCCCACTCGCACACTAAGCAATGACTGAGCAAACAGGAGAGATTCCAGCTGGGTTTTCTCATTGCCAGAAGGAGCCAGGAGATGGTGCTGCACCTCTCACCGCTGATGTGGGAAGTGCCTCCCAACCACGTCGGGGCTGTTCCTGCATTTTTTGCGGCACAGCCATCCAAACAGGTCGGCAGCCTCCTTTCTAAACAGGATTGCAGACTTTGGAAGATACAGCCCTAACCTTCACTGCCTGCAGGGAAGCCCTCCCTATTTATCTGCAACCACATGTTTTCTTAATTTGGGGAATATTCACCTAACAGTGGCAGAAGGTGCTGGCCATAATTTCCAGTCTTGGCATTTGATCTACATCCCAGTTTTTGTGCGCACAATCACAGGATCCCTTGGGCAGCCTGACCGGCTGTCCCTGAGGACAGGGGTCACGCAGCTCCTACCACATCACCCTCCTCCACCTTCACCTGGCCCAGAGGTGCCTTTCCCATCTGTATTCTCCATGCTCCAGCCAATGCCACATATGAAAAATATATATATATACATATTTATATATCATAGAATCATAGAATGCGTAAGGTTGGAAGGGACCTTAGAGGTCATCTAGTCCAACAAAGCAAACCAGAATTATATAAAAGCAAACCAGAATTATCACCAGACTGCTTTCTCTTATCTGGGCAGGGGAAAGAAGAAAACAGACAATAAAACCCTATAATTAAGATTGGAGTAAAAAATTATGAGCTTGCTTCAAGTGATTCTTCCAAAATGATTTCCTTCTAGCAATGACACAGCACACGCTGCAGCAATAATGGTTGCATAAACATGAGCAGTGAAGTAAAACAGATGAAGTGTAAAATCACATTCTTAAAATCATATATGGATTTAAACAAAAGCTCAAACAAGGCACATTTCCTCCAAGGCTTTTCTCCACCCTTGGACAAGGAAGCAATACGTAGAAACAATAAGAAAAGAAAAAAAAAGTTATTTTTCTTCATTCTGTTCTTCCCAAATCATTTCCTACTGATGTAACGCTGAACACAACTGCAGAAACACAGAAATATGAAAGGACAAAGGTTGTTCCTAGGGTCAGGGGCTGCTAACAAAGAACAACAGTCATTCTATCCATGTGTTTCCTGATCTTTTTGCAACCCATCACGCACAGAGGGTTTGCATCCTGTGATAAGCAGTTACCAACCATACCACTAAAGAAGGTGTTACAGAACAAAGCAGCCCTACTGCAGTACTTAGGAGTGATGTGTCAAAAGCAGATTCATCATTCCACATAACTCCTACCAACTCTCACAGGACTCCAGAACCTTTCATGATGCTTTCTTCCTCCTTGACTTCCAATATCCCTGATTTTTGCCAGGCTCTTTACAAGGTATTTCATTAATGAACAAACTCAGTAATGATGTGCATGCCAAAGAGCTGGACCCGGTGACATGGGAGCCAGTAGACGCAGGACTCGAGCACCCGCACAGAGTGGCTGCCCGCGCTTGCACCCTCAGCCAGGCCAGTGTCTCCCGGCCCTAACCAGGCCGGTCATTCCCACCTTTAGCCTGACCAGTGGAAGAAAGCAAAAAAGATTCATACAGTGATCCGTAATTCCACACAGTTTTGAGTCTTGGAGTCTCAATATGTCTAATTCAGTGCTAGGCTGTTAAGTCTACTTTAACTTAGAGAACTAATCACAGAAACTGTTCTTTTTCCTTTTTCATGGCCATCATGAATGGAATTCCAGATAGGTTTAAAAAAAGAGGTGTATTTTGTTTGTTTTCTAACGAAAAATGAATCAGAGGTTAATAAATGCTGTTGTGAGTTTTGGGCAACCTCATACTGAGAATGTATATACTAAAGCCAAACAGATCTTTTGAGGCATTGCAAAATATCTATAATAAAAAGGATATAATATTCTAAAGAACTTTTGATAATACTTCACTTCTTTGAGAGAAAGAAAAACTAAATCTGTTTAGTTTTCACATCAGATAAGCAACTCCAGCATTTATTGTCTGTCTCTAGAATTAACTAATAAGTGATAAATAATATACAAGTAAACATTAGAATTACTTTTAGAGAATACCAATTAAAAAAAACTGCCTTTTTTTCCCCTCTTCTTTTAAGGGGAAACCAAGCCAAAGAGTAGAAGTTGCAAAAAGGTCCCTTTTGATTAGACACTTGTTTTCATGCTAGGAGATAATATTGCCTATAGCAAACCCATTCACTAGATTTAATGTTTCTGAGTCGGCTGCGCTTTGGAGGAAGCCCACACCAAATGATTCAAAGGTTCAATACGCTCTTGCCTAAGAAAAATCTTAGGCATGTAGCTGTGAAACAGCCACCCGCCACAGTCAGGCCACCTCTGCTTTGACTTGCCCATTGCTGGCTGCATTGCCCGGTCCCTGGCAGCTCGCCCTCCATGTCACTCCTCAAAACCCACCTTGTACTTTTAATCCCCAAAAATGTCAGATAAATAAATAAATAAATAAATAAATAAAACTCAGCATCAATGGACTTCTGCCATGAGTAAGGCACAAATACGTAGGCTTGCTATCTAGTTTCCCCTCAGTATTATGCAAACCTTGTTAATGAGCACACTGAGCTGAGACTTTGCATATATAAGGCTTCAGAGTCATTTGTAACCTCACCCAAGCCAGTGAGCGCACTCCACAGTGCAAATTTTGCTCAATGTGAGTGGTATTACTAAGTTTTGTATCTCCTATTTTCACAGAGATGAACACAGCAGTTCAAGGTAGATCAGTACTTCTTACAAAGGTGAGTTCACCTTGGGCTGTAACATCCCACAATGTAACATTACTTCCTGCTGAGCAGGAATTTAATCAGCTGCTTTAGCCACTTCTGTTTTAGCTTTCTCATAGACTTGTGCCAAGGACATGCATTAGTGAACTAAGAGGCGAAAGGCTAACAAAAGACAATTGTTCACCTGAGCACTCGAAATTGCTGCCAAGCTGGTATCAAATTGTTTATGTCGGTTGACTAGTTTTTGAATGAATTTCAATACAATGTTTAAACAAAAAGAAGTGAATGTCAATATAAAATTGAAGGTTCTTTCCACTGCAGTCCTTAGAACACTGTTCGATTAGATAAAAGTCATTTACTACCTTCTTCACAAGTACTTCTTCAAATGTATCCATATCAGACATTTACAGCCACCTCACCTGTCCAGGGTTTTTTGAATGATCATGAAGGATTTTTGATCAATTCTCAGTCAACACTGGAACAAGTGTTGACTGGAAAATCAAAGTGATTTGAAACAAACCCTTCTTATTCAAGGCAACATGGAGAAGAAAACACTGTCTCTGACTCCTGGTTATTATCTGAGTAACTGAATCTGAGTCTGTTCATAGCTAATCCCATTTAAACCTTTTTCATGTGAACACTGTACTGTCCTGAGGTACAGACTGCTGCCACAGTGACAGATGTAACAATTTTAACACTAAACAGAATGGTTGAAATTAAAGTACATCAACCAGGAAGCTTTTGTGAAGGACAGGATTTCTCTTCCAGATGCAATTCGTATCTTCCTAGGTAAGTCTTGAAAGGTAAAATTTTTTTCAGGATGGCAACAACCCCACTTCCCAGCAGAAACATTGATCACTCTATGGCAAATGCCAGCAATACGGGAGATTAAAACACATAAAAAATTATTTAAAATATTTTTCACTATAGAGCAAGCTGCTGAATTTTTCTTGCAAAGCAAGGAGATCTTACGGAGATCTTTCCTCCTGTACTAAGACAGTAGAGGACTGTCTCAGTTTTTCAAGAGATTGCCAGGAGTGTCAAGGTCTCTCTTAACTTTTAATAGGGAAAAAAATGGATTTTGATAGCTAAGAATCTCAGAGAGAACGAATGTGATTACGAGCCCCTGAAAGTGTGATGTTGAGAGCACCGAGAGCAAAAAATGAAATGCTTTTTCAGTCATCTAACTCAAAATGCTTTCACATTACTCTAACTCACCAAAGGGTAAATTCTTCCTGTTCTCTCTGCCTCAAAATGCCACCATATACCAACACTACAGAATAAGAATGCAAAAAAAAGAAAAGCACAAAAAAACATAAAACGGATAAGTATCACAGATGAGCATGAGATGTCCTTATTTTAAGAGATTAAGTAGGGTTTTTTTTACCTTATGAACAGGTCAATGAAGCTGCTGGCAAGCAGTGTGAGGTGATAGGATTTTTTTCTCGTATTTCTGGATATTGAAGTTTACTCATAATTGATGTTTAGGTAAGATTGCACAGAAAGAAATGTGCTAAGTACTCTTGACCTATATAGAAGGAAACTGTTAAGAGGCATCAGTCACATATGAAGAGGAAGCTTCTCAAGTCCTTACAAGTGACTTGCATTGTAAAATAGTAATAAAGTCCTAGGGATGATCTTGTTCAGCATCTGCCTTGGACAGAGCTAAACGACACTTGAATCTGAAAAAAATGTCTTCAGAGTATCCAGATTTAAACTTAAAATAACAAAAAAGTCGTGAGCTGCCAAATATAAACAGAGCAGCCTATAATTAGGACCCCATTTTAACCCTGGAGCAGAACAATAATGGAGTACATTACCAAACCACAAACTCCTGGGAATGTAAAGAAACAAGATAGATTTGAGACTTAAGTCTGAAAAATTCAATCTGATGAAGTTAGAAAAAAAAACAGCTTAAAAGACCATATAAAATGTAGAATGAAATACAGATCAAAGCACTTTCTGTCCTTTTCTGTCATTTCGGCAAATACAGTAAATGTATTACTTTCTGAGTACTTAAGTGAGATAACAAAGCCTGCAGGTTTGGGAAAAAAAAAAAAACAAAAAAAAAAAAAAAGCTTCCAGACTCACTGTGAATAAGTCTTTTAGATTTATGGAGTGATGTCCAACTGTCACAAATAGGTAACAATCAGATTTCACACTGGGGAACAGCTCTTAGTATCAGTTCACACGTATTAAACGTACAAATACAACCAAGGAAATAGAAAGATTATGATGTCCTTAGGGAAAGGAGGACCTTGTCCATTACTGGGGAATATCAGTCAAAATATGTTATTCAGTTGATGCAATAGAACAAACTCCCACAGGAGTGCCTAAAAATTCCTATTTCTATCATTTCCACATACAGTGTACTTTTAAGAAACTAGTGAACACAGGGACTAAGAGGCCTAGAGAGGCAAGTGAATGACCTGTTTCCAGCTGAACAAATGTTGAGAAGGAATAGAAGGACTCTGAAAAATCACAGGTCCACAGAATCACAGAGTGGTTGAGGTTGGAAGAGCCCTCTAGAGATCATCCAGTCCAACCCCCTGCTCCAGCAGGGACACGCAGAGCACGGGACACAGGGCGGCATCCAGGAGGGTCTGGAAGATCTGCAGAGAGGGATAGTCCAGAAAAATGTTCATTTCATCTCTGTTAACAGAGCAACCTTGCTATAAGAGACATACACAAATAAAAAGAAGAAAAGAAAGCATAATAGAATGAAAAAGAAATGAAATTTTCCCAATTTCACAGAAGTATGAGAGAACATCACAAAGAAGGGGTTAACGTGAGGTTCTGAGTAGCTGCTGAAAGTTTGCTTAAGAAGCAGCAGAGAAAAAAGTCCAATACTATACACATGCAAAGTGCATAGATGCATGATTCAGAACTGGTATTAGTGGTTATGGATATGCTGAAAAAGAAGTGTTGATACTACATTATCTTTATTTCTAAGAGTAAAAATATTGGAGAATATAACACAAGATCCTTCTGGCTAGATATGACATCCGAGTAACCCAGAAAGCTGCAGCATCTGCAAAATGCAAATAGGAAACTTGGAACCAAACTTCCAGTTTATGCAATTACTGATGGTAAAATGCGGTCACTGTAAAAATCTTAGAATTAAATCAAAGATGCTGCAAAGATATGATAAAGGATCACATGTGTTTAGACATGAAAAGGAAATATATGTCTATGCAGCAAAGCCAGAACACAAAATAGAAATTAACTCAGAACTCCCTGTGAATACATATATATATATATATGTGTGTGTGTGTGTGTTTATACACACAAACACACAAAATACTGTTGTTTATTTTTACTTTTGGGTACTTTTTTTTGAGTAATTGAAACTTGGGAAATTTTGATAGGTTGAATTAAGTTTTGTTAGTGTCCCAGCTGAGCGTCCAAGGAGGATCTTGACTGGTGCACCTTATGGTTTAGGTTTCCTGTAGTTAAAGCACAAGCTTCTCTCATTGCTCAGTCTGGAGAAGACAGGGTGAGATGGAGCCCTGTTTTTGGTTACAATACATCTTTGGTTTCCCAGGCAGATGTATTAATGCTAGGCAGACTTCTAACCTCTTCAAGGCAACTAGCAAGCCAGGCCTGGGAAATGAATAAAAGTATAAAATAATAATCCAGGGGCACAGTGGGAGACCCCTAATTCATCCATTTTTCTGCTTTACAGTTAATTTTGGAAACTCAAGGCTGCAAGCCACTCCATTTCTATTTTCAATTCTTTAATTAGGACTCATTGCCAACCAGGCTCTTGAAAGCAGCTTGTCCTAGGGTGGCCTTGAAGCATGTCAAGTTGTGTAAATGCACAATGAGTTAACATAAAGACTAGTTCAAATGTGTACTGCAAATACTCTGAAAAGGAAAATTTGACCTTCTCTTATTAACTCCAGCTGTGAGTTCTATTTGTTCCTGCAATTGAGCAATCATCCATTTCATATAACTTCTTGTTCTGAAAGGGAACACACTACAATGCATTTGAGGTGTATTTTCTTGTCAGGGTGGACTACAGGATTATTCTTTCTGTCATACAGATGGGATGATTTTACGGTCACGATCACTTTCTTCAGACCATTTTATGTCATGCCAGCAGTTCAAGTAGATACCCCACCTCTGATTCCTGTGGAGTTAAATTTATCAGACACATAGATTCATGATAGTCATAGTTTTAAAGAGTAAGCAGAAATGCTGTTAAGATTATGAAATGGTAGGCTAATGTCTGGTTTCTTAGGAAAAGGAATTTTGTATTTCTTAAAATTGGTGCAATTGAATGGATAGGAGAATCAATGGTTAAAAATAGACTTAAAATCATTTGTTCCTCAAACTTCTGATAGATTTTTTTTAAAAAAAGACTTAAAAAGTGTTATGTTTTTCTACTTTTTCCTTAGAAACAGTGTCAGAGTGTGGAGGCACTATCAGATGACAAATGAGGTAGTAATATCCATTTAGAGCAAGTTTACTTGTGAGACAGGTGTCACCCCAGTAGAAATATATTTAAAGTCTATTGTCCTGAAATACTTTCAACCATATCTACTTATGCTCAGCCATGTGCAGAAAACTGGCCATGTTCCTGAAGCTTAGCTTAATTATGTTGTTTGTATGCTGGATTGCTGGTCTTACCATGCTTATTAAATATTCATGTAAAATCTGATTTCATGCTAACTGATCAAGACTTTTGACAACAAAATTAATAAGGTATTATCCATTTCTGATGTTAGTGACTTTGCTTCTTATCCATTTTGGTCTATATTTTGTATCTATATTCCTCCTTTTCCATCCTGAACAATATTTCCAAATCTTGAATGAATGCTCTCTGGTCTTTCCCTTTTTTACTCAGTTTTGTTTCACAGATGTCACAAATTTGTGTCTCCTGCTGCTCTGCCACACAGCAAGGAGCACCTGGAGCTCTCTACCCTCAATGTATTGCAGCCTCAAGATTAGAAGTTTGAGAGCAACTGTGCAAACCCACTTTGTCCATTTTTTTCGGGAAGAGTTATAAAAGCTATGCATGAAACCGTAACTAAAACACATTCAATGAAATGTCATGAAGCTGCGATAAACAAATGATAAGATTTTGCCAGCCCAACCATTCAAGTCTAGTCATGTTAATCCGAGCAACTCCACCTTCTACCTGATCAAAATCAGGTAGACAGGAGGACAACATACATTATACTTCAGCATTATGTCCAACATAACTATTTTCAGTAATGACTTAATAGTCAAAGCTTGTTATCATTTTTTTAAGTCATTAAATAAAGCCCTGGAATGCCTGCAAAGTGTCTTATTCTGTGGCTCAGTAATTCCCTCAGCCTATGTCCTGTCTAACGTCATCCTCATTGTGAGCAAGGGAAGAACATTCCGATGCTACTGATCTGATTGTATCTTTATTCCATAAATGTATCCCTTATGTGTTTATTTGACTTAAACTGAGTTTTGAATTGAATGCAAACAACCATTACATTTGTAAAAGCTAAGATGCATTTTTAGCCCAATTTGACTGGTTCTTTTCCATCTTACCTGCTATAATCATTTTACGGAGGAATATCACTTCTCCACTGCGCTCCACTACATTTGCTTATTTTAGATAGATTCATAGCGGACTGAACCTGATCTTTACCAAATTATCCATCTAAGTGTTATCCATCTAAAATTTTAGAGAACAAATTTCCATTTGTAAAAATTTTGGTACCTTTTGAGTATTGAGAGAGTGGTGCTTGGTTGGTTGTTTTTTGAAAATTTTATGAATGTTTGACGGTTTATGTTTGTAAACATGCATGCAGACACCGGGATCGCCCTCGCGGTTCCCACAGCCACGTGTGGATGCAGCTGGATAAACATGCGTGACCGGAGGGGCCGCACGTTTGGCGCAGCTCTGGGTGTCACCTCAGGCACCGCGCTGGGCCCCACAGGAGGCAGGGACACGGGCAGCCCCAAGGTGCTCGCCGGGCGCCCCTCGACACATGGGGGGCACTCGGCCCCCATAACGTTACTCACCATATTGCAACGCTGCGACTCTCCTGATGACGTTTTAGCAAAAGAAAGAACATATAAATTTACCGTGCTTTTGGCTTCTCTCACCACCCTCATTCACATGTGAGGCCCAGGGGATACAGGAGTCACCAGGCGTGCTGGCAGTGCCAAAAAACAGGGTGCTCTGCTGAGAAAGCCAGCAGGAAATCTTCCCTGAACACCATCTTCAAGAAAAGCAGTTTTTCACTTCCATTGAGAACTTCAGTTACCAATCACTGCTGGTTTCTAGGGAAATATTGCACATCTTAATATTGTGTAATCCTTAATATTCTAATATATATTTTTAACACCCTATGCGCCACAAGCAGTGGGGGACTTGCCCCTCCACCGCTTTGGGGGCAATGATGCCTGCCGCATCTTTAACAGTGTTACCGAAATATTGAAAAAGAAGAACAGCGAGAGAAGGGGGAAAGGCGAGGCGCGGAGGAGCCCATGGGCGGGCCGCGGGGCGGAGCGGAGCGGGGGCCGCAGCCCGGGGCCGGCCGGGCTGGAGGCGGCGGTGGCTCCGCGCTGCCCTGCGGAGCGTCCCGGCAGCGGAGCCAGCTGAGCCGAGCCGGGCTGAACCGAACCGGGCTGAACCGAACCGAACCGGGCCGGGCCGTGCAGGTGGGAGCTGCGGCGGGAGCGGGAGCCGCCTGTGGCGGGCGCCCTGGTGCCCCCTGGAGCGGCGGGGGCGCCGCCGGGCAGGTACCGCGCAGCGCGGGAGCGGAGAACGGGGCGCCTGCCTGGCTGCTGCCCTCCCATCCCGGCCATCCACACCCCTTCTGCCCCGTGCCCCCTTTCCCTTCTTTCCGTCTTTCTCCCCTCCTTCCTTCTTCTCTTTTTCTTCTCACCCTCTTTTCTCTCCTTTCATTTTATCTTTCTTCCCCTTATTCTTTTCTTTTTCTTTCTTTCGTTCTTTCCTCATCCTTTCCTTCCTTCTTTCCCCTTCTTTCTTTTCCTTTTCATGTCCTTTGTCTTTCCTTTTTCATTTCTTCCTTTCCTTTTTCCTGTCCTCATTATTTCCTTTTTCCTGTCCTCATTATTTCCTTCTTTCCTTCTCACCTTCTTTCCTTACTTTTTCATTCTCCATCTTTACTTCCACCTCTGCCCATCTTTCCTTCCTTTCTTTCTTCCCCCACTTTTCTTCCCTCCACTTTTCCATGGTCAGACCAAGCAGTGAGTGCCCAGCAGCTCCCACGGGATGCAGGGAGCACACAGGAGGTTGCTGG
The DNA here is from genome assembly GCA_032353885.1 of Nothura maculosa. Taxonomy (NCBI): domain Eukaryota; kingdom Metazoa; phylum Chordata; class Aves; order Tinamiformes; family Tinamidae; genus Nothura; species Nothura maculosa. The sequence continues at coordinate 1,736,357 of JAUBOD010000797.1, forward strand.
CCACCACGGCACCCTCCTTGGAGAGAGGGAGAGGGCTCCTCTGGTGCTCCTGAAGTGTCACCCTATGGGGTGGAGTGTTTCCTCCCCTCCACCCACCTTTTAAACGGGCTGGAGCAGGGAACACCCTGACAAAACTGCCTTTTTCTTAATAGCAAGGCTGTTGAGGAGGTTGTAAATAGTTTTTTGTGACCCAGGTTGGGCAGAGGGTTCAGCAGCCTGGCCAGAGGCTCAGTTATGCTCTGGCACTTTGCCTGCCTTGAATGCTGCTCTGAAGAGTGGGCTCCTTTGTGGAAGGAGGAGGAGTGGCAGCAGCAGGGAGCTGCCAAGGTGGAGCCTGCAATTTTAAACTATTTTTTTTCTAAATGGAATTTGAGGTGAGCAAATTCAGAGCTGGCAAGAGCAACCAGCCTTCAGGAGGCAGAAACAGTATCAGGAAAGTGTTAATCTAGACTTGGGGTGAATTAGCTTCAACTTGAAAAATCTTGTGAAGCACAAAAAAAAGTAGTATTTTCTGTGCAGGTAGCAGTTCATTTAGGATGGTGTGTTGTTTATGAAAGTGGGTGTATGCTATAGAAAGTTCTGCTTTTATTTTCCCCTTCTGTGATTCACTAGGCTGCCTGTGGTAGACATCAATCAGCAGCATTGTCTCTTCCCTATGAAGCTGCATTGCCTGGGGCTCTAGGAGTAAAACCATGTGCAGCTCTTCTTTCCTGAGGCTCAAAATGCCAAAAATTGCTTAAGAATTTAAATATATATATATATATACACACAGACACAGACACACACACATATATATAAGTCCTTTTGCAAAGGCCTGTTCTCTTATAAACTTCAGTGGCAGGCACTGGGAAATACTTACTCACAAATACTTAGTCACATTGCAAAAATTTACAGTCTGCCATGTTTATAATATACAGAAGAAAAATCCAGCTCTCCAAACTTGTTGCTACAGTGGAAGCCCCCCCCGCCTCTGCTTGGCTTCTCTTCCTCCTAACCCCGCTTCCCCAGAAAAACTTATTTTTTTCTAATGATGCCCTTCTGATTTTCCTGGGAATCCTGACGTAATCCAGAAGTTCTCTGCTTGCTTTGGTACGTTAGGTTCTGAAAGGTGAATGTGTTTAGCAGCATCAGTGCTCTCAGGAAAGGCAGAGCAAAGGCAGTTCCCCAGGAATGTGGCCTGCCCTGGCGGCCCGGCTGGCGCAGTCCCGTGTGCGATGTTGACTTCCTCGCTCCAGGGAAACTGCTTCTTGTAACGGGAAGGGTTCTCCTACATAGGAGGGCTGTGAAGCAAGAAGGAAAGCTCAGCAAAACAAACCCACACCTGGTTGCCACTCAGGAAAGTCTGGCTCACCTCAGAGAGGTGTTTGCATCCGCCAAGAAAGAACTTCATGAATCACGGTGAACACTGTTGTGTAAATGCTAACAAAATATTTCTAATGTTGTCTCTCTAATTGTACATACTATTGTACATAGGTTTTTTATGCTTTTGTTAGTGTGTTTGTTTATCCAGGGCCAAGTGGGGACAGGGACGAAGAGCTGTATTTTTTTTTACACTGTGTAATTCTTAAAGATGGAAGAAATCAGAGAAAAGGTGGCATTTCTCTTTCAGTCCAGTTTGCTGCTGTAGAAAGTTTCTGTACAGCAATGAAATTAAACAATGCTTGTGGTATATACAGCACTGTAAATTATAGCATGGCTGTTGTCTGTGTGTCTTGTGTATATAGCAGTGAAACTTACTTTCCAGTGGTGTCTGCTCCTCAAACAAGTACAGCTTGTATTTTTGAACTGTATTTTGATGCGCAGTTACCCTGAAGATCAAATTTAACTTATCTTAAGTGAATGGCAAAGCAAACAAAAATCATGTAATATTTAAACTGTAGATTCTTGAAAGTCTTTCAAGACTTCTTGTAGAAGAGATTTAAACCTGTGAGCTGGAGTTGATAATTTTTAGAGCAGCAACTGTAAGGCCGAGATCTGTTATTTTCAGAAGAAGCTATTGCTGGTGGTGCTGTTTGTCCTTTAGCTCACTGAAGAGTTTAAAACATGCATTCTGAACGGCATTAAGAAAACCTCTTCAGAATAGCACTTTAAATGTGATGTTTGAGGAGGGAATCTATGTGCTCAGAAGTCTGACAGTCTTCCCCACTAGACTTAGTTTGGGTTTAATAGATGGTATTATCTTTCCTGTGACAAGGACTGCCAACTTGTCCCTTTCTGAAATGCACAAGGAAACAAATAGCAAAATATAAAAACAGGCACGAGAAATGCAAGATGTTCTTCATACCAGGGCAATTCATAGAATCAACCTGAGAACAGTGTGGAGAAAAATGGATATACATTTAAGTAAGTTCAGTATATTCAAAATATTTAAATGATCATTATGAACTTTTAGCAATTCTACTGTGGGTTAAACTAGGCAATGCTACCTTAAAGACTTAGTATTTTTTTTTGTCCGTGGACTTGTGAATTGCACTTTTTGCTGAGGTAAAACACATCTATTTTCTTCAGTAGTAAGAGACCTAGATTTTTCAAGGGATAAATTGGTTGTTCAAGCAACTTTGCTCTAACAGCTGTATTTTGCTCAGCTGTAATTTCTTCGGCTCAGCTGTAGGACCTGCACAGTGAGACAGGAACACTAATGGGAAGGGACTTGAAGCTCTACAATAAAGATGATTTATTTGATATAGCAGTTCAAGAGACTAGTAGAAAGGCTGGTAACAGATACTTTTCCAATGCTATTTTACATCCATGTGTAAAGCACCTGAGTGTGTGTTCTTGCAGGTTTTACTATTTTTGGCTTAAAGGGGAAGATTCCCCTTTAAAGTGTGACATTAGTACACAAGATCTCAACATAAGACCCAATGTTGAATTATTTTTCATTTTCCCTAAAAGTCAGCTCATCATGGTTTGGTGGATGTTGCAGTTCTTGCTAGTTATTTGTGAAGTTTTTTCCGGAAGTGGCATCTCTAACCAATACAAAACTATAAATTTGTTAATTCTGTGGAAAAAAAAATAAAGAAAAAAATTAGATTTTTTTTAATCAGCTCTGGATAATAAGATTCTGGCTTTGCAGAGTGCTGTCGATGAGAAGGCTAGTACACCCACACAGAAACCTTCTGCTGTCTGTACCTGGCTTCCAGAATTAAGGCCTTAATCCCATCAGGTCTAGTAGTATGACTCTGTTATGCTGTGTTTGTATGTTGGCATAGGACTAACACTTTTATTCAGACTGAGGACACTGTAGTCCTCAGCTACACTGTAGCAGAGTAAACACGAGCACTTTTGTTCTGATAAAGGCCCAGCTGCTTTCCACATCATACTGCTTGTTGCAAAAGATGACGGAGATGTCAGTTCTGCCCTCAATTCTTCCCTGTACCAAGCCTGTGCAGCAAGTGAGCAGTGCTGATACCTCTTTCCTCTCCTGGCCTCCAAACCAGTGGAAAAGAGGAAGGGAAAACCTATCAGGGCCTGATCCCCGGCACTTACCTGGCCCACGAGGCCAAGAGTGGTGACGTTGAAGCCGCGGCTGGACCCACCAGCCCCACCAGACGTTGCCTGTGTTCATGAGGGCTCCTCACAAGGACCGTAGCTCCACATAGCCCTAGGGCCAGCCTATCTGCTTGTTGTTGCGCATATAGAAGGCTACCAGGGCACTGAGGTAGCCCAAAGTGCAGAAGCTTGGTGTCTGACACACTGCATTGCAATTAGCTGAGCCTGATTTGCCACAACACTTAATTCTATTCGTGAGAGAAACAGCTGAAGTGGCAAAAAGAGAAGATAACCAGCTTTGCTTCTCCAGTCTGCAGCCCCTGGTGATTTTTGTCTTATTGTGGTATGTGTCTTTTCACAGCATGTTCTAATTGTTTTTCCTAAAGAAAAATTATACTTAAGAAATACGACTATCTTAAATATGAAAAAATATCGCTTTAGGGTTGACTCTGACCTATTTTAAATGGGACACATGAGTGTGGTGCATTTTAGATGACTTGCTACAAGGGAAGACACCCTACAAGGGAAGAGACCCTACTAGAGAACCCATCCTGCCAATTTTGATGATAATTTTAATCTATTAAACATTGTCAATTGACAGCAGAGCAGAATAAATAAACATAGGTTTGCTTATGCTGTCTTTTAGGGAGACACACACAATAAAAATGATTACATGGCTTCAATCTGTTTTACATGTTCCTAGCTCTGCAAAAGGGACTACATATAGTCCTTGGCGGAAGGAGGAAAACGAAATGATCTAAATTGAAAAAAAAAACAAAAAACCCTTAGTCATGGAAAATTTTACTGCCTTAATGTTAAACATTGATCAGAATAACCACTATTTCTACCCTGGTTTAGAGAAAGATGCCCCAGCTGTTTTCCACCATATCAGGCCAAACAAGACCTTGCCATGCTGGATCCCAGAGCTATGGGAAGCTGCATCTCCAAACCCGTAGGCTGGATGAGGTTTTCCAATGTGGGATGCAGGCAGCGGCAGCGAGGGGCATGAGCCCCTCTCCCTGTCAACACGTGGCCGACGGCACCATGAGACCCGACTCCTCCTTCAGAGCATCCTGCAAGAGCGATGTGGGCCTGCTAGCTATGTTTCATTCAACTGTCCCGGAAGAGCTCTCGGCTCAGAAGAAAATCTCCTAAATCTCCTAACTTCTAGCACAAACCCTGCAGCAGGAGTATAACCTGCCTCTCATCTAGTGCTCTTTTCCACAATCACTAGCATTACAAATACAGCTGCAGTCTAGCCGGTCAACATGAAAAGATCAGCTGAACTTTGGTCTCCATCTGAGTTATGGTATAATCTTGTGAAAGCTTTTAAGGCTTTTAAAACTTTTTTTTTTTTGCATTGAAAAGTTACATTTGTTGTGAGGTTTTCTGTTTGCTTTTAGGTAAGAATGAAGTCATGCTTATCTGAAATCACATACTGAGCTGAGCTAAAAGGGTGCTGCTCCCTCCTGCCTTTTGGCTGCAGCTTTCCCTTGATGAAAGTTACACCTAATTAAAACTTTTGAAATAAGTGCCCATACAGTGTCTTGCTGACTGATAGAAATCAGTAAGATGGGTCAGATGAAAAAAATAGTTTATGGGGATAACTCAAGTTCATCCATATCAAAATCAGCTATTCTATTCCGCACTTTCGTGATACTATAAAACTTAAATCTGAATCTAGCTTCTATCCAGACCTCCCCCAAACTACTATGTAATGAGTCCTTCCTATTGCCTTATGTAATATAAATAGGCTAAGATGCAAATGATCCAAGTGATTTGCCCTTTGACATAGAACAAGTGTCACCATTTAGAGGCTTAAAGCAGATGTAGTAATCCTGCTTGTCGCGAGCCCTGCTCTATCTATCTGCATAGCAAACAGCAGCCTCTAGCAAAAGTCAAGTCAAAACAACCATGTGCTTGCTGTAGTGCTTACACATACTTTACAGCCTGTACAGGCCAGTGAAGAACTTTTTTTTTTTTCTGTGAAGAGAAAAACATGTGTCTAGATAAACATTTGTCCTAACTCCTCCAGGTTCTAGCACCCACTGTACCAGTGGCTTCCCCTTTGAAAGCCTGTTGTATGAAAAATAAAGGTTCAGATGTGAGAAGGTGGCAGTAAAAGGATAAATCTGGTCAAGCAGGTAACTTAGTAAGACCGAACTTCTCTGAGAGAAGGCCAAGGCTATGGTTTGCCCTCTGTTATCTGCGGCTTTGCAAACCTCCTCCTCCGGTGCAGAGCTCCATCTCCGGCATTGCATTGATCAGTGTGCACAACAAAGCAACCTACAGCTTGAGAAAAAATGTTAAGGACTTTGCTGAGTGCAGCATGAAAGTATGTTAATGCATATTCTGTCACAAACTTTCTAAAGCAGAAAACACGCAGATTAATAAATGAAACGTGCCAAATCTTTTCTTAATCTGTAAAGGTCAACATGGCAAAAGATATGGTCAGTACTTATTGCAAAGGAATTAACAAGTATAAACAAATAGCAGTTTATTGTTAAGACTGTTCAGAAGGAGCAGTGTGTCAGTGAGACAAATTTTCCTATGGAAAAAGCAGCCCCTAAAGATAAGAGCCACTCTATATGTAATGTTTGCAGATACTTCATTTTTGTGCAATGGAAATGAAAGGTGTGATTATTCTCTGCTCAGAACGACAGAGGAATTGCATCCAGGTGGATGTAGAAAGGCTTCCAGAAACAGACTTGTGCTGTATTCAGCTTTTTTATATACAACACTGAGAAGAGTAAGAAAAGTTGTATTCTTATACGGGAGCAGGAAAAATTTCCCATCAAATACTATCCCTTGAAAATCATAGCAGGTAAGGATCATAGTGTTAGCTCTCTTGTTAAAGCTCTGAATCTTGCATTGTACAGAAAATGGTGGGGTGCAGTTGCAGTTTTTTAAAGCATATGTTATTACTCTGTGATGCTACTGTTGCTATATGAGCTGAATGTACAGTAGGGTAACAGTGCTATCTGGGATCCTGCATGAAGAAGGATTCTAGCTTCAGACAGCTAAGTCTTTGCAAATACAAGTGTATTTGAAGTGCTTTTAAGTTTTTATGAAAGTCTTAACTTCTAAGTTGGTAGCAGAAATCAGTATCTTAAGGGTAATCACCATCAAAGTTTCAGCCTATGTAAATACATGCTGTATACATATTATAGAAACCATTGCAAGACTAGTGTCCTTCCTCTTTTAAATTAATATGTAATGGATATCATTTTTATTGGACTGGATGAGGAGGAATGAGTAGGATATCATACAAAGAAGCATGTAGTAAGTTTTAATGTATTTAAATTTAAATATTTTAATTTTAATTACATCATTGGGTTTAAGGCCACATTATAAGCTAAAAATGGTAATTGTGGAATTTCATTTTTCCTTAATTCAAATTCAGAAATCTGAGAGTTGATCCTTAAAAGGCATGCATATGGATGTAATTGCACACTCGCTTACCTGACTACTTACTATAAGAGACAAAACTCTAATTCTTTCAGTTTGATTTCTTCAAGTGTAGCTACAGCAAACTTGGAAGAAATGTTTGTCTTGACGAATGCAGGATTAAGTAATGATAGATGCAATCGTGGAAGCAAAATACCCTTGATAGTAAACTAGATACTTCATATAATGATTTACCCACAAATAATTTGTGACTTTTTGCATGGCAGTGACTTCAATTATGAAATACTTAGTGAAAATACAAATGTAAAATATCTCACAGCTGGGCAAGATAGTCAAGCAGTGGTGGACTCAAGGGATCCATGAGATCCCATTTTTTGGGCCCATGGGATCCAAGACCTCCATACATACGCCTCAATCCAGCTGGATCAATTCCCCAAACCAGTGTGTGATGCTGTGGACATGATATATAGGCGCTCTTCCTTTAAAAAAAAACACTCTAATATCAAATTTACATCTCTTATGTGTAAACACATGTTCTGCAGCTTGCAAGCTAAAAGCCACATTTGAGAATTAAAAGCTAAAATGATCCTGGACTAGCTTTAAAGAAAACAGTATGAAAGAAAATCTTTATGTGGAACTCGCTACTGCAAATCCCAGAGTTGGGCACAGTGCACACTTTGTCATAAAACAGAAATTCTTACCTTTTTTTGTAAGAAGTTGTTCAATATCATTAAAAATAGTGTTAATGAAGGGAGCTATATGTCTCTCCAATACTTTAGAGTTTCATTAACTTTTTAATTTACAGCTTAAAGTGTCAGAAGTCTCTTCATTAGTTATATTGACTTTTGCAACTCTTGCTGTGAAATTCAAACCTGCACTAACTCAGATGAAAAAGTCTGTAAGTCCAAAAGACATTTGAACTGCAATGCAATTTGCTTAAGGCAAATTCGTGTTGAATTGATCTGAGTAAGAAGATACGTAGAAAACAAAAATCCAATTCTCCAAGCCTTTTGGGACTGCAGGTTTCTCAACGACTGCTGCTGTAGCAGCTGCAGTGATCCCTCACAGAGCAAACAGGACTAATGAACAAAACGAGCGTGGTGTCTGTGAAGAAAGGCTGAAAGTGACGTGGGCAGATTGTAAAAATGTGACTCGGCCTTGCAGAAAGTTTCATGGAAAACAGATTGTGGAATCGCAGAGAACAAGTGTGTCCAAAGTGGGATAACCCAGCACTGCCCTGCTCCTACATTTGTGCATTTGCAGGGACTTGTGCAGATCAGATTTTAAAATGGGTTATAAATACTACCTTTGTGCTTTTACCTTGATAGAGGTCCTTCAGTTGGTCGGTCACAACTGTTGTACACTAACTTTTTTCTTTCTCCTCAGCTCTTTCCTGATGGTATTTCTAGAATCACCTGCAGCATGTTAAAGAGACTTATACACAAAATCTAGCAACTCTTCAGGAACTGCTTTCCAGGTGAGAATATGAAGAGAGAGTAACTACCAGGATGTGACTGGTAAATGGAATATTTAGCGAAAACCGTGTCACGAAATATCTAATCGGGTCACTAGATGCTAATGTGGCAATAAAGCCTTCTTGTCAAACTCTGAAGTGTGAATTATCACCACATACTTGCTTCTCAGTAATATATCCAGTTTATTGGCTTTAATTTTGTTAGATTTAGCAGAACAAGCTCTCAGGCTGCTCTGTGGTCTGCAGTCCTACTACTGCAGCTTGTGGGAGCCAGGAAACTGTCTCCTGAAAGCTGATGTTTCTTCTGTTGTCTTTCTGTTTTAGAGAAATAAAATCATTTTATCAATTAATCTATATATTTCCAAAAAATCATTTTATCTGTGCTATTCATGTTTTTACAATCAATAATTAATAACAGACTTTTACACAGTTAATTCTTAGAGAAACCTTTTACTAGTTGCCTGTCATTCATATTTAATTTCCTTGTAGGATTTTTATTTCCATCTCCCTTGACAAATGCAACAGCCTCACGAGAAGCACAAACTGATTTTGTGAAGTTGCTGAAGCTGGTATGAGCAGAGTGGAGGGCAATTTTTTTAGTTCAGTGAAGGTACGGGATATTTGAAATGCTGAAAAGGAAACTACGGTTTTGCCACAGCTCACTCTTCAGGCTTTTCTTGGGGCTAACTCTTATTCTAGTAATCATCTCAGTTTTGAAAGTTAACCAGAAACCGGATTTCCTAAACCGGAGACAGCTGGAGCTGACTGATGAAGACCCTATCAGCAGTATTAGCTGCACGAAGATATTGGAGGGTGATGTAGAAGAAATTCAAAAGGTAAAGCTGGAGACCTTATCAGTGTCATTTAAGAAACGCCCCAAGTTGACGACAAATGACTATATTAACATGACAGCAGACTGTGCCTCCTTTACCAAGACTAGGAAGTATATTATGGAACCCCTCAGCAATGAAGAAGCAGAATTTCCACTTGCTTACTCAATAGTGGTTTATCACAAAATCGAGATGCTTGATAGACTCCTAAGATCAGTCTATGCTCCTCAGAATTTTTACTGCATTCATGTTGACAAAAAGTCCCCAGAATCCTTTTTTGCTGCTGTGAAGGGAATAGTTTCATGTTTTGATAATGTTTTTATTTCCAGCCAGTTAGAAAGTGTTGTATATGCCTCATGGAGCAGGGTGCAGGCAGACATTAACTGCATGAAAGATCTCTACAGAAGAAGCACAAAGTGGAAATACTTGATAAACCTCTGCGGCATGGACTTTCCTATTAAGACCAACCAGGAAATAGTAGAGAGATTGAAAGCCCTTAAGGGTGAAAATAGCTTGGAAACGGAAAAAATGCCTCTCTCCAAAGAAGTACGGTGGAAGAAGCACCATGAGATTATCGATGGTAAAGTGAAGAACACAGGCATAGACAAACAACGACCACCCCTCAGTACTCCAATATTTTCTGGGAGTGCCTATTTTGTCGTTAGCAGAAGTTTTGTAGAACACGTATTAGAAAACCGCAAAATCCTTTCATTTATTGAGTGGGCAAAAGACACTTACAGCCCTGATGAGTATCTGTGGGCAACAATCCAGAGAATCCCCGAGGTCCCAGGGGCAGTTTCTTCCAGTAACAAGTTTGACGTTTCTGACATGAATGCGCTGGCCAGGTTTGTGAAGTGGCAGTACTTCGAAGGTGACGTGTCCAAAGGTGCACCCTACCCGCCGTGCAGTGGGATTCATGTTCGCTCCGTATGCATTTTTGGAGCAGGAGACTTGAACTGGATACTGCGAAACCACCACTTCTTTGCTAATAAGTTCGATACTGATGTAGACCCTTTTGCTGTGAAATGCTTGGAAGAGTATTTGCGACACAAAGCTTTGTATCAGCAAAAGAACTGAAATACGTTTTATAAAACATAGGTACAAATAAGATACACTGTATACCTTAACATGTATGGTGGTGGTGGTGGTGATGATGGTGGCGGTGGTGCTGACGTACTTTCTCATATATTGGTGGGATGGTGATGAGGCCTTATGGGGATGGTCCATAGGCAAGTAGGAGAGACAGCCTGTGCCAAGTGAAGACAAGGATGCCTTACAATGCATGTTGAGGCTTAGGGACTTTGGGTAGAAAATATGGGGATAAGTCAAGGAGAACAATTTTTGGAAGCCCAAAATATTCAGAATATTTATTGTTATCTAAAAAGCATGAGTAACGGGCTTCTTTCAGCTCAATCAATTATTCAAAGTCCTGGAATAAGCATATTATTCATGGCTGCTTTTCATGACTGTAATACTATTTGGAAGGTAAACATGGAGAGAAAAAGGGAAAAGAAGCAGCTGGACTGCACAAAGTTCATGTTGAGATGCTGAAAGATCTCAGGAAATTCACAATGGTTTTTTTTTTTTGAAAGCTAAACAAAAGGGGATATACCAAAGCCAAAGTGAATTTGATGACTGTAGTGCTCAATACGTGATTTTTAATTCTCTTTGAAACTTAATCTTCAGCTTGAAGTGTTAAGGACTATGTTTCTATTTTTTTTTGTGTGTAGCAAAATCTTGTACACTTAAATTCTCCCTGATTATGTGATACAAAATTTATAAAATAGTTTATAATGTGTGTCTTCTCAGGGAAAATTAAGTTCTGTGCCTGATGAGAGTCAGAATTTTAATTTTACATTTATCACTGATTCAAGAGTCTTGCTTTCCAGTACAAGGTGACTCTTCAAGTTTCGCTAAAACTTAAGAGAAAAATTGCAGCAGTGTCCAAACATTACTGACAGAACTACTGGTCTGTGCTTTCTGTCAAGCTTAACTTGCATTCCATATTCTTTTTAACACTACATTTGCAAAATAAAGTTTTTTTTTCTAAATGTTATTGTCTCTTCCTACAATTAAAATCCTTATGGAAATACTACCAAAAAATCTTGATGAAGACCTAAAATGTTTTAGCTTAGCTAAACACCTACAAGTGAAGCTGCAGCTAGGACAGCAAGTCCTGCCTTGCTTCCATTAATGCATCTGTGCTTCTTGAAGTTTAGCTGGCCCAGTGATTTTCATTTAGTTATTTAGTAGTTTCTTTTGGTGGAAGGAGAAGAAGGAGATCTGTAGTGGTTCTCATTCAGCTTAGTTTCCTGCCTGAATTAGCTGCTGCAATCTGGCCCAGATACACGAGCAGCACAGAAGCAAGGTGATAAGGGAACAGGACTGTGTGGGAGGCAATGCTGTTTCTTTCCCTGGCAATTCTGATTTGCCTGGGATAGATACTGGGCAACTAGCACCCTGTCGTCCTCCTTAGAAGATATCAGGACTCATCAGAGGTGCTAGCAAATGGCAAAGCAACCTCCTTTTTATTTGCAGTGAACTTCTGAAACAGTTTATTGGAAATGTTGCTGTAAAGGTGGCTTGCATTTCTCAAGAGGCAGTTTCTCATTAATTTTCTCATAACACATATGCCAATATTTGGGTATTAACATAACAAACTGCTTATGTTTTGATCATACAAGCATGAAAGGAGCCAAACAATTTAATCTGAAATAGGCCCTGTTCTTGCCAAAGTCTGCTTTCAAAAACACCTGAAAGATGTTTAGAGATTCTTCAGAGACTCGCACAATGTATGAACAGGTAATTAAGGTAAGAGATCCGAATGAAACACTGGAGAAAAACACCACTCCACAGAACCCAGCCTGTCTTCCCCACCCTTTGGCTTTCCTACAGAATTGCTCTTAGACACAGCCATACCTTTGCACATGCTACAGCCAGGTAGGTCTTCGCTGCACTTACTTAACATTAGGAAATGCCAGGAATTAAAGTTACATTTTTTAGCCAAGAAAGAGCTGCTTGCTTTTAAAAGTTTCTATCTAAAGAAAAATGATATGAATATTTTTGCAATCACATCTGCTTGATTCAGGTAGACTGAGAGGGTGGTAGTGACGGTCTCAGTGTAGGTGGGACTGCAGACTCAGCTGCCTGAAACCCTTCAGACAGCTGGAGAATCAGGCCCGTGACCTACCTGCAGCAGCATGTTCTGTGCCTACTCATTTGTATAATGCAATTAACGCCTGTCTGCATCTCTCTGTTCTTCAATGTGAACAGTGAAGGAGCTGCTTGAGTTAAAGATTGCTGTTTGGATAGAGCCAAGAACACCTGTGTGCAAACTGCTCTGTACACAAGGACAATTAGGAGACCAGCACTGCATTTTCCATTAGATAAACAGGAATTTTTTATTTTTCTGGAAAGAGTAAATCATTGAAGGACAATACCTGCTCTCTACCCCAGATATTCAAAATGTAAAAGGAACTGAATAGATTGAAGATATGGTGCATATGTATAAAAGAAATTGTCCTACCCAGCCCGGACACCTTTGACGGGTAAAGAAAGCAATTAGCTCTCTTTAGGTTAGGAGCTGCCAAGAAACTAAGCCAAAAAAGTCATCATCCCCAAAATAATGCAACTTTGTGTCACCAGGAAACCTCAGATGAAATTTAGACTATGAGCAGCTGAAGGCTTTTTTAGCTGATTCCAGTTTCTGACAAGATGTTTAGAGGACTAGAGTAAAATCAGGTACT
>JAUBOD010000797.1:1751500-1765305 GCA_032353885.1 Nothura maculosa
TTTATTCCATATCATCCAAGCACACTAATCTTATTTATCTTCATATTTTTAGTTATTCCTGTATTTGGCCCAAGTCTCTTTCTCCCATTGGAAGGAGCCCATTCAGAAGTCCTTTCATAGATAGTGTTTAGTTATTAAAGGCTGCACTAACATTAGTGAAATTGGCTTGTTTGCATTAAAACCCTTTAGCGTGCTTGCTTCTCATTGAATTGCCTTGCTACGCGTTAGGATGGGAGTGGAAGTTACCATGTGGTTTCAAGCTATATTTTACCCACAGTGTGTGACAGAAAGGGAAAGTGACTTTGACTCTGTGTCAACAGTTTTAGGTGGCTTCTTGGCACATTCCAGCACCAGCTGCATGAACTGCATTAGTGGTGGTAGTGAGGGGGGGTTGTCAACACCACCACGAGACTGGTTTGTTATGGAGACCCACTGGAAGGCTGCGCATCGCCTGACTGTAGCTAATGCTCTCAGTTTCAGGCAGATAAGTCCTTCAGTAACCTGCCTGCCCTATCCACGTGCTGCCCATGCTGACCCATCTAGGGGCTCCCTTGCCTCCATGTTGCCCAGCTCGGTCATTGATTTTGCACCGAGGCGCTGGAGTTTGCAGCCAGCAAGACATGCCCTTGCTTGGTATGCACAGGGCAAAGGAGATGCTGGGAAGCAACGCAGTACATACTCCAGAGCCGCACATCCGAGTACCTCTGGCTGCAAGGGTGCCCAAGAGAAGACAGGGTTTGCTTTCATGAGCTGAAAAAGGAGTTTTCTTGAAGCAACTATCTGAAATATTCCTAAATATTTCAGGCAAATTTGAAAGCATACACTTTATGAATTACAATCCAAAAAAAGCGCTACTGCATATATCACCTTTCTATTTTTGGTACATTTACTTTAGTGTAAGGGTAGTTAGACTGGGATTTTGGATAAAACAGGAATTTGAGTAATAAATTTATGTTAAATTCTAACATTTTTGAATAGCTTTCATTACCTGAATTTAACATGTAAAACATATTTCTTAGGATCTTTCCATAAAAAGTAAACAGAAATGTTTAAAATTGAGTATAGTCCCTTCTGCACTGTGCAGTAACAAAAGGCTTATTCATTTATTTACTTAGGGAAGCCGAAGCAGAACTAGTTCTTCCATATCTCATTCTGGCTCTAGGCTTAAATTTCTGTGTGCAGGAACCACTGCTGAATCTCTGAGAGCCCACATACTGAAAGCCCACACAAGCTCAATGTTTTTCAAGTCCAACTAAAATAGTATCCAACTATATAGCAACATATTTCTTGGTATTTCTGAACATGGCTGCAACATTTTCCATACTTTATTTTGCTGTGCACTTAAAATCACAAAAATATTAATTACTGCTTGATTAGAATAATTATAATTAATCTTCTGACTTCACAGACTCCTACAGCAGAGCTTCCTGGTGGCTGGGATTCAGCACCACTCCTGGATATCACTGCTCTTTCACCTGTGAATGTGCCCAAATCAGGGGCTCAGCGGAATTTCATTCCATCAATACCACCATCCCCATTGCAGTCTGCAAGGCAGACTTTCACCAATTTTGGTCTTCAAAGTTTGATTTTTTGCTAATAGCCTCAAGAAAACCCAGAAAATACACAGTTGGCTAGACGGGCACCTCCACCAGTACTTCATGTCCTTCAATTAATTTGCATGAACTTGTGACAAGTTTCCACCAGCTAAGCATCTTTTTAGCAATAAAAATAGTCAGATCAGGAAAATTTTAAAAGGCGAGAGAAAATCCTTTTCAAGGCTACCTTTCATCAACTGAAGATGGATGATACAGGCTGCAACAGCCTCTCCAAAAATTAAAAACTTGTTGAGAGCAGAAAACACTGAAAAGCAGCAGTCACCACAGAATAAAAGGACAAACAACAAATCAAAATATTTTGCATCACTCTGTCTGAGAGGTTATAATTAGCTACCCAGAACAACTCATCAAGTGCTTTCAGCCAGTGCAGTTCAACTAAGTATGTTTGGAAAAGCAGTGAGGTGGGTGATTTGACAATGTCCATATTGGCAATGGAGCCCCATGTGCTTGGTACCTTCAGGCACAAGTCCATGGGCATGATGGGTGGCACTCGTAGGTGCTGAGAGAACTGGCAGATGTCCTTGCAGAACACAAAAGTTTTGAAGGTCATAGAGCTCAGAGGTCCCTGACAACTGGAGAAAAATAATGTGCCCATCTTCAAAACGGGATGATTTGGGCTGATCAGCCTCATTTTGGTCCCAGGGAATATCATGGAGAGAGCCCTCCCAGACACTTTTGGAACCTGAGGGTGATGATGCCATCCTAGGGGTGTTGGAATGGCTTCAGGAGGTCACTCCTTGCCTCCAGTACCTATAAAGACACCAAGAAACTGAACCAGGCTCTTTGCCAAAGCTGTCTATAAGTGGAAATCGGGGAGTTTCCAGCTGAAAGAAGGAGAAAAACTTTCCTGGCAGGATAACAAAGCACTGGGACAGGCTGCCTGAGACATTGTGTTGGCTCTGTCCTTGTAGGTTGTCAAGTCCCAGTTGAATGAAACCCTACGCATGGTACAGCTGAGCCAGCCTTGCGCTGGATGGACTCGGTGACCGTGCTGTCACATGTGACCCTGTTGCGCTATATTCCTCCAGCAGTTCTACAAAACTATTCAATTTCTAGAGTCAGAAAAGCCTGTTCTCATTAATTCAATTTTTAAAGTAATATGCAATACTCAGTGATTGTTCATTTCCCTGTGTTTTACACACACTCCTTTCTCACCACCACAAATGCTAATCCCCACAAAACTCATATTCCTTTCTTTTCCCACCTGTTACACTGTTTTTAGCTTATTATCCCTTTCACAAGAACCAGTCACATATGCCCAGTATTAAAGCTGATGAAAATTCTGCTTACATTAACAACAGAATTGCACTCTTGCATGGTAAGGCTAAACTGACACCTCCACCAGTACTTCCTGTCCTTCAATTGATTTGCGTGAACCTGTGACAAGTCTCCACCAGTTAAGCATCTTTTTAGCATTAAAAATAGTCAGATCTGGAAAATTTTAGAAGGAGAGAGAAAATCCTTGCACGGGCAGGCTGCTTACCACATTTATTGTAAAAGTGTTTGCCCTTTACGAAATTGTGTTTCAGAGACTCTTATCAGCCCAGGTGCAGCTGCAGGTCATGAGAAGGAAAAGCTGGGAAATGACAAAGACCCTTTGCACTTTCTGGTACTGTTGCAAGCTCCACTTGGCTCTGCCTATATCCTCAAACCAAAGCCACAAACTAATGCATTTGGGTGGCATGAAAGTCTGTGAGCATAGCAGTAGGAAAACAGGGCAAAGGAAAGTGTCAGTCTCGACCTAAGGAGAACCAGAGGTCTGACTGAGACATGGTGCTAGGTAGCTGCACTTCTGCCTTGCAGGAAGGCAAATCTGGGTTGTGTGATTATTTCCGTGAGCTCTGCTACTGGATCACGAAAAAGGGCCACACCTCTGTGCTTGTGCAGTACTTTGAAAACTTAATGTAACGGGTCAGTTTTCATGGGTGTGTGGGTGAGGTGGCCAGACACTGTCTTGTTGGACAGGAACAAGTATTTAGAATAGCTTAGACTAAGAAATCACCTCATCCAGGTATTTGGTGGGAACCTAGGACTTATTGTATAATCTGACCATCCCGTGCAAAACCTTGGCTCACAATTGGTACATCACAGTGTGCCAATACAAGTATTACTTTCAATATATTCATTGTGGCTGTAGTAGCATACATGCTTATTCTGATTCACGGCAACATTTACAGAAAGCCAGAAAAAAATGGAATATTCGGTTAATGCGCTTGTTGAGGACCATTCTCTTTAACTGCTGGAAAAAGAAGCAAAATAATTCCATCAAAATGATTTCACATTCTGCCAAAGGTTTTGTGTCATTTGTTGGCAGAAGCAATGGAAGGAAAAATATCAGTGACAAAAAAGTGACTGAGAATTTTTTTTTTTTCAATTAACAGGCCTGGCTCCAATTTTCTTTGTTATATTTGGTGTTGCCCATACTGCAATAAAATGACATGATG
The DNA here is from genome assembly GCA_032353885.1 of Nothura maculosa. NCBI lineage: Eukaryota > Metazoa > Chordata > Aves > Tinamiformes > Tinamidae > Nothura > Nothura maculosa. The sequence continues at coordinate 1,755,561 of JAUBOD010000797.1, forward strand.
CATTTTGTATTTCATGGTGCAACTCTGGCCACAATTCACAACAAACAGAAAGCATCTGATATGTGAACAGGGTCTAAATTGTATAGCTATGTCCAAAATTACCTCCCTTCCCATTTGCACTTAAGCTGGATGCTTATTCATATCCTCAGTCATAGACTGAGCAGCAAACTGACTGTTCTCAGCAGCAAACTGCCAAAAAGTTGCAAGTCCCAGGCATAGGCTGCCAAAGTCATTTTGGAACAATGTTTTAAATACTGTCTGCACACTACACCTAGGCTGCTTTAATAAAAACCAGTGCCATCCAGGATCAAAACATCTCCGTGCCCAAGGCTGGACACATGTGTTACTACCTTTTCTTTCCAATGAACCACCATGCCTGTGTTGCCAATTGGCAGCCTCTACCCGGGCCATGTGTTTTGCAGCATGTGTAGCTTCACTAATGCAGAAGTGCTCACATTCCATAACCCACAGGAGGAAATGCTGCACCATTTTCCCGTTTTGTCAGGCTTTGTGTTTTCATCTAAAATCAAGGGACAAAACAGTATGAGACAGACTAAAGGGCTCAGACGAACAGTAACTCTCAAAAAATGTTATCTGAAAAATAATAGGCAGCAAAAGTCAGGAAAATGCAGGAAAACAATGCCAGTTTTAGCAGCTTGTGCTCTGTGTAGTCTCAGAGAAAAGTTTCTCTCAGTCAGACTTTCTAGGTGAACCTCTTCCAAAGGTGCCATGTTGCCTTTTAATCACCTCAGTTGTATCAGGGGGCGGACTCTGCCTCTGTTAAAAAGAAAAAAGGCCAGGTTGAAGTAAATGCCAGCCTGAATACTCACCAGCAACCTCCTCTGATGAATTCAACTTCAGCCGAGAGGTTAATGTGAATATGGGACTGCCTCAGGGAGGCAGGGAAGAGACACTCCTTTTGGACTTTCCTGCTGAAAAGGATTAGGCTGTTGGATAAAACACCGTCAAATACTATTTAAGTGTTTTTCAAGAGGCCATTGACATTCCTCTCACCAAATCCAGTCCAGTGCTGCAGCTCAGTGTGTAGAGGAGCTGCTCGGGCCCCAGGTAATCGCGTTATTCTGGCAATCAGGGCTCCGGCTGCCAGACACGGGTCCTCTACTCGCACATGGCAAGAGCTGCCCGCGTGGCACCTTTTGGCCAAACAGAAAGCAGCAGCAGAGATTTAGAAAGAACAGCAACTTCTGGGCAATTTGAAATCGCCCACATAAACTCAGAGCCAAAGGAAAATGGCTTAAAAGGAGCTATGAAAAGCAGAAGCTATGGCGAAACGGTCTGCCAGGCACAGGTGCTTCCTTCCTTTGTGTGGGCAGCAGAAATGGGGAGAGGGAACAGAGGATGCAGTGTTAGATGGGGGAAAGTGAAATGGCTTGGGGAAACCTGTGTAAACCGTGGGAGTGCAGCAGTGTAGAAAATACAATGTCACATGGCCAATAACTTCTTCTGTAGCACTGGTGTAAAATTCTATTCAATGGAGTCATACAGAAAAAGAAAAGTAAGATGAGCCACAGTATGGTTTTTACTGAAGTTAAAATTTGGCTTGCCCAGAGGAAGTTTAAGGGAGAAAATTATCACTGCTTTTACTGTAGTATTGTAACCAGCTGGCTACTCTGGTAAATACTGCATAAACAGAGAGAAACACTCCAAACATCCTAAATCAGAAAACCATGGGGCAAAGCAAAAAAATGCAAGTGAGAGGAAGGATGTACTTGGTTATACTGGTAAAAGTAGAAAGAGAACATCATGTAGAATTAAATAAACTGGAACTAAAAGCCAGAGGGAAAAAATTGTCAAAATATGAAGGAAGCTGAAAGAAAGGAGAGGAGAAAGGGAGAAGCAGAAAGACTAACACAGAGCAACAGCAATGAAATGTCAGGAAACAGTGGAATAAAGCATTATGATGAAGCTTTGACTTTTAAGTTATCCATTCTTTTCACTCATTTCTGTCCTTTTCACCATTTGTGTGTTGACATGTAATAAATGACTTGAAGTTTTATTTACTGAAAACTATCAATTTCTGTCAACAGAAGCCCCAATGCATATCAAGCAAAGGTGCTAAAAACAGCACCTAATAATAAAACTTAAACATTAGAAAACTAATATCTTTACAGCAGTTTCTCAAGGACAACTGACAAGCTCTGATTGCCTGCAACATGGTACTTACATAACCAGAATTAATCCCATGAGGCAGTGTGAGAAGATGTGGCAGCAAATGGAAATAAAACCCTTCTACAAATGCTCCCAGAACTTTTGCCTCCTGGGAAGTTGAATTTGTGCCTTACCTAAAATGGAGCAAATATTTGGTAAAAACCTCTCCCCATGGAAAATTATTTCAACATAATAAAACTTTACCTTTTTAAATCTAGTTCTTGACAATGGAATGAAGGAACAATGCAAATAGTATTCTGAAATGAGACCATCAACATTGAATTTTCCTAAAGGAAAACATCAGAGATAACTCTGTGTATAGAACAGTGAACAGGATACTCACTTCCGCATGAGGGTTGAAAGACCAAAAGTTAGCACTACACAAATCAATAGCCTCAAACAACACATTATTTCTCTAGCCTCAGGATGGAATCATTTCCTATTTTTTATAGTACATTTCAAACTTGCCTAACATATCAGAAGGCCATTTAGTACTATTCATTATTTAACATGTTTTTATCTAGTTTTTGTAGGCTTTTCTTTAGACTGAAATGTAATATAAATTAGCTTTTCAGTTGATCAATACCATCTGGCTAGGATTGTTTTTCCTCTTCAGGAGCCCACACCCCACTTGCTATGATGGCTTTTGAAGCACTGCAATCCAAGCATTTTTGTCATGGGTAGTACAGTCACTACAATTATTATTAGAAAACATTCCAGACACTACACACACAGGAAACAGAGACACAACTATATTATATGCTTATTCCACAAGCAAATTCTCTTACACTATGTAGCTCATCATCTGGGTGAGCTCAAAAACTATAAATTACAGGAGCACAAAGCTAGCACCAAAAAAAAATCTCAATAAATGCAAGAGGTCTGTGTGTCAGAAATCTGTCCTAAAAGCAGAGACAAGGAAATGCAGCCTGTCTGGACAGAGCAGGCTGTGAGGAGAGTCATACTGACCAGCAACACCACCCCAGACTCCATGGTAGGTATATTTTTGCAGACCCAGAGGACCAGATTTAAAATCAGAGAATCATATTTGTCTTGAGAATAATAAGTGAGAAATATATAAAATATATTCACTGGAAACATAAAAGGATGACCACAGTAGGGACTGTTGCAGCAGCCACTGCTGGTGAGCCAAAATAGCAAAGGCATATTTTGTTTTATACATCAAAATCTTCTCCTGATGAGCGACTGATCTTCAACAGTGGTGTGCCCACAGAGAACACAGCTTTCATTCTTAGACTTGTTACCACAAATAAGTAGCACTGCAACCCACAGACCACTTCTTTACAGAAGGTATTAACAGCCAAATGAGTGAGACCACAGACTGGAGAACAACTGACTTTTAACAAAGCCAAGTGATGTGTGTGTTAGCAGTATGAGATGATCTTTAAATGGAAACCTTTTAGCTAATACCCTGCAGCTGCCTTTGTCTTTAATCTTTTGTCACCAAATATGCTTTAAATTTTATTTTTGACCTAATCATCTCATGCAACTGTATAGCAACATATTTGGACATGCTCTTTTTTTTTGCAATATCTGTCATTTATAAAAGCAAAATTTGACCATTTAAAATTACAATTGTCCGTTATTCTCAGTAGACACTTCAAGTACAATGAATATAGTTCTATGACTTCACTGTGAGAGACCCTTATATAGGCACTTTAAAAAAACATGCATTTTAAAATGAAAACATTCTATATAGACTCCATCATTATAAATGCAAAAATTAAATATTGCTACTGTCTTCATGGCAGAGAAAGGAAAGTTAAGTGAGAAACATGCATGTGATAGGTGTATACATATGTAAACACATCAAATAACATAAATGTCTTGGTATTAAAGAAATTTTTCATTACACCATATGGAACTTATTTTTTTTCAAATGCTGCTTTTAGGGATGGCCAGTATTTTTAATGAAAGTCTGGAAAAGACAAAATGTTGGATGGAAGAGCAAAATTCCCTTTCACATCCCCCGGACTGCCACAATCCCCACAGCTTAGGCCTGCATCCAAGCTTCTCGCTGCAGTGACGACCATCCATGGAGGCTGGCATATGCAGCTAGCAGCTCAGAGCCAACAGGGCCCTTTTTGGGTTCATAAAGCAGACAGTGTTGCTCTGTGCAAGACCGTTCTGTTTTGTGAGGGTTTAGTTACATCAACACACATGAAAATCTTCATCGGTTCAGTCCCTAGGGATTTACATGACACTCTATCTGGATCTGGCCCAGACTTGAGCAGCAGATGGGTGCTGAGCAGCCCAAGTTTATGTACTTGCAGATAGCAGCAAGTAGGTTTTATTTCTGAGGATGGAGTGAGGATGGAGAGAAGTGGGTTTTATTTCTGATGATGGAGTGCAATCAGGGCTCATCTGGCATCAAAGTGCAGGCATTCTGCCTTAGAGTGCTCATCACTTGCTGGATCTAACTCAAGACTAGATGATCTGCTCTCCAAAGAAACACAACTCCAGACCACCAGTACATCGAGTTCTCTTTCCCAGGTTCAGAATGAATCAGAAAGTGTCATCTACCTCAGAGGAAGATATTCCCCTCCCATTTCTCCAGTCCTCATTACAAGCCTTGTGCTGAACACAGGAATGAGCTGTCTGGAACAAGGAGGTCTCAGACACCATCTCACCTGTCACTTCATCAGTACTGTTGAGGTGACCTGAGATGTCTTTTTTGGCACCAGTAATCACAGTGCTTAGGTCAAGGCCCATGTTTGGGCTGTCTGTTTTGGCTATAGTGCTGTGCACAACAGGGCTTTCTGTCAGCCTGCACTCCTTGATGCTACCACAGCGGAGGCTTTAACTCCACTTGTTCCAGCAGGTCCCCAGTCCTGCAGCACCTTCCCACTCGTGTTTGCAAAGACAGACTGGCAGCCTCAGAGAACACCACATGACTTTTCATTTTTCACTGAGTATTTCATTTTTCACCGAGTTGTTCATTTGTTCATTGCTGGCTCCCTTTCTCCCTCCATCTGGTAATAAGGCATGTGAAGTCACAGCAGCAGTTGCAGTACCTTTGGGAGGTTTTGGTGCCTGTAATACAACTCATATATATTACTCAGTTTTAACTTTTTATAATGACTGATGACTAGTTGAAAGGCCTTATAGGCTCAGCACTGAATCCCAAACTTACAGGAAAAGACTGAGCAGAGTAAGGACTCCCTTTTTTTCTGGTGCAGGTATATTAGCTTACCCAACCTAGCTTATCCCAATCTTATTTATGAATCCTGGGCATTTCTACAGGTGATCTCACAAGGACATGGAAATCAAAAGATCATTCATACAAAAAATGGAGCAGAATTGCACCTGCTCCAATAGCAGGAGCAGGATAGCATAAAACAACTATCAATATTATGGAAATAATTAAGTTAAAAAGTGTTTTTGGTTTTAAGTGTTCTTAAAACCAAATTCGAAATAAATTCTGTTTGCTTTGTACTTAATTCTTTGATGACTTGCATATGGAATCTGCTCATCAATAGAGCAGGAAAAATTCCTTGTAATGTAAGAAATGCCTTGAAAACAGAGCAGTCAGGAAGCTCTGTATAGGAAGCATTGGCTCATTCTATAAGAAGTAGAGTATTTTCAATCCCTATTTATTTCAGTTTTCTTTGAAGTATTTAATTCTCACTTAGTACCTTACAGATTTGCAAGAGCTGTCTTCCTTGCAAGTTATCATCTGGTGTTATTTTTGATCTCTTTTTTCCCCATTATTGTCTATATTTCAAATAATGTAGCTTATATTTTAAAAACGGCCTCCTCAGCAAACCCTGATGCATAACCACGCTCAGATTTACCCACACGCAGAACAGGTACTGCCCAAAACAAATTCCTGCACTCAGCCTGGCGAATGAAAACCGAGATAGGATTGTGTTTCTTGGCTGGACCTGACTAGTTTAGTCCAGCATAAAGCATTTTTGTTCCAGGTCCATACTAACATAGGGGTCAGAAAAGAAAGCCAGGTATCCACATCTTTTAAAAGCTTACAATAATGGCTATGCAGTGTTCCGAGAAAGAAAAAAAAAAGAAAAGAAACCTGTTTGGTAGGTTTCAGTTTGCTGCAAGCAGAGAGGCACCAGGAAATTCCACTTTTACAGATGTTCTAACAGTAACACAAAGGTCACTGCATTTACTTTAAGGGATGTGAGAGTTTTTGCACATTCATTAACTTACATTTCAATTAATTGTCGTAAGTGTAAGTGGAAATTATACCTTATTGATCTGATTTACTTTGAAATAATTACAGTCTTTCTAGGGTTATTTTTTTAAATCTGTTTCTATGGAAAATGAATATACTTTAATAGTAAAGTTGATCTCAGAGCTGACAGCTTAAATGGATCACTTCACTCCTCATCAGTTGATAAACATTATTAAATGCCACCAAACAAGATGACTGCTGAACAACAGGCTACTTGGGTCTAGTCAAGTGTTAAATTTGAAACTGCTGTAAGTTACTTTATTGCCTTGATTACAACCTTTATTTTTCTCTGCACACAAGAACAACCCAAAAAAAATCAGAAAGGGTCATCCCAAAATAACAGTGTAATCTCATATTTCAACAGCCACCCATAAAGTCGTCAAGTGATCCCTGGATGTCTAAATCTGCACTGGCCCTCAGAAACTTGCAGTGGCCGCAGCAGCCCATTGTAGCCTTGCTTGAGCTGCAGCATCGCTGATACCCACAAAGGCAGGGGAGACACAAATGTGGGCAGAGACAATGGTAAGGGCAGCAGTGGAGCCGCCTTGAAAAGAAAAATTGTCCTAAAACCAAACCATGATGTGAAACCATACACTATCTGGGGATCACTTTATAGTCAAAAATAACACAGGTATCCAGCAAATCTCAAATGGGCTCTAAAATTAATTGCCCAACAAGAAAACATGTTACAATAACATTACATAATTCATACTTCAACAGTAGAAAATGAGATGGAAGCATTGTCCTCTTCAAGGATGGAGACAAACCATGAGCTATCCGAGTTTTGTGTGAGTGAGTCTCCAGAGGTTTCTGTATGCAGATTTGATACTTTTGTTTCTTAGATTTCATAATATTTGAATCTGTAGCCTACAGACACTTTACTGGGTAACTTATCTTACTTTCAGGTCAAGGCTCCAGGCTGCACATTATTTTGTCTGTTTTCTCATGAACTCCCTACAGGAAAAAATACAGTCTTATAAGGGACGTGCAAGGGCTTAGTCAAAGGATATATGGTCAGCTGCTTTACCCTTTTTAATCACATTTTAATCACACCCTTCAGGCTGCACATACTTGCAGCACAGTCACAGTATCACAGCAGGCTATGCTGGGCAGCAGATACCAGCCATGATCCTGGGACTGCAGCACAGGCAGGGATAAGCCAACCCCCAGCAGCTACTGCTTGGATGGAGGGAATAGCATCTATTCAGCTTTCTTTTATGGCTGACTGTTAAATTGCCAGTTTTTCATGCCTCATCCCTTTGGGATGTGACTTATCTCAAAACTACCAAACACTCCATAGCAAGTCGGCTCAGTTAAAGCAGATAACCCCCAGGAAATGTTTATAGCACTAAGCAGTCGATCCTCGTTCACATTCCTTGGGTGTTTGTGTGAAACAACTCAGTCTTGGAGGCATGCTCCTTTCCTTTTAGATAGGTTTAACATTTGTAAATACCCTGATTACCAAGATCAGCCAGCTCACTTCTGCATCTCTCTGAACTTAAAAGGGTGTCCCATCTGATAAAGTTTGGTCTTAAAGTTTCATTTATTTACTTTCATCTAGAAAGAATGATTTAAAGAGAAAGTAGTGAGAGAGTCCAGATTATAATGACAAAGACTCTCTAACCTCACCATAACAGGAATAAAACTGAAGAAAAATAGCAGTTCTGTTGAAAACTTCTGAGCACATACTCTAGGAAACTTTTAAGAGACTAGTAAATGAGGGTGTTTGAGCGAATGAGGCTGTTATTCTCAGCTAGAGACTGCAGTGACTGAAACTGATACGTAGCCAAATAAATACTGGGCACTCTCTGCATATCTTACTATTAAGTTGCAGTCAGTATCTTTTACCTGAGGTAAAGCTTTAGGTGATGGGTGGTTAATATTGTGTATTTATTCGATGTAAGGACTATAGAAGAGGATTTCAGAAGCAATCATATCTACCAATTTGGAGAAATCCTTCCAAATTTGGTGAACCAAAGATAATAAATCTCCAAAGAGAAAACTGGCCCACATATGTGGAAACATAGGCATTATGAAGGCCTTCTGGAGACAGCCATTGAGACAGGCCAACAAATGCTTCTGTGCTTATCAGATGGGTCTGCTAGCTCCTTTATCCTGCCGTGGTCTCCATCCTAACGCAGCGCACGTTTCTTCTAAAATGCTGCTCATCTTTAAGAATGAATTTACCTCACTATCTTGAGGATACGAACACTTGTTTACATGATACATGGCAGTTTCACCAGCACAGTCTGCACAGGCTGGACTGCCACATACAGAAAGAGCTCCTGTGGCTGCAGAGAGTATCAAACCTAGCTCAGTGACTCTGTCCTGACACTGCTCATGTGGCTCCCACACTAGCAACAAGGAACAAAAGCACAGCTATGGTGCCACAAAACCTATACAACCAAATGCATCCACATAAAAATTTTCTCCTGTCTTCACTTGTAAATGATTACTTTAACACTGATGAAACTGGATTAGCAATCAGTGCAATAATAAATTCACTATTTGGTCAAAGTCACCAACGGAAAAAGACAGAGCCACAGATGTATTCAATATCTTATATAAAGCAAAACCTTATTTTAGCTCTGTAACAGGCAGCTGCTGTTCACCAGTTTAACTATTCACATTTTAGCAAATATGAGACAGCTTGACTGGTTTGTTTTTAGCTGCACACATTTGCATTGACTCATTCTGGATGTTCTGTCAATACTTTTCTGGATCTGTTCCACTTCACCTGAAACAGAGATATTTACAAAGAATTTCTGGGCATGTTGGATCAGCTAAAAACAATAATTCAATGTCCACCTCAATCTCTGAAATGAGGGAGTAATAAAAATAGTAAGAAAACTGTTAGGGGATTGCAGTGGGCCTAGAAATAAAAATATGCTATATTTATATTAAGGAAAATAAAAAGAATAGTGGTAAGACTCATAAAAAGAAAACCATATGGCCCATTTCATTTACATAATTTCTTATCAAAAAGACACCAAAATAAGTATTCAAATAAGCAAGCAACATTAGACATTGTATATTCGTTTACCCTGACTAATCTGGTGCCAAACGCAGACCTGCATGGCTCCATTTCTGCTCCAAGGTCTAAGCACTCAGGACAGGAGCACAGCTGATGTGTTGGGAGCTCCACTCGCAGATATTGGTGCTTAATAAGGCACATATATGATCATACTGCTAAGACAAATTATCAGTATTTTCCAATGTCTTCTTCATTTACCTCACTTTCTTTTCCATCTGAAATCACTCTCTCACGTCACTAAAGTGTCACTGTACAAAGGAGAGGACAAACTGAAGGACCAAGACCTAGATGAAGAGACAGGGTTTCCAGTTTGCATTCCCAGTCTT
>JAUBOD010000797.1:1785425-1807940 GCA_032353885.1 Nothura maculosa
CTGGTTCATTGCATCTGTACTGTAAGCATGTGCTCAATGATCCCCCTAGTCTCAAGAATAAATGGCTGAAGAAAATATCCTACACTTCATCCCCTGCACCTTTTGAATAAGAATTTCCAAAGTTTCACCATCCAGTTTATCTGCACAGCTCCAAAGGCCTCACAATATAACAGTTAGGACTGAACCTCACTATCCTTAAAGTTTCCTAGTAATTAGTTAAATTCTCTGCTGCAAGCTTTATGGAAAATAATTCCTAGCTGGGACAAGCGAGGACACTCCAATTGCCCAAAGCAGGTCTTCTATGGACACAACTGCAGGACACAACTGCAGATGCAAAGCCCCAAAGCTGCCAGTGGCCAGTACAGTTACTTGGTACACAAAACAGAAAGTGATAATATGCAAAGTTTATAATGTACTTAAACTGATCAGCCTTTTCCATCATATTTTACAATTCCTGTGAGCTACTATGTTACTAACAATATATATAAAATATTTCTGAATTACAAGTGAAGGCTGGGATTCTTTTAAAAGATATGAATAATCTTGAAGGAATTTGTAAAGATACTGTAGAAATGGCTGTATTGCAGGAGCACTAATGATGCACAGTAATAGAGACTGGATATACTTAAGGAAGACCTGAAAGACAGAGGGCTGGGAGAAACTACCCTTGATGGAGTTTCTCCTTTCTTATTCAGCACCTAAACTAAGTCTTAGCCAGCCAGTATAAGAAGATATTTATATTAAACAAGCAAGTCTCTCTTTGCATTTTTAATTGCCACTATCTTTGCGGCTTTGAAGAAATCTATCTTTAAAAGACTTCTAAATCCCTGGAAAAGTGTCTCAAGACACCTAACAATGAAATATTTCACACTAAGGAGAGGCATAGTGGAGTAACCTCCATAATCTCAAACAAAAAGGTAATGAAGAGAGGCTCTTCATTCAGGGCACTCAGCTATTCCTACAAGGTCATTAAACATCATTGCTTCCCTTTTTACAAAGAGCAGTCATAAAAAAGCATAAGCCTTAGAAAGAAAAACTTGTATGTCACATGTAATCCTCCTGCCTTGAGCCATATCACTTTAAATCAAGTCCTGGCAAAGCTGCTGGCTGAAAGAGGATATTGAGCTTTTTCTGAATTTCATTTGGCAGATTTGACCAAATACAATGTATTCAATAAGCTGATGGTACATATTTATTTTACGAACATCAAATTAAGAATGCTAGCCTAGACCTCATCCACTGCATCGTTTGGACACTGCAGGAGGTTACGTACCCTTATCCTTAACTCCATCCTGCCCATGACGCTGGCATCTCCTGCCTTTCCAGCATTGTGCAGTAGCTCCCAGAGCCCAGAAACCAGCTAACCTACAGAGAGGCTTCCAGAGCTATCAGGGATCCAGCATACATGCTCTGCCTTCTGCAATCTCATGCTGGCGCCTTGCAACCCATTCTGTTGGAGGATGGGGACAGGCAGAAGAGCACAGGCCTAGGGCCTGAGTTTGGGCCAAGCAGCAGTGTGAGCACAGTCAGACCAAGCTATGTAATATGTGGGAGAGCTATCCCATGGTGGCGGAGAGCTTGGATGTTAGGAACAGCTAACTTAGGAACAGCTAACAAGGATGCTCTAAGTAGAGATACAGGTATGGCTGATTGGCCCTGGTGTCCTAGAGAAGATCCTGTAGCTACATTCAAAGAGTTGCACTGCGTTCTCTAGCAGGAATGTGCATGAGGATGGGGGAAGAAACTCCTCCCACACTCACCACTTTATTTTATTCTCTGGTATAATTCGTCTTATCAGTTAGACTTAAACATTACCAGAGAGATTGTGGTCAGTTCCCCTATCCCATCCTAGCTAACGGCTAAGCTAAATTATCATGGAATAAGGTAGCAGTTTTTTCCTCTACTTTTCAAATAAGGAGGGGACTTCCATCATTATATAAAATTTCAATTTAAAGAGAAACTCTTAAGAGATTTTCAGGACAACTAACACCATGCTGTCATAAGGCAGCCCTTCCAACTGGCTCAGGAGTTTGGCAGCAGAAGCACACTGCAGCAGGTGTGTCCACAAAACCACACAGCCCACTCTGCATTTGTAAAGGAAAATCGTTATGTGCAGCTGCCACCCTTTCAACAGCACATACAAGAAAAATCAATCAATAGATCAATTTAAACTACCTTTTCAGATACCTGCCTGTAGACAAGGAATGTTCACCCAAGTGAGAAGTGTCTTTTAAACCATCACTAGAAGCTGAAAACAGCCACGTGCCTAAATTCTCAGTCCGCACAAAGTCACTGAGAAATTGAGTCCCAAAGATCACTGAGAAATTTCTGCATTGACACATGCGGAAGGAAATCTCGCACACAGATTGGCAAGCGTTACCTTTTCTCCTCTTTTCTGTTTTGTAGCTACTATCTAGATTCTGAAACAAACATTACCTACTATTTTACAGGAACAAATGTTCAGTATATCACTGAATACTCAAGGGATGGCAGATCCGACTACGTAATTTATTTTGGACAAAATCTTTGCTTAATCTTTAGGTGATAGGAAATATTTTTGGCCTTCTAAAATGATAAAAAATATAGCTAAAGACATCATCAACTGGTTGTAGAAGTTCTCCAAGTTTTCCCACAGCCTATACATTAAAATGATTGAATATCCACAACTGCAATGGAGAACTCTGACACTTTCTAAGCATAAAAAATATTCCAGTCCTCTTTTCCTTTGATATAGTTAGATTTCTGGATAAATTTAAAACAGTGGAGGCCTGGAATTTATTCTTACATTTTACAGCTTCTTTTACAACAGATAAGTTACCAATCAAGACTCATGTGAAGACAAAGGTAGCCTAATGTTCTTTATCTCAAATTTGAGTCATTCTTTTAAAATTTTTTCCCATGGATTTATTGAACTTTCTTATCTAACAAAACAAGATGTCAGACAAACAAAAATCAAGCACACAATACACTCCAAAAGAAGCAAGTTAATACAAGTTTTTACCATTGGTGCTAAATATATGCCTCTATATTTTGGTATGAGATACTTTGGGAAGCAGGCAGTGCATAGAATGGAACTACTCACTATTCCAATGAAAAGCCTACCATTCCCAAAAGAAGTGCTAAGTGAGATAGTACCACTTCTGTGAAAAGTAATGGTCCTAAACCCTAGGCACAATCATTTATGTTTTGGTAATTTGACAGATTCAACAACTTAATTTAATTATTTCATTCAAAAGAGGTTAAATCACAGAGTTGAAGAGGAACATTAAATCAGTACAGTTCATACCTCTGGCAACAGTCTTCATCACAGATACATTTTCATTGAAATTAAGCCCTTCTTTCTACCACACTGCTTAATCAAATTCATTCATGGACAGCAGAGATTTCATAACAAGGAATCGGTCACAGAAGCAGTGGTGAGTAGTATATTTAGAGTACTTGCTTATCAGTCATGAAGACTGAGGGCCAAACTGAGTGGCATACACTCCCATGGACTCTTATCATTACCATCAGAGAGTCCTGAAGTTGGCATTGGAACCTATCTCTTTTCAACAGCCAAGCAGTGCTCGTTGATTAAGAACTACATCTCCACCTACTTAAACTTATTGATACTCATTCTTCATAATGAATAATGGTGTTACTAAACATTTGAAGTAATTTATATATAAGTATCTTAATAATCCCTGAAGTACACAGGAAGTTAGAGCAATAAGACAGTGAAGAGATAAGCTAAGGACATAATATAAAAAGCATGAGAGACATTTTTTCTACTTGAAAATAAATGTTATATTTGATACCATTTGATAATTATTAACAAATCACACAAAGCTACATGAAGTAACTGCTGGTGAAAGTCTACATGCTGTGATTATAAATGACAGAACTTAGGGAACTTAGTTTCAGGAGCATGGAATGGAGGCCTCAAGGAAAACTACATTTTTTGTTTAGCTAGTCCTGTTTGAAACTGTGAAGCTCTGTGCAGCGTGCAACACTTCACAGACTAACATACTTCATCATGCAGGAAATACCATACATGCGTGCATGGAATTTTCAATATCTTTTTCTATGCAACATTTTTTTTTTCCCTGCTCAAAAGAAGTTTATTACTAGATTATTACTAATACATGTATCTTAGTTTATTTATTATTGCCAAAAATGTGTTGTATTCAAAGTATTAATTACCTTTTGTTACCATGAACTGAAAACATGGGTGATTCATTTGTATTTTTCTTCTACTGTCTTACAACAGATGAACTCAGTTTGCTTCACTAGTGTAACTAAAGACTTGATGGAGTAAGTGAGTTCAAATTAAGGCTTTCCTTTCTCTTCCAGAAATAATTTAGTGTGGCACTGAAGTTACAGGCAAGAGTATGGTCTATCTGTTAAGATTATAGTAAGTCTTCCATGTCAGCCACCATTTCTATAGGTACAAAAGCTATTATAGAAAAGCACAGTTTAAACCTCCAACACTGACTGATCTCTTCACAAAAAGGAAAGACTTGTCCTGATGCAAGGGAAAGCATGGTTTTTCTGAAAATACTCCTCTATGAGGCCCCAGCAGATGGCTGTGGCTTCTGTTCTTTCGAAGGCTTCTTCAGAGCCCTGTCTGTCTGCTCAAAATATATCCTTTTAATTCAGCATCCTATAAACACTCTGAAAACATCCAAACTTGTCTTATATTAGGGTAATACCAGTAGTTTATTGGTACTCTTTCTACTGTGACATTCTGTTCCTAATAGGTATAAATATGGGCTCTAAGATCCTATAATGCTTCTGTAATTACAGAGTTAGTCAACTCATTGCTTAGAGGCCTGTCTGAAAAATAAGGTCTCTTTCTCTCTACTAGTACGCTTACTAAGCACGATTTTTCACTTTAGTCTAAAAAATGCACTCAGAACCTTCCTACCTCCATGTGAAATGACCTTTTTGTAGGGTTCAATGACTTTCATATCAATCCTTTGCTCTTGTTCTCCAATAACCACTGTTCTCCATAACCTATTGTCCTCTCTCTCCTCCTCAGCAGTGTATTCTGGAATTGATTCAGACTCCTCCTGGGAAGCATCCTTAACATTTGTCTGGTGTTCTGAAAAATAAAATTGCACATATTAAATCTTCATGCAAATTCTCTGTATATTTTCCTGTTAAACACATTTTAAGTAAATAACTGAAAACAAGTGGCTTTTCAAAGCACTTTTCTTGATCTGCACTGCTGCAAATAAGAACAGAAAATGAACATGAAATGAGAAGACTTTTTTTTTTAAGAAAAACTTATCATTGTAAACATAATAAGCAACATACATAACCATACAGAAGACTACCCAAGGATTTTTGCTTTTTTTTCTGGCAATATGACAAAACTCATAACTTTAGTAAAACTAATTGGTTGTTGCCTTGTAGCTCTCTAAAATCCTTTGTGCAACTAGTATGGTAAATGTGCTAAAATGCAAAGTATGGAGCTTAATGATCCCTATTGTCTAAGGAGAGATTACCCACAACTACAACATTTCAACTCCTTTCTCCCTCCTCCAACTTCTGTTCTCTGATCCCTTCACATATGGTACCAGCAAATGTGAAGAACATTCATGTTCAGCTGTTCCAGCCATAGGGTATGCTGAAATACACCTTTGATATCGTAAGCACAGCATTCACCTCCCCCTGGGCTTTCCAGTCACGTTTAAACATCGGTTCCTTTTCCATTACAAAGTACAAAGCATTAACACAATTTGGCTGTTCCGATCAGTACATAAGGGAATGGGTCCACAACCTCAGTGACCACAATCAACAAACTGCATGTCTCTTAAAAGATTATGCAGTCTCAAAGGGCAGGCTCTCTGCTGGACACTCTTAGCTTTGGAAAGGCTGTAAAGTATTAACAGAACCTGCATTTTCCTTGCACACTGATGAGACAGCAGTTGCAACATGTTTTACTGCATTCCACTTCATCAAACTTAATGGCTGGATACGTAAGAAGTGTTATTAAGACCGATTCTTTCCACAGCATTACTTCATCTTCTTCTTTAGTTACTCAAAAAAATTTAATTCTCTTTTTGTGATTTTTACCTCCATCCTTTGCACTATTTCTCTTGCCACAGCACCCTTGCCTTGTGGTTAAGTTCACATATTATTATTATTATATCTTGACTTTAAAGATTCTACGCATTTCCTGTATTATATATATATATATATGTTGAATATATATATATTATATATATATGTTGAAGTAGTGAAATAAATTATTCTTTTATAGCATTATTCAGGATCTGCAAGAATATAAATAAGAAGAGACTTCAATCATGAAATAAGCTAACATGTGTCCATTGCATATATATGTGTGCATGACATTCAAAAGAAGGACATCAGATGTTTTGGTTAAAAATGCCAAAGACAACAGTAGAAAGAGTTGAGAATAAAATAAAAAAGATCTCAACTTTGAAAAGAAGAACATAGTATGATTGTAAAGGTCCTCATTTTTTTTTCTACTTAATTGCTTTATCCTGGGATTCCTCTGCTCTGATTAATGCTGCCTCTTGAATTATTTGCATAAACCAAGGTACATGATCAATAAAACATACAAGTTTATCATGCAGATTAATATATTCATTCGTATGAAACCAGAAATGTGTATATTGTATTATACATAGCCAGCATGTACATATACACATATTTGCACTGATTAGAATAAATCTCCGTGCAAAAGTACCAATATTTGCAATTAAATTTTCATGACTAACAAGCTCGACAGAATAAAAGCATGCTTTGAACATTCTTCTAAAGTATGTATTAGGCTGAGCACACACTTGCATTTTGGTTAATATATCAAGGTCAAAAGCACCTTTAAGCAATATTCTAGCCTGAACAAGGAAAAATATTCAGTTATCTCTAACACAATCTCAGATAATGCCTGCAACTCTTATAAACAGTCAGAAATAGAAAAAAAGAATGGAGAAGAAAAATGGCAGAGGAAACAAGTGGTTCTCTGACAATAGGTGGTCTAATGAGGACTGGTTTTCACTGACCTCTGTCCTGTGGTTGTATGCTCAGCTCTTAGTAAGCGATAAATTTGGATGGAAATTCCCTTTCTCCCTGGTGAATTATCTGTTGTGTAATAAGAGCTGAATTTTCTTCTTTTCCTAATGCTTATCTGGAAACTCACAAGAATGTGGTTTTATCTCAGATCCTATCAAATTTGATAGAGATTTGAGGCAGTGAGTTATAAACACACTAATGCCAAGATGATTAATGGTGGAAATAGAGATGTAAAGAACAGGCTAAGATGCATATACACATAAGTCTATGAAAAAGCCATATGAACCTGTATTTCCCTTAAGGAACACAGAGATCAAGGGAAGATGGAGGAGATGATAGAATATTATGAAGAATAGACTGCAAAAGGTATATTTATTTCAAATACACTAATTCAAATTGTTTTAACAGCTGCTGTTCAGTAGATTATGTAGCGTTCAACTGAACTTTGTCTTCTCATATGTTCTCAGCATATAAGGCTTGTAATATTTAATAATAAACTTGATATTTACTTTTGAAATAGAACATATTCAGTTATGTTTTCAATGACCTTATAAAATATATATTTTAAAATGAACTTAAATATCTTAATGCAATTTTGTGCAAGTTAATCTGGTAAAATACCATAAAAAGCATGAAAGTGGCATGCAAGCAACTGAGCTACGAAAACGTTGAAAAGTTCTCAGAGAATCACTATTCTTTTAAGGTTATATAATCCTCATAGTCCTCTGTTACACAGTTCAAAGGCTTTCAGAACACTTGCAAGGTTTTGATATAGGGAATTATTAGAACAGCCTAGGAAAACTGTGGTCAGCTGGTTCTTCCTTTGGAGGTTAAAGAGCATGTTTGATGGGGAAACAACAGCAGGCAGAGCAGCTTTAGTGAAATGAGTCTGGGTTAGATAACTCTCAGACTATATTGCATATGGGGGGTTGTTGCTCAAATTTGTTGGTGAAACTGCAAAAGATCTTCCAGAATATGGCCCTGATAAAATCTGTTGTGTTGGAACCAGCCGCAGGAAATACTTCTGAAGTTGACATGGTGCCGAAACGATAGTAGATCTCCTCCTAAGCAGTAACTATGCTATCCTGCTTGGATGCGCTGGCGTGAAATTCACATGGGAATCAAGCATCTACAGATAAAATAAAGAGCGCTTTTTAAGCTGCAAATAAGACTGATGTGAGGGAGGAACTTTACATATATACGCATACAGTTTTCAGTAAATGTATTTTTTCTTGTCATGTAATGCATAATTGTGAAAAGCTTGCTTCAGAAACATGAGTTGGTGGTGAAAGAGAATGTTTCAATTTGAGGGATTAGCATATGTCACAGACAAAATTATAACTATGAATGTGTAAATAGTTTCAGATAAGTACTCTAATATTTCCACTCAGGCATTTTCTTGCATATTCTTCATGATGAATCGGCACAAATGAATTTTTTTTAAATTCAAGTTTCAGAGTGTTTTGATCTACAGGGTCATCATTCTTCTAGTGATGGGACTTTTGAATCATGGCTTTTTGCAGTTGCTTTTTGCAGTTGCTTTACGACACAGATTTAAACAGTTGCTTTTTACAGTTCAAATGAACTTCTGTAGCCTGCGGGTCACAAGCTAAATAATCACCATTCTGTACAGTCTTGACAGCAATGTATTTACTTCACTGGGTGTGCTACAGCACTCCAGAAACACCAACCAGTACGAGGTTATGAAATGCTTGTGCAATGGCAACAGGGGAGTGACGAAGTATGGAGATAACACAGGCTAACTGACCAAGCACATAACCCCTTCTGCACTGAACTTGTAGTTCAAGAACACTTGTCCTTACGACTATCAGGTTCACATAATATATTGCCTACTTACTTATTTTTTTTTCCCACTTTTGTTGCTGGCTTACCTAAGCAAAGTCCTTGCCAACTAAGTGTGTTTCAAGAACAGTCTAAAACACAGCTATAAAAAATGTTACAGAAGATATGGGCACCTTGAATTTCGTGAAACTAGTCCAATTTTATCAATCAAATGAAATACCATATTTATAAAGCAAGGAAAACAGGCATGGTAAAACACTTGCCATAAATACCACCAAGGCACTAACGTCACTGGAGCTGAATTTATTTGCTTCAGGGCTTGGAGGCAAAAACCTGTTCCACTGTAGAGATTTTTGCTCTCACACAACAGTCATAACATCCTAAAATTGTGAGCACACCCTATTCTGTGTGTATGAGGGAGTGTGCATGTATGCACATTAGTTCTAACCTTTTCTACAGAACATTCCAACCATTTAGTAACTCATCATCATGCTCTGTATCTGCCCATAAGGAACTCTGCCTTCTAATGAGAAGTGACATTAAAGATGCTTATGCATGACTGAGTACACAGTCATGTCTCTTTAGCAATAACATTTAAGCTGCTGCAATTGTTTCTGTATGCTCAAAAGATCATACATTTTTTAATTTATAATGACCTCACTAGTAATAGAGAATTTCATTAGCAGTACAGAATTTAAATGCAAGGGAAAATACAGTTTAAATATATCTATTTTTATGTTACTCTCTACTGTAGACTATAAAATGGTCACACTCATTTTTTCCCCAAAAATGGCTTATAATCTATATGCATTTACATTCATAAATACAATTCCTATCCAGTCTTTCAGCTGCTAGCAAGGAAGGACTATTATCTCCTTGTTGCATTAATCATGAGGTTAAATTAGTCAAACAAAAATAACCTCAGGGTTAAGATGCCAAACAAAGTAAAGCATCTGTGGTTCTTCCTACGTAAGACAAGTTGCATTCTTCAAATTTATCTGTACCAAGCAGGTAGACCTGCTAAGAAAGGATATTTAGTTTGGTAGAATCCTGCATTATTTCACTGCATAATCTGAACAAGTCAGTATTATGCCACACAGGCATAAATTCCACATCTCAGCCTTCCAACCCTATGCAGGCATAACAAAATACTTCTCAAGCTTTATCCACCTTTATTTATTCCAAGCTCTTGGGTGCAATTTTTGTTCAAGGTGGCTAGGTACATTTAGTCCTCATTATGAAAAAAGAATTCAAATAGCACCTGGACTTCATAAAATTACTAAACAGTTTAAGCAACTACATTCTGTTAACTTCAGAGCAAAATCTAGAGAAATAATGAGGAGAGATAAGACTCTTGCAATAAGATTTTTCAGTTCTGTCTTTCTACTTGGTACAGAATTTTATCTCAAAATTCTACTACTATTATCACAACCTAGAGCTGGTCTCCAAAGATATATTTAGCTCTGGTGTTCTCTGAAAGTACTCCTCAGTCAGCACTCCAAGATTCTTTCCAGGCAAGTCCTATGATTTCTACTAGACAGAAACTCTGAAGTTTAAATCTTTCTGAATATTTCTGAAGGAATCTTTCTTAATTTGTACAATCAGATCAGCTACACCTTTTTTTTTAATGTAGAAATATATATGTTTTGTGAGGGGTAAAAAAAATTAAATTAGCAGAAAATAAAAACATCTGAAAATCCCACATTTTAGATCTAAAATGTATTATCGATACTCACTATGGCTAATGTGAGCCTGAACAGCCAGGATTACATGAACAATATAAGACGAAACAGATGTCTGTTTTACGTAGAGATTGGAACATTACCTTGTCCATTGTATTCAAAAGAATCTGCTTCATCAGGAGTGTCAAGGTCATCTACGTTGATGTCAATTTCATCTGGGGTATCCAAATTATCATCAGAAAGTACTGATCCTTCACTGTGGTCCAAAGAGAGATTGATATTTGGAGCTGTGAGCTTTATTCTTCTGGTATGGGAGATATTCAGATCAAGAGAATTGGGAGGTTCTGAAAAAGGAGCACAAAAATGAACGTTATCTCTTCTGCATATCAGTCATCTCCCAAATACTTAGAAAACACCTTCAAATATTCTGGAACAGAGCAATTTTAGTAATAGCCCGGCATTTAAGGCAAAACGACACAGAACACTAGCATCACACATTAGCATTTAAAAAAAAAAAATCTACAGAAATAGCTGATTTAGCTGAAGGCTTTTAAATTATGCAGCCTCCAGACTGCATAATTTTATAATTGTCAGCCAAAAAAATAAATAAATAAAAAGCACTGCAAAAATCCTTTTGAAAAACAATATTTGAGTGTTCAAAGAGCATATCATTTAAGCTTTGAAAAGGCACATTGCCAAATGTGAGAGTAATTCATACAAGCGAAATGTTCCTGCTAAGTATCAGTTTTGTTGTGCATTTGCTGCTATTCCAGTGATGTTCATTTACAAGTAGGATTCTATGTCTTCAGTCTTAACTAGACCATATGATATTCAATACAATCATAAAAATAGCTTTGAGTTTCCTAACTGGCTTTACATAAAAGAAACCTTCAATAAAACAAAGGTAAGGCATGGCTTTGCCTTTGATGCTGCATTGCAGGCTGCCTTTTAAGCTGTTCTGCTCAAATAATATGCTCTAATGCTAGTTCAGTTCACTAAGACACAAACATTGTAGTCAAATATAAGATAAACAGGTGTACTCAAGCATCATTAGAACTGAAGAAAGGGATGAAAACAATTCACAAGAGAAAATATACGCCACATGACAATTATCACTTGCAGATGAAGAACAGAATTAAAGCAAATTTAACAATTTTTTTTTACATACATTCCTTAGCAGCACAGAAACATCACACTGCATAATGAAACGCTAAGGGCAGAAGATATAATTAAAATGATACATGCTTCTCTTACCAGGTCTCATTTCTGCAGAATCGGGGCTTAATATACCCTCAACAAAGGGGATGTCCATTCCCACATCCTCCAGTGGCAATCTGAGAGGGTAAAAAAATAACAGTGTCTTAAGAGATAAATGAGTTAACTAGGTTCTCAAGATGACTGTTACATTAAATTTATTTTTTCCTCAACATACCTAGTTTAAAAGTCTGGTCACAGATTAATATAAAAGAGAACTGAACCCAGCTGTTGTAATTCTGTATGTAGTCCTTATCCTCTTATTTAAACACATACCTATAGAGACCTTGGATCTGGAGAACATGAGTCTCCAGAATAGGTTCAAAGTGTCACTTGTCTTAGGATCAAGACAAAGCACTGAATAATAACAAGTTGGCAAAAGCAATATTTTTTATTCAATACAAATTAAATTGATCTTTTTGAATCTGATGAACAGGGCACAATATTGTAAGAGGTTCCAAGTATTCTATACAAGCTGCACACCGCACTAATAGTTCTGTAGTGGTATTTTAATGGCTACTTATATAGTTACTGCTTAACAAAAACCAGATCATGAGACTTTTCATTCTTTTGACATCATTGGTACTTTAGAGCAATTCTGACCCAAATCAGTCATTTTGCAATACTGAAAAAGTTGATGTCCTACAGTGAAAAAGTGTAGGAAATCAGTGCTGGAAATGAGAATCAAAACTGGATTAAAGATTTTAAAAAGGCTCAGTGCTGAAAAATACTCTACCTACATCACATTTTCAGGAATATACTAAGAAATTACCTTAAAAATACATATGCATTATGATAAACTAAAGATTGCTAAAGATTACCAAGGTGGTTGAGTATTCAAAGTAATTAAATTAATTACTCTTAAGTGTAAAAATGAATTGACTTAAAACTCTTTCCATGCTTGTTTTCTATTCAGATATTTTACAAAATGCTTATTGGGAGGAATGTTCAACGTTAGGTAGGAAGCAACTCTTCATAGGATGTGCCTGACTTTCAAAACATTATTAATCTCAATAATTTCACTAGAATTATCCATGAGCATGGTAGAATACATCCTACACAAATATAAAGATTAGCTGCTGAATGATTTCTACAAAAAACATCAATCCTGGAATACATTTTCTGTCAAATAAGGCTTGCAATATTTTTTCATTTTGGACACACTGTAAAAAAAAAATCAAAGCATGTTGCTCATAAATAAAATGAATGGCATAAATTGCCTGTAATTTATCACTTCATTTTCTGTGTTCAGGAGCTGTAGAGAAAACTGATACAAAGACTATCATAGCAATTTACTAGGAAATGTAAACAAATCATTAGAGTCTTCAAGTCTTTCTGCTGCCTGTCCAATTCGCAGCCAGATAAGCTAAGGACTTATGAAGGAAAATATAAGAAACCATTGTGATGGAAATAGTATGGGAGAGGATGAACATTTCTAATGAATTTAAATCATGATTTTACCTTGGTCTTTACTAAGCTTTTTAATTGTAGAAACCTACATCTGAATATTTTTTTCAGATTACAGAGGTTTAAAAATTCTAAGATGTTGATCTGTTGAGCTGTTAAAGTGTATGAATATTTTGGCCATATCAAAAAGGTTATTGATACTAACATATAAAGCATTCATTTACAACATCTCCTAAATTCTTGACAAATCAGAAGTGAATTTCGTACTGAATTAGCTTCAAAAATCATTGTAGAAAGTAACTCTAATGGAAGTGCTGTTTTCACACATTGCATTGAGAGTGAGCTATAGGTGGATGGTAACAGGAAGTTCAAATAAATCTTTTTTCTTTAAATCTTAACAGTAAGAAATACTTGTACAAATACATGTTCCTTATTAAAAAGGCATAATATTTTCATATGCCTGTAAAAACATTTGAGTGTAACAAAAACTATCATCCTGTCTCCATGATTAGGGCATGACTGGGTTCTACAAACAGTGAGAGCACAGAAGCAATCTGCTAGAAGCAATTTATTCAAAATTTTATACTGATTGTGTAGAATTTTACTAATGCTCACGACTGAATGATCCCAAATCTCCTCCAGACTCCTTTTTCCCCTGTGACATCCTTATCTTTGAAATGTACTTGCACTATGTACTTGCGCTAGCATTGCTGCTTTCTCTAGAACATCTTCCAGTTTCGTAACATAAATTTAAAAGTTTTTTTTCTTTTCAGTGGGAGTAGCACTGTTGAGAAAAAAATAGATATTAAATATTAGATGTATGTTCCTAAGAATGGTACACTTTCGGGGCTCCAAAAGATAGATGTGTTTCCTATGCTTAACTTCAAATTTATAAAGAAATACAGCTCCTGCCAGAGACAAAATACTCAAAGAACATCCCTAACTCAGAGATCACAAGTAAATAAAAATCAGCATTTGTATGAGTATCCTAAAATTGTTTTTGATGGTTCAGTGTTTTTAATGTCAATAGGTCATATCATTCAAACTGGGATAAATGATTTGGGAACCAGGGACTGTTGTCCTGAAAATGGTGGGAGGACTTGAAATGTGGTGTGGGGCAAAAAAAGCAGCATAAGTTAAGTCCAAGTCCAGTTACAAAATCACTTTTGACTAAAGATCATCTGCTGTATTTTCAACCACCTTCCAACAAGACAGTTTTTCAACAAGTATGCCTTTTTTTTTGCTTAGAATACATTTATTTTTAAAAACAAAACAAAACAGGACCTCATTTACTATAAAAGTTAACAGAATTTTAAGGAGAGAAGGTAAATAAGACAGCTCTTGTGTTTAATAGTATTTTTCTAGAACTCTTGCACAAAGCCCAAACAAATTAAAGAAATACATATTTTGCAATGGTCAGTAAAAGTCCATAATTTCTAAAAAACTGTTATCAACACTTGCTTAATCATAAATTAATACGCAACACCAACCTCTTTAAAAACTAGTGTTATGGAATAGCTGGCTCAGTCCATGGAAGGTATGGCTTATATTCCATTGTACCTCAACATGTGTTGTCCCTTATGATGCTCCTCAGACTACCCCAGTGTGAAAATGAGCAAGATATGCATAAGGTTTGTTTCCTACAGCCATAGCTCCCCATTTTGTGAGGGATTTTGTGAGTATTTTAATGCTGATCTGCTAAACATCTAGCAGAGAAACTCATGTCTGTGTATACATTGGTAGAGTATCCTGTTGCAATGGAGAGACGCTAGACACTTAAATTAAGTGTCTCCTCCTGTATCACAGTCATAGACGACTTCGCATATTCCCAAAATTGTGGCTTACAGACTTCACTGCTTTTCACGGAGATGCAATTAATGCCATATATGATTAGGACATACATGATTACACAATTAGAATCAGATAACACTTCTTCTGCCGAATGTTCCTTGCTGAAGGAGTGAATTAATTTACCATAGAAAGCTCATTCTAATCAGGGATGGTATACTGGACTGATAAATAAGTAAGATCTTTCACCTGAAAGAGAGGTCCAAGCAAAAGAAGCTTTTTCTGTTGTAAATGACTTCTTTCATGTGGTACACAGACCAGTCATTCAAAGATCAGCTGAACAAAGAATCAGGTTACTGCATATTTGCTTTGATAATTCAGGTCTAAATACTTGTTCAGAAATAGGCAAAAAAAATCTCAAAAATAAAACAAGAAAACCTCACTTATTTCTCAAAGGTAGTTCTGAATCCGATGCCAAGGCCTTATGAAAGGAGGAGACAGAGCTGAGGCTGAAAGACTGCTTGCCCTTTCATGATTCAGACATTCTTACAGCTCAGTGAATTAATAACCTTTATATACACTTTTTAGTGCTCTCTCAAGTCTGTAGCTCTCAGAATTAACATGATCCTTTCTGACTTTTTCTAGATATAGCTGCATTCTGCTGTTTTGGAAAGAGCAACTCTGAATATGCACTGCAATATGTCATGATCCCTATAGGCTGTGTGCTGCCTCACCCTTGTGTAATATGTGATATATCACCAGTTTCCAAGTTACATTACTTATCACAAAACACAAAGCAAGTCATGTCTCCAGTGTGTCACTGAAGGAGCCCCTACCTACACTTGCTATGGAGGCTGACTCACCTCTCTGAGGTAAATCCCTCTGCTGCAAACTAGCATTAACTCATGAAGCCACCAGACTTCAGACTTCAATCTGAAGTGAAGTCTATGGCTTCAAACCCCATTTCCCAGATAAGTCAGTTATGTATTTTCCATGCCTTTCCATGCCTCCACATCCAGCAATATTTTTATGCTTCTTTTTTTTCTCCTATTCTTTTAACATATGATTACCAGAGAGAATGATAAGCATAAAATCACTTCAACTCAAATTAATGTGTGGTCTTTTTTGGAAACTAAATGGGAGAAGAGGAGATGAAATAAACATTCATTCAAAAACTAAACATCTGCATTTTTTAATATTCAGATTTCACAGATTACAGAGGTACACCATGGTATCAAATGAAATAAAAGGCTTGCCAATGGCCCATTTCATCACTAGCTTGAAGTAAAAAAATCGAGATGCTTTGAGGAAGAATGCATGATGTGAAAATTTTAGGTACAAAAACTACAGAAACTTGAGTTCTTCTCCATGAGTCACTCCTATAAAACACTCAAAACCACCTTCTCCAAGTACTTTTCTTTTGACTCCATCCTCACCCAGATTTCAAATGTAACAGAAGTGCCTTTGCCCAGAAAAGGAGAAACCACAATTTGAGGCACTGGGCAGGGCAGCACATACCTTGCAAGGTATTAAAAAATGCTCGGCTTTGATCCAGTAACACCTATCAAGTGAGCATCAGCACGGCGCCCTGCAAGCTCCCTTAGAACTGAAGGGAAGTGCTCAAGTGCTGCTGCAGGCCGTGGCCAGAGGACTCAGCCTCTGTGCAAGCCAAGCTTGAACCTTTCTAATACCAGATGCCACCTGCTGCAGCACCTGATATCTCCAGGGGCACTGTGATGGCACTACCTTAAGATAATGTTTAGGATACAAATTACAATGCTGGTTTTTCTATATTTAGAGTAAATACATATAAATATATATATATATATATAAACAAACAAACAAAAAATACCTTGAAAGGCCTGAAAAGGAAACCCACAGCTATGCTTGTAGCACTCCAGAAACCGGAATTTATATCAAGGATGAGTCTGACAAAATATTATTTCAGATTTACTACATTTCTCTGTTCTCCAGAATGGCATATTTTTAAAGACCTCTTCAAACAGCAGATTCTTGAGGAGTTGTTTGCTACTGCCCATCTTGACAGTTACTCAACATTTATCTCACCACATACAGCAGAAACATCTATCCTATTACAATTGGGTATATATCCATATACCATTACCACTTTATATATATACCATTGGTATATATTCATATACCATTAACCACTTGTCATATGATTTTATTTTTAGAATAGAGACTATTTTACATTTTCTCCAAACAATAAGTCTTTCCTTTTCTTTCATATTTTATGCAACTAATTTGCCAAGCTTTTGGCTTGTCTTTGTAATTCTTTTTCTGAACAAAAATATCTGACCATAAGAAGATTATGAGGGTCTTACCATTATAGTATTTTAGAATAATGGCAAATATCTACTTTCTGAAATTAGGAGTCTTTTTTGGAGTTCTTGGTTATGAAATTCAAACAATCACTACATAAAAGACTAAAAAAAAAATAATGTCCTGTATTTTAAATGAAGGATGATTTTTGACAAGTTAATAAACTAGCTGATAAATTGGAAATGTTATTTCAGAGACTTATTACACTAATGGACTAATAGCAAAACTTAATTTAGACTGTATGTTTCTTGTATTTCAATGCTTATTACCCATGTAGGATGGGTAGAAATAATCTGCAAAGTCATAGAAATGTTGGGTAACTACAAAAGATCTAGGAAATAAAGCCTATATTGTCTATACAAAGTTAAAAAAGAAAATATAGGTGGTAGTCTAAATAAATGTAAAGAAAATCACAGCAAGAAAAAAACAGAAAAGCCTTAAGCATTTGCCCCAAATAAGTAAGAACAACCTCAAAATGACTTTCTCAAACTAGTACTTTACTACAAAACTTCTACAAAACAAATGGAGAAATTTCTAAGCTGCCTCTTCAGTGAAAAAAAGAGACTGCACATGAATTCTTTTAGGTTCAGCAAAACTAATGATCCCTAAACTGCAGTGGAGTAACCAACAAATCAAAGTGATATACACATCGTGCAAGATTTGGTCAGAATCAGTCACAGTTCATCCATATCACAAGAAATTGAACATATTCTAAGAGATCTACTCTAGGAAATCCAAATTTAGAAAAAAAAAACTTTTAATCACAAGTGTGTAAAAGTAATCATATTGCACATACAGGTGACTTGCAAAAATTGATTCATTTTATAACCTGAGAGTTGCAATCAGCAACTATATGGTAGTATACTAAATACTAAGTGTATTCCTACTTGGTAGCTCTTAATCACAAATTAGTTCAGAAAAGGTCTATAGCCTGATTGTTACGTATAGCTTGAGATTCTTATTCCTGTTTCTGGATACAAAGCAAAAATTAAAGATTATCTGTTTTGTTTGAGCCAAGAAATTTATTAATAATCTATGCAAATGTTTCTGGGCTCCCATGTCTGTCCGTGGCAATTTAAGGCTGCTAAAAAAGAGGAGCTGCTGCTCTTAGCACACACTAGCTCTTTCCCTGCTGCTCAGCAGCCACGGGCAGTCTGCTCTGACTCCTTGCCAGCTCCCTCTTGGCATCACTGCACAAGAGAAGCAGGAAAAGCCAAGGAGGGATGCAGGGAGCCATGGAGGGACAAATCTAAGCAGATGACTGATGATGCAACTCACTAGGCTACTTCATCAGCCCTGTGAACATGTTCATGGATCAGAGAGGCTTATGGAAGGAATTCAGGGATCCAGGCTTCCTCATTTATCTGTGGCTTCTAGTCACATGAAATTGAAAGCACCTCAAAAAAAAAAAAAAAAAAAAAAAGGGCTCAGATCCAGATGCTTTGCTTAAAGATACTCTTAGGAAACCAAGACAGGCTGAATTTGCCTCCAGGAGATCCCCAAATCCCCAACTGACCTTCCTGACAGAGGTCTGTCATCCCTGCATCATAATATGCTACTGTTCTCCATATAGATCTTATAATTTGCACTGGAACAACAGTGCGACACAGTGAACAATTATGCAATAACTTACCTTGGCCTTTATGCATCCTCAAGCTTTACTTACTGTGAACTTCTCAGAGCCTTTCAGGGGTGCCAATCACCTGAGTACTGGACATTACTAAACATGAATTAAACTTAACAACAGCTCTGTGAGGTAAGGGTAAAGAATTATTCACTGTTACAGATGCGGAGAAGTTTGAAAGCTCCCATCAATAGTGAGCAACCAACAGAAGATGCCTAATGACCCAGCTTTTACTTTTAAAGGATACACTGCATTTTACAGCATCCTGTATATGCCTATACTACTCTTAGCATAGTTGAAAAGATCAGCATATCAGACCTCAAGGGCTTCCCTTTGGCATCCAGGAAATAAAGAACAAATCTGATGGGGGTCAGAGAAGAGCAAGATATCAAAACAAGGAGAAACTGACTCCTTGTGCAGCTGACTGTGTTATTACCCACCCGCAGCACATATGAATTCTGTGAGATGGACAAGAATAGAAAATAGTTCTTCAGGATGGTGACATCTAACCTACCAAAAGCACTATTTCCAATAATGCCTCTTACTGTGCAGAGCATTGAAGGCATTTCCTGACTTTAACATTTTAACAATATTTTCAACATAGAATGTGGTTTGAAAAGCACATGAGGTAGATAAATATATTAACATATTTTTACATAGAAATAACAAGTCACTAGACACCTATTGCTCTGCTTCAGTGTTGTAGTAACATACCACCATACGATCTTGTCTTTGGAGCAGCAGCCCTCCTGTTATGTGCCTACCTCGGTGCTGCCAATTTTGACTGTGACAGTGGAAAATAGCTGAATTTAACCACAAAAAGTTGGAGAAATTGTGTGATGGGTGCATCCTGGTTGATGTTGACAGACCACAGGGTTTGGCAAGGACCCAGGCAGGTTCAGAGTGGCAACAGCTTTTAGAGGAGGTATGTGAGCTGTTCCCAACTCTCTCCTCCACGCTTTTCACTCCACTGTTAAAACTCTACAAATGACATATAAGTGATCGGCTATTCAACAGCTACTGATAAACAAACAGTACAAATAGCCTGTAACTACTGCAAAGAAAGGAGGAATTAACTATGTGTTAATGTGATGTTAAAGATCCTTAAGTACAACATGAGAAAAAGTTTTGTTAGTACACTATTTTACAAAAATATCAAAATGCCAGGCCTAGACCCATGCACTGGATCTGTATCTCCAAATCCACTTTAATTGCAAATTTAAATTTAAATTGCAAAATTTAAATTTTAAACTTTAAATGTGTAAATTTAAATATTAAATTTATTAGATTAAAATAGTTTAAATTAATTTAAATCACAAAAATTAAACGTTGCAATTAAAGTGGATTTGGGGAGAGAAAAGTGTATATATTAAAGTGTATATTTTCTCCTGGAGAAAATATATGCTTAGTTTTCATCACTCCACAGACAGTTTTCCTTCTAGCTCATGCACTTCACAGTGACCATCTTCCTTCCACACTTTGCTGCCAAGACCTTTCTCTGAATACCTGCAGTTTGAAATGGTGCACCTGGCACAAGAACAGTACTTGAAAAAGTAGTATGTACCCTATATCCTGCGCAGCCATCTGCTGCTTACAGGAAATAACATTAATTCTTTGAGAGTAGTTAATGTGATGGGATTAGCAGTATCAGAAGCAGAAAAACTTTAGCAAGTTGTGTATTTTATGTTCCCCTTAGATATTCAGTGGGGTTGTGAGAACTCCTCTCTATTATAAGCGTCTACAACTTAAATACACATTTCCTCCCAAAAGAAGATTTAAAAAAAAAAAACCACTCTGACAGTTCTTTACAACATAATCCATTATTCTATAACTGATCTAACTTGTCAACTTCGGTGACTATTTCCCACTTGGTACCTCTCTTTTTTTTGAAATATTTTCAACTTTGCATTACTTAACAGTTAACACTTATGTGTGTATGGATGCTGATACATGCAATAATTACACTTAAACACTGGAAACACCAGCAGGAAACAAATGTAATTATAAGGCATCTTGCTACACGTGAGCCTTGCTTTGCTCATATGACCTAACCTTTAAGTCCTTCAATAGTCCTTCAGGACCATTTTCAAAACTAAAGGCCCACTGAACATCAACAGATATAAATCATTTTTACAGATTAACTGCTTATTCAATCTCCATGCTTTTCTTCAATTACTGAATCACTTTAATTCTTCAATCACTTCAATCACTGCTTCTAGTATACTGATAGCCATGAAAAGATACGTAACTTTTCTACACTAAATGACTTCTGTTTTCCTGTTAACATAATCCTAACTGTGCTTCTGTATTTTATTTCATCTTTTATTCTTGTATTATGTACTGAAATAACTGTTCCTTTTCCAGTTGCATTAATATCTTAAATTTTGTGAATTTGCCTTTCGTCTGTTTTAATCTCACTTATGGGCTTGCTTCTCAAATTTCTGTCTTAAGCTTGCATTACTGTGATTCCACTGCTTATATTCAGATATTATTATAATTTAGATTCATATCTTACTGCAACAGCAAACCTATAGACCATTGACAACTACTTTTCCCCTATCTGAGCTAAAAAAAAGCCACTAAAAATATGCTGACGCTAAGCTTCAGTTGGTCTGAACATTGCGGCTGCCTGAGACACAACAGGTAAGGCAGTAATGAAACTAATTGTGCAGGATGCTCAAGGGATTCTCAAGCAGATGGTTTAAAATGCAAACCTCCCAACTGGTGTGAATTGGGAAATGAAAAGGAATAGGATCTATATTAGAGAACCCACAACTTGGGAGGGCAGAAGGAAAGTCCAAAGAGGAGCCAGAGGTGGCACCTCATCAAGGTCCATAAGCAGCAACACCAGCAGCAGCCAAAGCAGTGTGGAGCCTGCTCTATCCAGAGCAAGGGAAATAGCAGGATCCTGAACAGTGTGGGTTTAAAAGCTGCATGTAAAGAGATTCAGAGGCGCCAAAAGCTACCTGCTCTCTTCAGAGGTAAAACTGTCCCTAAGACAGAAGCGTTACAGAAACAGTATGAAGATATGAACCTCCTAATGCGTGGGAGAGACAAGAAACTCATATATGCAAGTTCACTATGAAAAAGAGTGACAAGAAATGGCTAACTGGAGAAGTAATGGAGTGAGGTTAGAAAGCAGGACCCTTCCCTTAGGCACAAGGCCTTCCTCATACTCCCTAGTTTGGGAGATGCACTCCCTAGTTTGGGAGATGCACTCCCTGCTCTACAGAGTGCAGCCAGGATTTACTCTGCCAGCTTGCTGTTCACAAATAGCATCCCTGTGAGTCTGCTGACAGTATTTTCTGCTAATGAGAGTCATCTTCTTTTTGCAGGACATACTCAGCCTTTATCTGGTAGCCTGGAAGTTTGATCTTCGACTCTCTCCTTTTCCTGGGACACTACAGTGAGGTAAATACAGTAGTATAAATAATTTTGCCAATATTGACTAAGGCTGACAAAATGGTTCTTTGTAAGTTTGAGGTGCATTTTTTTTTGTTTGATTTTTTTTAAAAAATGTGATTTAAGGAATGCCTTGGTTTTTTGCCTCTTGGTATGGTTATATTGTAAGCTTCTCTCTTCTTTTAT
>JAUBOD010000797.1:1808040-1820076 GCA_032353885.1 Nothura maculosa
AAAAAATGTGATTTAAGGAATGCCTTGGTTTTTTGCCTCTTGGTATGGTTATATTGTAAGCTTCTCTCTTCTTTTATCTGAGTGTTATGCTATAATATCACAATAAGCTACTTGTAACAGGTTCTAAGTTTTATAACTAGCAAGAATCTATAGACCATTCAGTTATCTCTAATGATACAAAACTTTCTATAATATTGACCAGGCTTACACAAGGCCAGAGAATCGTCAGACTAATCAAAGGCAGGAAGTCAAGGGTTGTTTTGACTTCTGCACTCACATGCCCCATAAGAGATAACAGAAATGAGCATGGGGGAGGAAGACAGCAGCCAGGGAAAAAAATGTTTTGGCAGGGTCAGATTCTGATCCCTCCTCCCTCCCAACACTTACGGCTTCCTTGATGCCTCCTCACACTGCTGCTGGAGCTGCATCCATCCTCCCCTTTCCTCTCAGCTCTGCTTCTCAAGGCTATTAGTATGGATAAGTCCAGAAATGACACCCTGCTCCCCCACCTCACCGTTCAATTACAATGATTATGGTTAAATATACCAGCCAACACAGCAAGCATTTCCTCTCAGGCTTGCTCTAACTACTACTTACACATTCTGTACATTTTCTGTGCCTTCTGCATCTCACTGTCATTTATTTGCTTACCACACTCACAAACAAAAAATATTTTCATTTCTTCATCACTGACAAGAATTCAGACAACAAATCAATCTATAATTACAGCCAAATGCACACACCATAGAAATCAACTTCTGCAGTATTTTTTCACTCCCCTTTCTACTAACATTATTGCTGCATCCCTGATCATGTAACCTTTAGAGATCATAGATGCTCTTCACTGTAACAATTTGCAGTTCTTACTGCTGCAAATATTCAAAAATCCTATGCTTCAGATGACACCAAAAACTGCATGCAATACCACTGTCAAGTACTCTGCTAGGACAGTTATTACAAACAATTACTATGTCATTAATTAAGCAGGCTTAAACCCAAGTTATCCACAGACAATGTCCAAATACCCTTCTTTTCCCACTGTATCCTCAGGGCTAGGCAAACAGGCAGAAAATAATGAAAAGTGCTAAGTGCCTGCACAGCGAAGTTTTGTTTCCTAATTACAAATGCTGTGCCTGCATGCAGACAAAAGAAATCCCATCACCTTCATGAAAGCTTATCTCCTGAAGAGCTGCACCATAATTAAAATACAGCTGCCTGATTTCCAGTAATGAGGTCCTGGGCGCTGTTCATCCTGCTGACAAACATTCCCCCTTTTTTCCTCCCGGAAGAAACTGCAACAATAGAGCCGTAATCAGAAAAATCTTCTGCACATGAGCATCTCAGTGCAAAGCGACACTTACCTTCGAGAGACTTAAGGAGGCCTTCTTAGCGAGGAAATAACAAAGATGCTTTACTGCTGCACTTCAGCATCCCTCTTTCTGTAGCAGTTTGCTAGGAATAAGGATCTTCCACCATTTTCTTGTCACGTGACTGGTGGTACTGCTAAATAAGGACGATCACCTGCCTTCAGATAGCGATAGCCGCTCCACGGAGCAGCAGCCACAGGCTTTGGCTATGGGAATGCTGAGCACAGCAGCAGCACAGCACTCGTGAAAATGATTTCCTTTTTTTTTTTTCTAATATTTTTTACATTCCCCGTGGAGCTTTGTCACAGCATCTCCAAACTTTTATCTTGCAAGTCAGCTGGCAGTAAGGAAAAGCTCCCCGCTGCTTTGTTTCAGAGCCTGAGGACAGTCTGCAATGAGAGATTGCCTGGCAAAAGTTCGTACGGATTCAGCCCCTCTCAGCCCTTGCCGCTGTTTGCATATGACGGTTATAGAGCACATGCATATTCAAACATGATTTGCATAATTTGCTCAGTATGCAATTCAGCAATGGAAAAGCATATGCAAATTAAAAAAATAATAATCACAAAGCAGGGTGAATGCCAGAGACACAAAATGCCAGGCAGCAACACCCGTGGCCTGCGCTCGCGGCTGCTCCTACTTAGGGGGTAGGAGGTAATTGCTTCCCATGCAAGATAATCTCCTGTTACGGAGCCTTATTACGGGGCAGAGATCCTAGAAATCCCAGATTTCTTACCAAATAAAAACCATTTTTTGATCCTACTCCCCAATTCTGTGGAAGTAAAACAGCAGAGGCGAGGGACCTAGGAGAGCCTCGCCTTGTGCTCCCTCACACTCCTCCTTCAAGGTGAAACACAGGAGATCTGAAGGTATTTCCCCATCAAGTCCATAAGCACTCAAAAGCAAACAAAAACATGCCTGTATTTTCCTTAGGCAGTACTGCTCCATGCACACCTACAGCACAGGATGAATAAAAATTCAGTGGTTCCCACTTTGTTCTTCCTGGGATTACTCATCCTACAGGGCAGGTTCTCAGTCTACCACACAGCTCCTGAGAAACCAGCCCTCAGCTACACTTTTAAAGCAACATATACCAATCCTAAGCACTTAAAGAAATACAAAAAATCACCACCCAAGGATACCTTCTAAAAAGGATGCTGCTGAAGTGTGATCCCTGATGCTGATGTCAGCTGTACAGAAATTTCCCAAGAATGGAGATATCTTTAGTGCTTTTTCAGTGAGTAATCTGCAAATCATTTGAGACTCAGATCTATAACCCAAGAAATAGATTTATAGAGTACTTATGCTCACGAGAAATCATTGGTGAGAAATCACCATCATGATAAGGCTATGATATTGGCAGTGTGTAAAAACCTTGATGCTACCTGCTCAGATCCAACACAGAAAGTCTTATGACTCCCTGCTGGGACATATTGGAATTACTAGGTTCACTGTCAAAGCCAAGTGCATCATCGGCATTGACTCTGAAAGCTCTTCAACACTTCAGGATGAATTACTATGTTACAGACAACACTGGTTAGAATTAATAGATTATTCAGTAAATTCACACAGAAAAACACAGTATATGGATTATAGAGGAGCTTTTTATGTGACAGCTAAACTTCACTAACCTACTAACTAGTCCAGCTTTTTTTAAAGAAAATTTATTACCCAGTCTCACAAATCAAGTAAAATCTCAGAATCATAAATGAGTAATGCTATTTTTTCTTTTCATTTTGAATTGCTTTTTAATCAAGTGTTGTCCTGTCTTATTAAAACATTTTAATAAAGTGGTGGGTATCTGGCATGATGTAAATATTATTGTCGTTTTTGCAAAAACAGGATTATCACCATATTGGCTGCTGCTATTGTTTAACAGCTGGCTCTGCAATGGAAAGTGGGTTTTTAGGTTTAATTAATTTTTAGCCTCCAGATGGTAATGTGAAAAACAATATCACCCCAAAATTGATAACAAAAAAGACGGCTGTCATGTCGTAGGCCAAGGCAAATATAGGAAAGAAATATTATGCAAACCTGTGAGTAAACAGGTTACGACAAAAAAAAAAAATCTCAAAAGAAAGTGTATTTGTAAATTTGGTGTAGAAAAGTCCCTTACTCTGAATTCTTTTCTGAAGTTTTTTCATTTTCACAGAAGCAAGGTCTTTGCAAAGGATAATATATAACATATAACATCTAATATACATTTCTATAATTACTGCAATAATATGTCATGTAATCTAAAACATACTAAATATATTATTTCCCATCGTCATTGCAGAAGAACATAGAAATCTCAAGTTTTGATCCAGCAATTCTTGGAGAATTTTTGTTCAAGCTAACCAAAATATCTTTTATAGTTTAATTTCTGTTTGCTTTCTGTTACACAGAATTACCTCTCATTTATAATGCAAAAAAAGGGTACAGAACAATTTTTAAATTACAGTTTCACTTGTGAGCATTTATGTATACTAAATCACTAGCACTAAATCACTATGTATACTAAATCACTATATAGCTTCCTACAAACAACCCTCTGTGTTGCTCCTTTCCATATATGTTTGTTTTTAACCTATAAAGCAAATTCTTCGTGTTCCACCAGTTGCCACACTTCGTGCTGCCAAGATGGAGATCATTTCAAGTATGCTATCGCATGTTTAGAAGAAGCTGAAAGTTCTGTTTTGTCTGTATTTAAGTTCAGTGTTGTATCAACATCTTTGATTTGAAAAATTGAAATTGATTTGAGCCACAATATGAGCCAAAACATACAATGATGTGTATTTTTTCTTCATATTAGATTATCTTTTTTAATTGCTAAACACAGAAAAGAATGATGAAAACAGGCTTCTATTCAAAATTTATGGGTCTGCTTGTGGTATTGGGCAATTTTAATGGTCATCTATAGCACAGCAGCGATCAGACAGATACTCTGGACAGAGCAGGAGGGATAACCATCTCTTACAGAGAAATGCCACACAAGTGAGCATAAAAAAATGATTAAGAATTCCTGCTTTTAAAATTTTTTTTAAGACTATGCTATTACATGGAGAAATGAAGCTTGCCTTTGCAGCTTTACCTTAGTGAATTAAGAAAATTTTAGTTGTAGTTCAAAGGAAGTTCTCTGTATTCCTGCTCAGTTTTGCGATCAGATTCCCAAGCTCTCTCACAAATCTTCCAACAGCCAGTGCCCGTGTCTCAGCTGTTCTCTACTCCCACTTTCTCAAGTCTGTATATCATTTCACAGTATTTCCCTCAGATGGCTTTAACAATTCCTAGCACCACTGCTTCAGAAAGAACCCATAAGGATGATCCATCCCTGCAGCAAAGATAAGGGTCTGGCAGACCCAAAGCACGCACCACAAGAAGTGTGCTGATACACATGGCCTTACGTGACCATCAGTGGTATCTTCCTTCTGGCTCTAAGCCGCACATCACTTCATGTAGTTATGTAACATGGTGTAGCTTCTGTCATGAAGAAAATTGCCTTCAGTCTTCCTAAATTTTACTGTTGGCACAACTCCAGCAGCAGCAGCAGAGAAGTATGTTATCCTGCATAACCCGAGCTTGTAAAATGCTCTGCACAGTCTCCTATTTTCAATTTAGTCACTCTTGGCTGTGCAAATGTGAAAAGCCAGACAGAAAGCTGTTTTCTTTCTAGTAAGACTGATATTAATAATGTACTATCAGCTCCTGTATTTTTCATGACACCAAATAAACCCCTGGGGTTGTTATTTCTGGTGTTTGTGTACTACTGACATAGGTTTACATCTCTTCTTCAGTATTTTAATGCTACCAAGCATCTTCATATTATTTTTTTTATCTTCCTGCTGCTGCTTTTACTTGAAATAGAAAAACAAGGCAGGAGATATGAGCTTTGTGACCCGTCTCAGATTCTCAAAACCCACTTGAACCCCCTGGAGAGCTGTATGTTTGAAGTGTGTTTATCTGACACTGGTATAAAGGGCATAGTGACCAGCAGACAGCATGATTTTAATCCACTTCATTCTCATTCTTGTTTACACTTACTGTTTCAAAGCTGTAATTCCCTCTTCTACAAAGCAGACAAATTTTATTGCCAAAGTGAGACACTTTCTGGATGAAAACAATGGTAATTGCATCCTTTGCTGATCCTTAGTCCCCCTCTGAAAGGACCCACATCAGCATACCATGTAAGCACGAAGTCCATTTTTTATGAACCAGGGAAACGTGCATAGCTTGTTTCCTGACGACTGGACTTACAAAAGGCCTTAGGAGGCAGTTAATGAGTAAATAACTCAATGAAATTTGGACTCCCAGGCCAACTCTTACTGCAGTAGCTGAGATGTCCCAATTATCTCTTTGAGTACAAAGAATAAATTTATCTTAGTCTCCAGAAATAATATGTTTGTGCCATATATAAATCTGTTATGGTAAAGAACATGCCTAAATTGAGAGATCTAGTTTCTAAACCCTCCCAAGGAGATTTACTTCCCAACCAGAATGCTACAGAAAATCACTAGCCATGCTCCATTGACTTGGAGGAAGCACAGGCTGCCTTACAGAAAGACCCCAATTCCGTAGCCAATTTCAAGAGCACTGTCACAGAGACAGCTGTCACAGGTCTGGTCCCAGAATGGCCCATTTGCATTAAACAACTGTTTGACAAAACAAACAATCCCTGCTGAGGTAACAGTCATCCAACTGGTCTAGCAGTGCTTAATTTACTTGCACCAAGCAAGTTTAAGCATAGGCTGGGAAATAAGATGCTACTGGCGAAAGTAGCACTAAGAGAAACATCCAATAAATTTTGCTGAGTGGAAAATGTCAAAGGATATTAAGTTTAGTAAAAGAAAACACCTAAAAGAGCTTAGTACCAGGCTCATACTTTGGTTTAATTCTACTTAAAACGTTCTTAAAAGTTGTAAATGGTGCACTTAAAACCTTGTCACTAGCGCCATCAAGCTGGAGGAGCTCTCTTGCAATAAGTACAAGACAAAAGTATCTTGTTTTCTTCTCTCACATGACAGTTCCAGTATTTCTATGATAAACTGTCACAGGGCTGACATAGTTCTACTGAATCACATTATTTTAAACTTTTTTTTGGCCAAACAGGAAAGTAAATTTCAGACTTACAAGCTGCTCCTTAAGGAGTTAAGGAGCTTGTGTTTTAAAAAATGTCAGTGACATGCATGAGAAAGCGTTCCCAATTACACACTTCAGCCACATCAGTTGCTGATTCTTCAGCAACTAAGAGGTTGAATAAATCTTACATATTATCTACAATGACTATTCCCATATGTGTTTTACCCTTTCTGCTATAATATTTCTTCATGCTTTTACTTTAATTTCAAAGGAATTAAAACCTTCTTGATTACATTGTGGGCATATGCAGGGACATCTGCATGTGTCTCTGCTGTCCCCTAATAAATCTGAAGCCATTAGCTAATTGACCAAAGACATCAGCTTATTCCAAGTCTATTGAACATTGTCTGCTTACAGGGAAAACTGCAACATGCAAGCAGCCTTACGAGATGAAATCCTCATGAGAGCAATGTTTTGAATAACATCAGTGATGGAAAAGAGCTTCTGTCAGAGTGTGTATCTTTTCAGAGACACACACACACACACACACACATACACACACGCCCAACCACAAAACACAAGCCCAAAGGAATCTAGATTTTATTGGTTTCATTTTTTTCCCATAAATACTTGTTAATGAAGCTGCTGAATGACTTGCTTACTTTCTTCACTTTTCTGGGTTTCAACATTATCCATGGTAAAGACAGAAGTATCTACTGCTATCTGTGAAAAGGCATTTGGTATTATACAGCCATTGCTGAATACAGGAAGAAAACGCCCTGTAATAGAGCTTTCTATACCAAGAATCTCTGTAAGCTTTTCTTGCAGGATGCACCTACTACGCCTTCAATTTTAACTGAACATATTCTTGCATTAATATGGCTCAGTTTGGGGTTTTAATTTGGGAACTGGTCTAGGAGAATATAAGTTGAAAGGATAATGTTTGTAGAACATCTGAAGTGCACTATGGTGTACAAGATTTAAGTTTTTACTTTGAAGACTTGCAGAGTTTAAGGAACAAGAGCAGAGCACTTTTCAAAATGCATTCCAAAGTGGATTCATGGTAATACGCTATAAGTATACATATGTGTACACACACACATATATATATATATATATATATATATATACACATATATATATATATATACACACACACACACACACACACACACACACACATAAATCTATGCCTGTTGGGTTGATTTTTCTAGTGCTTAAATAGAAGCTTATAATCAGACTGTTTTCTAATGTGCCTTACATGATTTCTCTTATTGCTTCAAATTTATCTCTGCTCCATTGTGTTTACTTATTAAAATCATTTAAAAGCAGATAACGAAGATTATTTTCTATTCCTTTCTAGAATCATTAGCATCAGTAGCATATAGGCAAGGCAAGCTAAAACCCCGGTATAGTGCCTCCATGTAATTAATCAGTGTGACTTAAGTAGGGTCAGCATCTGGCTGCTTTTAATTTAAGATGCCTTTTATGCAAGACAAAGGAGTTGACAGCTGATTTCTTCAAGTGAGATTAGCCCACAACTATCCTGTATTTCTAAGTAAGTCTTCCTTTTCCTGTACCACTCACCATTTTTTTGTGAGCAGAGGAGGTAAAGATTTGCACTGGAAAATGCTGATTTGTCAAAAAAAGAAAAAAAAAGAAAAAAAGCCCTATTCTTGGAAGGCAGTTGGTTTTGATGATATCCCAGATAAAATTTGGCAGTGCTAATGGAGAAGGAATGCTTCCTGAGTTTAGGTTTGCCCTAAACAAGTAGACTAGCCCCGAAGTAGGACCCTTCCAGCTTTTTTCTGTCTTCAAATCCTAAACTTCTTTACCACACACTAACTTGGATTCACAACAACTGCTTTTGTTTATTTTTCTTCTTCCAGATTTTCATGTTTTCCACTTTTCCTTAAAGAACAGAACTCGGAAATGTGGAAGATTAGCTGTAACAGAAACAAGAGGTTGCCATCCAGCTCTAGCTTGGATAGTTTCAAGCACTCAGGATTTTGTTTACTTCAGACCACAGAAAGCTGTGCTCATCTCCTGCTAACCCTCCTGAAGATCTGCTTCTTTTTCCAGGGAAGCAGTGCTAAACCTGCATCAATAAAACCTACTCCTATACTATACAAAGTCCTTCTCACTCCATAATCTCAGTGCTATCTATCTAGTTAGACTGAAGCAATTTCAGCTACAGACAGTGTGCTAGGGTAAGGGAAGGATGTTAGTATTTTGTGTATTATTCAAAATCTTGTCTGGAAACCCTAAAGCCCTATATATGTTTAAGTTTAACATCATTACAGCATAAGGTTTCTGAGACTGGGATTTATTTTTAGAGATTAAATAAACTTGCTGGAGATCAAAGGTAACTCATCTATAATAAGGTCTGTTCTGTAGTAATGATATGGGCTTTGAAAATTATGTTAAAATATTAACAGCAGAGGTATTGTAATAGGTCTGGGAAAAGCTAAACCACACTTACTAATCTACTGACTCACAAAACACAATCTTAATTAAATATGAACTGTTTCTTTGGAGTCAGCAAAAACTTGTGCTTTTCTACTAGAATGTCTGTGTGCAGTTAGCAGGATTATACTGCCACTGACAGTCATATTGTCAATAAGGAAAGAAAAAGGCCCACTGTAATAATCTAACAAATTATTAGTAAAAATAATGAAAGTTAGTCTAACATAACTTGCAATCTAATTAAAACAAGATAATACAAATTGTGAACATGATGTGTATCCTAAGTGTAGCTGATTCCTAGTACTTGGAAGAAACTTGGAAAAAAAACCATCACAAATCAATCACACAATTCACACAAATGTTCTCATGGAGGAGCATATTTTGAAGGGAGAAATATGTATGAAACAGTTACTCCCTCTCAGTTTTATTCCTACTGGGAAGTTTGTTCTGCTGTTCATGAAATTCTCTGTACAAACTACATGCCAACTTCCTGCTGCAGAACTGCAGCGCATGAGAGGAAGCTGCCCAGGAGCAATCAGGCCAGACTTCTGCTTGCACCTCTATGGACCTGCAGTCCCTCCAGCAGTTCCGTACAACCTATAGGTACCTAGAGGTGGTAGCAACCGCAGAGTCACCAACAGAAGCACCTTTTGCAAGACGCTGCGGTTCCTGTGGCCCAGAGAGCTGCCACCTTTCCGGTGTACTCTGAGGTACTCCCGTTCTCTCTGGCAACACTCAGCAGAAGCAGAGCGGGCAGCAATGTTGTCAACACACTGGCTGCATTTCCACCAAAAGGGAGGTGCAAACACTCTCCATCTCAACTGCTAATCCAGTCGTAGAAGGAAGTGCTGCTCTGGTCTCACTGCACCTTGGAAGCAATCAAGCAACCATGATAATTTTGGTTGCATGGAAGCAACCGAGAGACCATAATTTTCCCTGGCCATTTTCTTTTTTTCTTCTTCCTTTTTTTTTTTTTTCTTTTCCTGACCCCATATTCCTGTACAAGCCCGTCTTCCTTCCCAGCATTTCCCCAATAGCCAGAGGGAGAACTTTGCTTCCACCATCAGCATTGCAACACCACTGATATCTGGTCTTGTGGGTTCCCTGGCCATAGATTTCAGATTTAATGGCAGATCTTAAAGCCTCATGACAGGAAGACATTCTGCAAGGAAGAGGCTTTACAAGCTTTCTGCATTATTAAATAATCCTATTTTGATTTACATCAAGCAACTAAGTAAGATTTTTCTTACAAAGTGAGCAATCCAGTGATACATCAATCATGTGAATAATATTTCTTTCTAAGCCTTGAAAATCCTGCTATCTACTCATAATCCCACATACTTTAATAACATTGATATTAGATGAGCAAAATACTCTGGAAAGAAATAGGTCACTCCCTCCTTACCCTGATTTTTGACTCAGTTTCCTTTCACTGCCAAGAAACATGGTTTCTTCCTCCATTTCTTGTTCTGTTACTACGTTATTTCCGAGTCCCTGTTGAGAACTTGCTTCCCGTATACCATCACCACCAACCACCTGCAATGCAAGGGCATCTGTTCCTGTGGTATTCTCATCCTCAGCAGCCAGACCTCCCAAGGGAGCACAGCCACCATGTTCAGGTGATTCGTGAAGAGGAGCTTCTAGCTGATATCCTGCTTGAGCATCAGGAACTGATTCCTGCTTTGCAACATCTTCCAGTTCTTTGCCAGAATGTCCAAGTTCTGATTCTGCAGTCTCTAATCTCTCAGAAATTTCCTCAGGTGATATGCCACCAACTTCAGTTTGGCCCAAAACAATCCAACCTTCATCTTGTCCACAGTTTTCTGGTGAACTCCTTTCATCATCCAGTTTCTGAGGCATGACAGAGGAACTTTTCGCTATTAAGTTATCAGAGTCCCATTCAACCTCCCAAGCACAATGGCCTTCTCTTTCATTTATTACGGAAATTGGCTGAAAAGTATCCGAGAAGCCTGGTGAAAAGCCTTCATGAGATTCTGTCTGTTCAGCCACATTAGCTTCTTGAAATGGAAAATCACTTCCTTCTATTTCAAGAGTATCCTCCCTTGAAGGTGTATTTTCTTCCTCAGTAACAAGGATGTAATCCATCTCCAGTGAAGTTTGGTCTCGGTGCACCTGCATCCTCATATCTTCCTTACCTTCCGTACTTTCCAGCTCAGAACTCTCAGAGGAATTTCTCAACTCATTCTCTCCATAAAGTGGGTCAGTGGCGGCTTCTAAAAAAAGAGGCAGACAGAAACTGTTTTTAGTTTTCGCATTACTATTTTAGTCAGCATGATTTCTTTAAATCAGTACAGCGGAAATAGTTTCTTTAAGTTTGCTTTGACAGACTCTGTTAATGTGTACTTCAGCTTTATAGCATCATCATCATCATTATTACTGCTAAAGATTATACATTAACAGTGTGATCAAATGACTCAGTGTCCCATGTGCTAGGCCCTATACAAACATCATAAATGATACCACTGCTTCAAAGTTTAAAAGCTATAGATCGGTCTACAAGGGGATGTTAGAGTTCTCAAAGTACACCAGAGAGACACACAAACCTGAAATTTCACTAAAAGCCTCACCATTCAGTACTAATACTCAAATATATTTCTTTCTTTTTCCTATGAATATGATTTGGAAGAAGTACAGATTTGCTTACCATTGGATGATCTTTTATCTCCACCTGGTGGTGAGTCACGATCAGTTGTTTCTGCTTCATGTTCGATTTCTTTCAATATAGTAGCTCCTGGAATTACTTCAGACTTCAAGGGTGGAGACATCAACAGGGAATCCTCCTGAGGGGACGTTGTGGATGTGTCAGGCACCTGATCCTTGATGCTGTCATCTTTCATCATTAGGGTGCCTTCTGCATCTTCCTGAGAGGTAAATAGAGATAAAGGCTTTTCCAAAGGACCTCTGTCACAAAATGGTTTCAGTAACAAGAGCTCATCCTCAGCATGCTCTCTGCTGCCAGCGGCTTCGGCCCCAAGGGGCCCTTCCACATGGGAAGGTGGAGTGCACATCACTGGCAACTGATCACTAGGCGTTCCCTTAAGTAGAAAAGCATCATTTTCAATTTTATGCTTGGGTTCTTCTAACAAGTCATCAACCAACTGATGCTTTGAATCAGAGTCATGGT
>JAUBOD010000797.1:1820176-1873236 GCA_032353885.1 Nothura maculosa
AGCATCATTTTCAATTTTATGCTTGGGTTCTTCTAACAAGTCATCAACCAACTGATGCTTTGAATCAGAGTCATGGTCTTCATTATCATTAGGCAGAGAAGATCTGGAGAAGAGCTGTTTAGCACTTGGATCCCTTTCTGTTTCACTGCCCACTACTGTCCATGTGTTGATTCTTGTACTTGATGGCATATTAGTGACAGATGTGT
This sequence comes from Nothura maculosa, assembly GCA_032353885.1. Taxonomy (NCBI): domain Eukaryota; kingdom Metazoa; phylum Chordata; class Aves; order Tinamiformes; family Tinamidae; genus Nothura; species Nothura maculosa. Next base: position 1,820,383 of record JAUBOD010000797.1, read on the forward strand.
CACTGATGTTATGTTCTATACCAGTCTTAGACCCATCCAAGCATTCATCTGTTATTTCTAGTTCATCAGTGCTCATTGCTGTTTGCTCAGTATCAGAATATTTTCCAATTTCAGCCAAGGCACTTATTTCTTCTAAGCTTTGTTCTGGCATATTGGGCAGAGTGAAATCAGTAGGAATAGCATGTGTTTGGGAGTTCGCTATTTGAGCTGAATCAAGTTCAGTGTCTTGAGGGCTTGCAGCATTAATACTTTCATGAAATATATCTTTGGTATCTAAGGATGTTACACTTAAAACTTCAGCAGGCATCTTAACTGGCTCGATTTGCTCAGTAACAAGTTTCCTTTCTGGGCCATATTCTTCCAAAATTTCAAATGCAGAAGGTTTCTGCACGTTAGAAGAGATTAGTTGATAGGATTTGTCTCTCTGTCTTTGACCATAGTACTGAGGACTTTCACTTTCAGACTGTGCTTCCAACTTCTGCATTGCTAACTGAGACTTTGAATCAAAATCTATCTCTTTACTCGTATCTGACACAGTGCAAATCATCTGGCTGTCTTCAGGCTCCACATCAGTCTGGGAAGATGGGAGAGAGGCACGCCTAGCATCATACTCCTGGCACACATCTGGGCTGCTTGATGTATCTGAACTATTGTCTTGGTCACAGTGAGTTAATATATCAGGATTTTCACTGTTTCCTTTCAAAGTGAAAAACTGTTCAGCATTAGTCCACAGATCAGGTTTCACTGAAAACAGATTGTTACTTTCTTGGGTGTTATCCTGTAAAATATCTGGAATAAGTGCAGGCTGGGGAACTAATATATTCCACCCTGGACTTGATTTCTCTCTCATTTCAAAAGATAAGTCTTCTACAGTGAAAGCACCTGACAAGGAGCTGTGCATCTCTAATGTTTCACAGGTACTCAGTTGTTCTTCATGAGGAATTAGACTTGCATCTGTCTCACTATCATTTGGTTGAGCAAGCACTGGGTTTTCTTGAACTGGTGTATTTGACATACTTGGTTCATAATCTTCAGAAAAAAGATTTTGTGAAGTCAGCTGTTCTCCATCTGTAGGAAGAGATTGCTCTTTAAAGTCTCTTTCTTTTTTATCTAGCATGAAAGGATCAAATTGTTTGAATTGTACAGTATCTTGATTTATCTGACTATCATGAATATCCATAACCTGTGCTAGCTTTTCATTTTCTTTTTCACTGCTGTGTAGGTGGAGTTCCTGAATTCCTTCATTACCAGTATCAGTGAAATGTGTATCTTCTAGCTCTTCATTTGGTATAGGTGGTACCCATGAGTCCTGATTACTGTTTATTAACTGGTTTACTACGGAAGCACTTGAAGTAGAATATTGATCTTCCAATGGCTTTTCTTCACAGCTTTGTGACTTCCAGCATTCTGAATTCTCACTTGGAAAAACAAATGTTTCTACTGTACACTTTGGTTCAAATCTTAAATCAGCTTCTAGTGGCATATTCCATGTATCTAAAGTTTTTGCAGAATATTCTTCTTTATCACCAACTGCAAAAGTTGGTGTGGTATCTTCATCAACTTGATGCCAACATGAGTCTTCTGCAGTACCTGTTCCTTCACTGAAAATACCCTCATGAGCTTTTTTCTCAAGTCTTTCCCAGTGCTGCAAATGTTTGGAAGCCTCATCAGACTCAGTTATAGTCAAGCCAACTTTTGATACACTCTCAGCTTTAATAGCTTCAGGATTCTCATTCAAGATGCCTACCTGAACCACATCTCCCACCTTGGCTTTTGCATATAAATTGTTTTCATCCGTTTCAAGACTTATCACATTGTTTTGTGTATAATAATCCTCTTCAATTTCAGATACCCTGTACCTTTTTTCACACATGGAGTCATTAATCACTGCTGGACATGCATCTGAACTCTCTGAATCCTCATTTATTTCAGGACTTGACAAGGAAGACACAGTATCATCATCTACATGGGCATTCCAAAAATCTAAATTTTTAGGAATTTTGTGTTCAGTGCTTGTTTCAAGTTCTTCTTGACATTTATTCCCAATTTCACTTCTTTTAGGAGCTTCCTCAGGTTGCTTATCATTTGTAACATCCCAACTATCTTTACTGTCTTTTTGTTGAGTAGCACCTGGAGGGTCTACCCACGCATTCACAGATGCATCACTTAAATCAGGGCTTGTTCCACTTGAGTGTGTATAATCATTTATCGAATCACTCCATATACTATCTTCTTCTAAATAACTTTTGATTTGTATATCTTTAGAAATGCTGCTTGTGGTGTTTGCCATTTCAAGGACTTCACTTGCCTCAGGACTAGTTCCAGGTGATGGCAAATCTTCACCTGGCTGTGAATTCCAAGCAGTTTGGGGAAAACTGTCATGAAGTGTCACACACTCTTCCTCAAAAACGTTATTAGCAGATGATAAATTTTCATAATTTTCAATTCTTCCTCCATCTTTGTCATGTGAAAACTGACTTTCAACCATGGATGCATCTGTAATGTCAGGAACACTGACATACGTAGAAGTGCTTTCCTGAAATTTAACTTGTGGAGACTCATCTAGGAAAGATTTTTCATGAGCGCTGTCTAGTTCTGGGTTATATTCAGAAGACTCAGCACTACAAAGGCCTAAATTATGAGGAACCACATTGTGTAAGCCCTCTTTCTCTTCTTTCTGAACTTCTGCTACTTCATTAATTGAAGGAACTGACGTGGTTAAGTGAGAACCACTCTCCTCAGAGTCGCTGCAGATGTCTGTGTTTCCAGTCACTTTAGAATTATCTTCATGATTACTACTTCCTTTATCAGAGCTTTCAGAGACACTCTCTGTCTCAGGACTCAGTGAATGATCTATCACTGTAGTCTCCTCATCTTTCTCAGGAAGTATATATGACATTTCACAACAACTGTAGTCTTGTTTCTTGAAGTCATCAAAAAGTTCATAATTTCTATCTTCCTCAGTAGCACTTGAAGAAGATTCTGCTTTGTCCTGTAATACTTCCTTCCTCTCCTCCCAATTGGCTACATTACTGTCATTGGAGAATGACATGTTCTCTCTGTCTGAAGTTTCCAAACTAACACTGTTCTGCATTTCCTCCAGTGAGCTGAGAACTTCACACACTGACCTATTTTCTTTTGAATCAGCACTGCATGAAGATTCACTGTCATCTTGCATTGGTTTCTTATAGACATCACTAATATTATTTTGCTGTCCCTCTGTTCCATCTATTCTCTCCAATTCCTCCTTTCTTTCCTGAGAGGAAACAACAGTATTGTCATTCTCCCAGGCTTCCTCATCACAATTCTGCTCCGTCTGTGCACTCTGTGAGTTTGGCTCCAGCACTGACTGAAAACTATCCAGCTTGCCATCATTAACAGCAGTGTGTTGTGTTTCTTCTCTTCCCAGTATCTCACTTCCTAAATTAAATGCTTTCAGGTTCAAATCATTACTATTATCTGAAGCGGTTGTAGGTGGATCTTCTACAGGAATACTGCTCACTTCTGCATTTTCAGATGTATATATTATATTTAGTTCATTCTGTGATGGTGACAAGTTATTCACTGTTTTACTGTATACTGCTGTTATTTTATTGTTTTGAGAGATAGAAAAGTTATTTTCACCAGTCTTTTCATCAGTTGAAACATACTGATTAACTGTTCGTTCTGAATTAAGAACAGGTGTATCAGTGGCAGGAAGAGCAGTAATCTGAGAATTTATTTCTTTTAAGTGGGTTTCATTATTTAAAGGTGTGTTCCAGATAGTTGTGTTTCTAGGGCTTGAGAGGGGCATATCTGTAGGGTATAATGATTCTTCCTTATTTGCTTTCTCAAATACTTCTGGTCCATCTAAGTTTGGGTTTATAAATTTATCAGTTACTGCTTCTTTGTCAAAATCATTGTCCTCATTTTCTCCTTCATCTCCCACATATGTAGGTGATATATATGAGTCAGATGTTGAATAATTGGTATCTAGTGGAGAAACAACTAAATCTTCACCAATGTTTGATGAGCTAAGGTCTGAACATTTATATGCCAAGAAGGTATCTTCCCATGGCACCACTACTTCTGTTACTTCTTTCTTGATGTTTTTATCATATAAATTCCAGGTCTCTATATTTTCAAATTGATTTGGTCTATGTTTAGGCCCAACTAGTAGATTTTTTTCCTCTGTTTGTAACTTGAGATTGTTTTGCATATTGTTAATACTGGAATTTGTATTTTCAGATGTTCCATATTCTTCTACTGAACAGAATCTCTCCTTATCCCACGCTTCTGGAGACACTCGAATAGGTGCATTATCAGTCTCACTATCTGCTACAATATCTGAAGAATCTGATAAGCTAGTTTTTGATACAGCCCATTCCTCTGGATTGTTCACTGATTTTTTTTCTTTGTCCAGTTTGGGCATGTTCCATACATTTTCTGGGGATTTAGCGTCAAACCTAGCCCAGACTTCATAAGAGTCTCCAGCTTGTTCACCACCTTTCCCTTCACCGGTATACCATGCATCTGATACCACAGGTAATGGCTGGTCTGCTTTCCACAGGTCAGGAAAGTTCTCCAGCTCTGGCACTGTCTCCACCAAAGAAAAAGTTTGCAAACATGAATGTTCAATGTTTTTCTCATCCTTCTCTAGGTTCTGATTATCTTGCTTAAATTGATTATCCCAGAGACCTGACCTTGTGTATTCCCCTTCCTTTGGCTGTTTTTGCAAAAACACAGAATCTGAAGCTCTTCTTTCAGTGCTGTGTTCCTGTAATAAAGGGCTTGCTTTACAATCTTTCCATAAGACAGGGCTCTGAAATACAGATTCTTGCTCGCTTGAACTCCATGTATCAGCATTTCTGGACTCCAAATCAAAGCCATCCCACCAGCTCCCATACCTAACCCGAGACTGCGAATGACTTGTGCTATCCATTTCATTAATTTTTTTTACTACATCTTGTGGGAAAAACAAAGGTTGCCCATTATCTAATGGCGAAGTTTCTACAAGACTGTTCATAGGGGTTGGTGGGATTCTTGTATCAGCAGATTTCAATATTTCGGGTGATGAAGAATCACCTTCAACCAAATCAATCAAGCTTGCAGTTTTCTCACATATATCTTCTTGATTCCCATCAAATTCAGCTAAATTGTCTTCCTCATTTGTTGTCATTAGTAAGTTAGTTGAATAATTCGCTATGTCATTTTCTAGTAGGTTTGCCTCATTGAATTCTTTCTGCACAGTGGGTGGTTGTCCTTCTGATGAATCACTATTAAGAAAAAAATCATCTGCTGGGGAACAGTCAACAGAACGAGAAGATGACTCAGATGGAGCTGTAACCACAGGTGCTAGATCAAAATTGAAAAGATCAAAGTTATCACTGTTGTTTCTAGACTGTGGTTTTTGTTCTTCTGCGATTGTGCCTTCAGGAATAGGGCTATAAGAATCAAAACCAGGCAGAAGACTGTGATGGGAAACAGCACCTTCTGCAACAGGGCTATCATCACTAAGAAAAACAGAGCTCTCCTTGGAAGACCGGCTGCTTCTAATAGTGGCCAATCCACTGTCTGGACTCACAAGATCTGCATTAACATCAACATGTGCTGGTACAGATCCATTCAGATCTTGAGGATTTTCTATAAAATTGACACAACTGGGTTGTGGTTCTACGTCAGAACCATATAACTCCACAATACCAGAAGATCCTTGTGAAAGTGGTGCACTCCCAGCAACAGCTTCAGTAGAAGAAGTTCTACTGTTTGACACCATTTCTGGCTGTCTTCTACTTATAACTTCCTTAACTAGAAGAAAGATTTGGTCACAGGTCACAGAAGAATTTTCTTGATGATAAATGAGAATTTGATCACATCCACATTCTAGAGGATCCAGCTCCAAACAAGGATTCTGACATTCTTCTAATTCACAGCAGATCTGTTAAAAAATTGGATGTTTCAAAAACTGTTCCAATTTCAGGTGCAATGCAGAGTAAGGTTTATTTCACTAGATATAAAATGGGCATGACTGTTAATCTGCTTGACCATTTTGTTGTAATGATCTTTTTGTTAAGCCTAAATAAAATAAGTATTAAAAATCAGGATCAATACAAAATATGTATTTTAGAATTAGCCAGAATACCTACTTACCTTTTGGCTTTCACATTCACCTATTTATCATTATTTTATTAGAGACTAAATTCTTTAGAGATGAATATACACAAATCTGGTTATCAACTTTTATAATGTGTTTGTTCATGTCTCACTTTCATAAAACTCCCTGGGAATGGGACACATTACAAAACCAAGTAAAAACAAGTGTGAAAAAAAATCTAGTTTAGACAAATTGAAAATCCCTTTTCTCTTTTTCCAAAGTTCTTGTGAGCATTTGCTCTTTCTGTTCGACTGAGTTGAACTATTCATTAATATTGAAATCTTTTATTTTGCATCATGCAAATACTACAGTCATTTCAAATGTCTATTCATATGCCAGCCAACTTAACAGCCCCTCCTTAATTATATAACATGATCATCATATTTGAAAGCATACTTTTTTTCAGAATGGATATTATTTGATTCTTCTTCCAGGTACTTACTTGATTGCCTAGTTCTAAGTTTTCTGAATATACTGCTATTTGTCGTCTTGTTTCCTCTTCATCTGACAAATAGTTGGCCAAAATGATAAATACATCAAACCCATACTTATCTATGAATGCTTTCAGATCACCAAGGAGACTCCTATGTAACACACAGTCCTGAAAAATGGTGAGAAGTTAAGTATTAAACAACAATAAATACACTTACAATAAATAAATAAACAATAAATAAATAAACAACAACAATACACGTTTCATCCAGATCTATGATGAAAGTAGCCAGAAATATTAACACATATCAATGGCTGTAACTGACACTAGGACTCTTTTCATTTGTCAAAACTGCTTTTTAAAAAATAGCCATTTCAGGTACAAAGAGATTTTTAAATTAATTTGCTTCACTGTGGCTATTTTCATCCAATAAAAATGCATAAAATGAATGCAAACCTTGTATTTATTGTTCCTGTTCTAATTTAGACTTTGATCCACGTTATACAAAATCATTTAGATTTTACAACATAAACCATGCATTGCTCTTTCTGACCTGGGGGTATAAAGCACAGAATACAAATATCTGTCTTCAGTTCTCAGTTCCGACAACTGTCAGTGAAATAATGAACAAGGTCTTAGAATTTTATTCTTTTTCTATGTTTCTGCTATTTATATTTAATTTATTGTTGTCTCCTCGCTAAGCACAATGTCATATGCTGTAATAGTTCTTCTGATGCTGCTAAGCTACACTAGCCCTGAATAAACAGCAGTTCATCATGAATACAACACAACTATGTATGCAGATTGGCATGTTATCTTTCCACATCTGTCTCCTACCTGATAAATTACTGTTTTGGTTACATATATACAAATACTATTTATTAATCTGCTCAGATATGTCCACAAAATGTGTTCCCACCCTTTAAGTTAAAATTTTAAAATTCTTTTTAATTTTAAAACATTTTGATAAGGATTTTTTTTTCTGGCTCAGACAGGAAGTTCCACTTCAGTGTTTGCGTAGTACCTAGCAAGGAGTTATATAAAAACTTCATACAGAATTCTGTACAAACAAAATTGAGCTGTCAGGTTTCCGGTGAACATTCCCATGTGAAATTTGAATAGGGGGTTGTAGTGAGAAATTGTTATGAATAAGATCTGAATGTCCAAAGAGGTGATATTTTTACGAAAGTTTAAGAATTGAGTATGTTATAAAAGCACAAAAATGTGCCTGAGAATATAGAAGTGACTGTAATTACCCAGCCTTAAAAGCAACTGGGATAATCACAATATATTGGAATAAAAACCCTCCACTACAACAAACTCAAAACCACATAGGGATCCCTCACAGCTCCTCATCTCAGCTGCCTGCTCACAGCCAATTCAAGCACAGTAGGTGCTCAAGGAAGGATCTAGTCTGAAAAGTGTTTTATAGCTGATTATAATGTAAGTAAATAGTAATTGTAAAAAACATCCCAGTCTTAAAACTACAGGATATTTTAGCATCTCTATTATCCTTACCTTCTATCACCTTAAATGAGGAATTAGAAAGTTCCTGTTAAAATCATCAAATTGAAATGAAAGCCTAAAAAAAGTCACAGTGACCAGGAGGCCTTTGTACCAGCTAGCATTTGTCATTCAGCAAGCAGAAGGATGGGAAGTGCAGATAGTCCTCCCTCCTGTAGTGTTTTGGGACAGAACCTTTAAACGGGCCCATGTGTGAAGAGAAAAATGCCCTCTAGAAGCACGATAGGCCTGCAGGGCAACTGTAAACCTGTTCCTAAGAATTAAGGCTAAGAACCACTCAAAGCATCAAGGAACAAGATGAGGGACAGAACACAGCATGATGTCACGTTCCTGCACTAGCAGCTTCTTGGTGGTGGGGTGCAGTTAGCACAGCAAGTGTGTGGCACCAAAAGCCATAGAGACACGGGCCCGTTTTCCCAGTCAGAGCAGGAAAGAAAGAACTAAAATGGCCATAGCAGTGAGCCTGAATTTGCACTGTGTCCTGCTGTCTGCCAACTTGCATCTTAAGAGCTGAAAGAAACACTGGAAAAGTGATTCAGCAATGGGAACCAGTAGGTTTCTGCTCCAAGTGTGGAAGTTGTCAAGTTATAAGTCCCAGTTGGAGCAGCTGAACTGAAGAGTTTCACACTGGATCGCTCTAACTTAAACACTGGCAGGCCTGTAGTGCCTACATGACTACCTGATCCAGCTACCTGAGGTTCTCTGCATTTCTTGCATGTTCTCGATCTTAGTGGTACTCACAGCACACATTATCTCTTCTGAGGTTTTCATGGGTTGATGACTGAGGGGTTGATCACCAAGATCAACAGTGATCAGGTTATACAAGGAGATCAGTATTGTTCTACATGTGTCTTTTCACGGGCAAACAAGAGGCTCAGTTGGGACTATTTTTGTATTACTAGCCAAGATGTTAAAGGCATTTATTTAGCAAAATTAACAATTACATCCAAAATTGCATAAAATGAGATTTAAGATTACATAGCATTAGACTCTCAAATACAGTGGCTACAGCAACTGCTTCCACTCAATTCAACCTGTGATGGGGCTGCAATCATGAACTATGCGCAGCCCTGAATGTTTTGCAGGGTTCACATGATTTAGAACATATCAAGTATTAAAGCATTTCCTTGTGCTTGCAATTAGTTTGACTGAAATCCGAACTCAGAAAGCTAAATGTGGCCACACAAGTTCAGGAGTATTTGTAGATAAAAGATCACACACGCTTAGATGTAAAAGTGTCTGGAAATCAGGTATATTTGAAAGAACTGAATTTTTGTTTCATCTCATTTTCAAGTGGTATCTGAAATGCAGACTGCTGGCAAGGCTCTAGTATGAACATAGACATTCCAAATGCTTGACTTATGCTATTTAAATTCATCTTTAAATAAATCTTTAAAAGATTCTGAATTAGTAATTCATAACAAAATCAACAAACAAATGACTTGTGAGAGCTTAGAATGGCTATAATTATACATTTACACATTTTCTTTTTCTCAATCACAAAAGTAAACAAAGTTTTTTTTGCATATTTGTCATAAACTTATTTTTTTCCAAAAACTGATGTTACATCAGAAACTAGACTACTAAAAGGGAAGATCAATTTTCTCCTATTAATCCTCATTTGCTTTCATGTCTGGCAGGACAAGGGAAGCCTGAAAGTGGCTGTACACATATCCATAATCTGTGACTGAATATTAGGAAGTTATTTTGAAAATAACTGATTTCAGGTGCAAGGTTCACAATAACTGCAATAGTTGCAAGAGAATCAGTGTTACTTGTGTTTGTGAATTTTTCAGCCCTGAGCTCTGTTGAAAATAAATAACACCACCTTCATGCAATCTGAGAGCACTGAGTGCTTGCTAATGTGTTCAACGTTGTCTCAATCTAATGTGTGCAACATAGCAATATTAAAAAGTGCAAAATTACATGGGTATTTCCAAAATACATCTTCATGAAACAGGTCACTCTATACAGCAACAGCTTCATGCCACAATCACTAATACAAACCTCTTGCCCATAAAGGAGAGGGCTTTGCCTGACACTGCTCGAAAGCACGGACAGTGCATGCTAAAACACGTGCTGAGAGTGACAGAACTGCAGAGTGCAGTAGGCAGTAAGTGGCAAGGCAGCCAACCCTGTCACCAAGTGATGGGCAGTCTCAAAGAGTTACCGGGAAGGAGTTCAAGGTTCTAACACCATGCAGCATATTGAAGGAAAATATATTTAAAAGAAACATACAAGCAATTTACAAATTTCATCAAAGAATTGGCCAAGGAATAAATCTGATAGAAAATGCTGTTGATAGAAAATCACATTTGATATAAAAGCTTCTCAATAAAAGAAAGATCTAGTTATGTGTTTTATAGCATCTTGCTCTACCTTTTTTTTTGGTTAAGTATTAATCAAAGCTTTAGATTTTTTTTTAACAAACTAAGGTAATTTTTGTAATTACCTTCCAATTTGCAATTAATATATTTTAAGCTTGGTTTATCTAAGAAAAAAATCTCATTCATAAGGTTTATTCTTTTAACTAATGCAAACTACGTAATTCAAAGACTACTTTCATAAACATTAAAATATTCAAATAAATAAAGGCTTACATAAACAAGAAAGTCTTACAGATTAGCAAATGCTATATATTGAAAGAGAGTGTAGACATATGGGTTCTTCCAGAAATTTGCTAAACTTAAGTAAACAAACATAATGCTGCATGTATTGTAACTGCTAATACAAAATAAAACATTTTCGTCAGAAACAGAAAAATGCTAATCATTTCAACATTTAAGCTGCCACATCCCAGATTAATTATAAACACTATAAAATATACTGTTGATGAGATAGTGTAGTAAAAACACACTGAGATACCGCAAACCATGACAATGGTCGGGCAGCTATTCTTTCTTTTTTAGCATTTTCCCTTAGTTCATTATTTTGTGTTGGCTTAAAAATTAATATTTGCACAGTGCACAGCAGGTAAACAGCATGTATAAGCATAGCTGCCATAATGCCCTTAAATAACCTACAAAAGAATGGACAGTAGGTATACTTGATTTGGAATACATTTGAAATAAATAGAATCTAAGCATATTTTACAAGTGGATTGGCAATATTGCTATCAGCAATACAGATAGTGGAAAAATCTAGCAACTTAGCCTATGTAATAATTTTTTTCATTTGTTTCCTCTAATATATATAGAAAGCTTATGCAGTACTACAACATAAAAATAGACTGAACATTCCAAAATGACAGTATTATCCTGGTAAACTATTACCTTAAAAAAAAGCCACAGACTTCTGAATATATTTGAATATAATTTGTTATTATTCATTTCTATTGTGACAAGCTATGCAAATTTTGTGTAGGCTGCATATTATTGGTAGAAATAAAACGTTTTACTCTGAAATTTCATTTTCTTATATGAATCTTGCTTTTAACCAAACAATTAACATGACTGTAAACACAATGATCATGTAAAAGAATAAAAATCTCTGAGAAATACTCCAAGAGAATTTGTAATCTCTCTCTCTCTAGTAACACTTTCTGATTCATGACAGCAAACAGTCAATTACCCAAGTGATCGCTGTAAATGTACATTACACACACTTCTGATTCTTCTGAGCTAACTGTGTCAATATTAACCTGACCGAATTAAGAACAAACTGTCTCTTTTGTTCTTCACACTTCTCACATGGAGAGCACAATATGGCTTTTGTCAGAGGTGCTCCATCATTTTGGCTCAAGGAAACTGTCAGTACAGTTTGGGATTCGTTATTCATGGGCAGATACCCTGATGGGTCTAATGAAGCCTTTCTGCTGACAACTCATTTGCTAAAAATACCCAACCATCACAAAATATAAATGAGGAATATCACTGTATCACATTAAAATTTCCAAAATCAAGGCAATTATCATGATCCAGAAGCCAATACACACTGCTTCGCACCGTATCCTCTTAATATTTCATGGCCACTACTTCTGTATTTCAGTTTCTTTCTATGTGATCACTGATAAAACTTTATGACATACTTAAATTGCAATATAATAGGGTAAACACCAATGTTATAGCACACATGCAGAGCTAGCAGTCTGTGTGCCATTTGCTGTAAATTCTGCTAATTACTAGATGCTCCCCTCCTGAAGGAAAAAAAAAAAAAAAAAAAAGAGACAGAGAGGGGGAAAAAAAGCGAGAAAGATGGTCCACTTTTTTTAAAAAAGTTTTCAGGTAAGGTCACCAAAAAGGGAGAAAAGTAGAAACAGTGTCACCAGAGCCATACCAGAGCATATTCACTATTTTACCTCTTTTTTGTGTGTGTCGATATTACTGGTGAAAATATTACTGGTACAGAATTCAGTTTCTGTAAGTAAAGATTTTTTTTTCTGATGAACATTTCAATTGACCAAACAAGTTCTGCTGTTCTCATATATTCTGAGCTCATAAGCAACATAAGTAATAGCTAATTCCGTTTCCAATTTCTGTCCATTCCCTATTAAAGCTGCTGCCCACAGTTTCCAAAAAGCAACTAGAAACCAAAATGCAGAAGAATGGTTGTCTGAGCTCTGCTCAGGTCCCTATTATACAGTAAGTTTGACTTCAGGCATCCTAAAGCTCAAACTTTTTGGAAATAAGAACAAAAAGAAATTCAGACAGGCAGAAAGGTCAGCATTCTGAGACTACCTTGTGATGAATATCTATTTAGCATTTACCTCATCATTTTCTACATTTTGACTGAAGGCAGTATAACTAAAAAAATGATAACCAAAGATGAAGAATTCAGCTATAAAAATTATCACACTTTGCTGAGTGAAACTATGCTTGAATCTTTTCTACAGCACTGGGACCTTTTCTGTTTATATGTCTTAACAGTAATCCACAATTTATGAATGGGGAACTTGGCTAAACCGTTTTTACCCACACTGATACCAGTGCAAATCCTCTGTATTCAAAATCACGGTTGTTCATTTTGATCTGTGCTCAACTTAAAGTGATTGATATGTCTGTGTCTGGTAGGTGATCAGCACAGTACAGAAGAAAGCCTAGAAAATCTCAATTAATTTAGAAAATTTCCAGAAGAAATTTATCCAGCCAAACATGAGCTAGGTATCACTATTATTTCACTATTTTCAGAGCTAGATGCAACGACCAGACAGCTTTTAATTTGGCAGCTGGAATATATGTCTTCACCCATCCAAAGGGTACCATAGCGGCCTATTCAACATGGAGCATTCACTGCCTCAGTGGACGACTACCTGTCTTCAGCAGCAATCACAACCTAAAACTGGGGTTCTGGGATCCCAAAATCACTGGGATTTTACCCCTGCCTCACCAAAAAGAACACCAGTTCTTACCCACAAGCAAGTGATACTTGGAAACTTGGAATGAGATACATAACTAACTTTCCTTATTCTTTCTATAGGACTAGTCTCAGACACACAAAAGGTTCAAAAAGTTCCCTACTTTCCATGCCCTCTCACAGGAGGGTGCACTCGGCCAGCTCCTTGTGCATATGCTCAAAGGACACCATAAACCAGCACGGGAGTTGTTTTGATAGGGCATTCTAGTTCCTGCACGAGACAAACATGAAGTGTTTAGCCTGGAGATATAAATACAGACGATGGTGTGCACACTGTTGTGCTATGCCCCGGAATGATAAGAAGATATTAGATGTCTGTCATCACAAAGCCTGGAAGAGATAAAGTTTAGCTGCAGCACAGGAATCAAAAATGGGATCATCTAGTCTAGTGAGATGAAGTGGAAAATTCTAATTTATTTCCATTTTCAAGGGAAAGAGCTTATAATTTCCCCATTTATTAATGAACGTTTACCGTAATATAAGCATTGTGACTCAAAGATGAGCAGATGAACCATTTTTTAGCTTAGTTGACAACTTAAATCGTATGGAGGTCAAAACCACAAAATATAGCAAAATACATACAGATTTTATTTTCAAATTTAGAGGCTAAAATGTCGCCTTCTTTCTTCAAGTACCCCGCCTGAATTCTACCTCTGTAAAATAATTAAAGGGACAAACCAAAAAACGTGCAATACTAACGACATGACTTTTGCCTACAAGCAGGTTACTACAGGGAAATGTACTCACACAGTATTAAAATGCATTCCCAGTAATTCATTTTGAAGGAAGAAGTATTTACATGTTTATCTGGAGAAAATAGTGTGGAAAGAAAAGTCTTCTGTTTTGAAACCATAATTACAAACATTTTTAAGCATAAAAGCAAAGGAATCAAGGGATCTACTCATGCTACATCCTTAAAAGCAAACATTCTCTATATAAGATACACTAAAATATTTACAAAATGCAGAGGAAAAAATCACTAAGGTGATTTAAATGGTATACACAATTTAATACATAATTGCCTCAGAAACTAAGAAGAAAAAATAAAGAACTATCACACCTTAGTAGTCAGTAGGCTACGTAGATATAACAGTAATAACCTTTTAAATCTCCCTTATACTTTGTTTTCTGATCCCATGTTAAAAATTTCCATTTATTTTTTTCAGGAGCCTGTAAATCAATTGAACAATATTCTTGAAAAAGATAACATATACGACTTTGGTCACAAGGTTAATATTTAATCACATACTATATTTGATTCACTATTGACTGATTAATGAAGCAAAAGAGTGATTTGGTAGGGTGATGAATTAAAACACACAGAAACATCACAAGCATGTATACTGACCACAAGATGCCTATTTTAGCCAACTAAGTCTCAGGTGTAAATTTATATGCAATAATTCATACCTTCCAATATAACTCCCGTGCAAACATGGTAATGCAAAAACACATTTCTGGCTGTCAAGAAATTTTCTGGCAAAATTAATCAACCATTCATCCATTCAGGCTCTTTGCATACCCTTTTGTCAAAGAGGGAATACTAAGAGATTTCTCTCATCTTCTATGCACTCGTTGCAATGGTTTGTAGAATCCATCAAGCCTGAGTTGATTTATTGAACTGTCTCTTAGCTCAGCAGTAGAACTATAGCAAATGAACTGGTAACTTCTCCAAAAACAGCAGTGATTCAACAATATCTGGTTTATTTAATTCCTTCTGACATCAGATTAGCAATTTCTTAAAGGGACTGACTTGGATTCTTTAAAAGTTTTATACACAATCTCATACCTAAATGCATTGCTTCCATTCCACAGTTTTCGACATTTTCATATTCAACAAAGACAGTTTTGATTTGCAGCTCTATGAATCCAGAATCTACTTAAATCTGTAGATTATCTAGTATGCTTTTATTATTCATTAAAATAGTTTTCATATTTAAAGTCAGTATTTTTGTCCTTTATTGGGAGCCATCTTTATGCTATCAAAACTGAAAATTAATCCTACAGTTGAAGTCCCCACCTATTATTTTATATTGCAGCCAAGTTTGCAGTCAGGCTCAACTATTTTTATATTTATCTAATCACATTGCTGGTAATGAGAATTGTTATGAAAAGTAGTTAAGGCACAAAGAATAGAGCTATGCTGAGCAGTTTGAAACACTGTTTAAACACGGATTTTATCACTGAGTATCGTCCATTGAACCCCATGGAGCACATTTATCACTCACCAGCTTTGCATTTTTCTTCATAAAGATATATGACCTTTGCCTATTAGATTTCATTAGCAGGGCACCATACAAGGCTCCTCTGCAGATGACAGGATAGAAAGCTAAACAACCTCGCCTGAAGGATTTGTGAGAACAAGCCTATCTTCAATCTTTGTCCCTGGGAGGCACTTCTAACACCTGCCAACCACAGCACTATCATCAGAAAAACATTTAGAGATTTATCTTCAGGCTGGTGATTATAAGAGATAATTTGTTTGGAGTATGGATAAAGTTGGTCTAGCATAAACAAACTAGCAGCTCAAATTATACGACGAACCTCATTAACTATTGATTTAACCACTGCAAATCCACAAACGAATGTTGTATCAAAATGTTAATTCTTCCTGAAGATATAATCAAGGAGGAAAACAAAGTGCCGAGACAGGATGGTTTAAAACTACTGAGCTATTGCAGGCATTTTTAATGCTTGCTAGTTAAATTGGAAATGAAGACTTGCTTCCTTAGAAATACGAGTAAAGCATTCAGTTGTCATTTTCCCTTGAACTTACAGTTTTGTTTTGCATAATGCACTATATCTAATGCATTATTATCACTACAGTGGATTGGAGCTGCATTTTTAATTCTTATAGATAGATAGATACCTTTTGTTTGGAGACAGCAGAACTAGATCTACTGTAAAGACACAAGAGCAAGAAGCTAGCATATTGAAGTAGGTACTACATTCACAGTCAGAAAAAAATAAATTTATACCATTTCCGTTATATATAATATGTATATTTCACACATATCCTCTCTGCCTGTCACAGAAGATAACTTTCATGAAATCTTTGGAAATTACTTCCAATCAAGCTAACAAATCATCAGTTTTTGAACCAAAAGCATAGTTAGAGATGACATAGATAAGTTAGTCTTCAAGGCGTTAATTCTGTTATCTATACAAGTGAACCCTAGTCCTAGCACTCTTGAGAAAACGAGGGAAAAGGGCTATCCTTTCCTGAAATAGGTTTCCTGTTTCAACTTCAGCTTCCAAAGAAGTAGCCTGCAAATGTCACTATCATTTTTCCTAGGAAATGGCCTACTAGAATTTCAATCTACCATATTTCTGCAAGTTTGTCCTTTTCCTAACACAATTAGAAGAGAAAATGTATATAGGAAGTAGAAGAAAGACTATAATTCCATAGGCATACCCCTAAAATCATTTTATCTTAATCATGTACTTGATAAGAAAACACTGGTATTTTTAGCCTAGAATGGACTATAAAAAGAACAGAAATATTTTAGATGATATTGGAAAACTTGGAGTCAAATCAATCAAAAGAAAAAAAATACTTGGGTAACATTATATCTTCAATCAAATTCTTCTAGAAGGAAATGATACTATACATGAAATGATTAGGTAGCCAACAAAAAAAAGAAAACAGGAAGGGGAAAGAGGGCAGGAGAGGTACAGGGAGAGGTACAGGGAGAAGGAGAGGGAAAGGGAAAGAGAGAGAAAGGGAAAGGAAAAGGGAAAGAAAGGAAAAGGGAAAGAAACTGCTAGGGAATGTTTTTGTTCAGTTTGACTGTCTCCTCCATATTAAGGCAGCCATGCAGATACACTTATGTACTCACACATTTTGATTTTCTGGTTTACTTACCAAATCTTACAGCAAGTTGTAATCCCTTAAAGTGTCTTTACTTTTAAGTTGTCTAAAGGTTAAATGACAATTTTATATTCTAGTTTACTGATCTTCATCATGAATTCATCACATTTACTTGGCTAATTAATGTAAAACATTTCAAGATCTTTGAACAGGAAAAAATCATAATTATTTAACCAGTAAAGCTATTTCATTCTGTTTACATAGATGAGAAAATGATTTAGCAAGATAACTGAACTACAATAAAAAGGCACCAGTCTCATTGACACAAGCCCTCCTAGACGAGCTTCATGCAAGATCCAAGCCTTTTGCCTCAGTCTCTCTCTTTGCAAACACAGCTAACCCTCTAGCAAAAGGTCATATTTATTATCTATCTTTGATTGTATCTAACTCTTAATTCACTTTTTGTCCTTTAATCCATTCTAAATGTTTTCCCTTGGTTTTGCATGGATCCATGGCTCTGCTTTTTCTGTGAAATCCTCCAGGCTAGCTGGGGTCTCTGGATTTTAAGTAAAGCAAACACTATTAGGTGTTCACTCTGCAAGCCTGAGTGAACAGGTCAATTTAGACTCTAAAGAACTAACAGTTAATGCAAAGCTTCTCACTAACTTCAAAGGATTTTTGCACAAGTCCATAATGCTCACATAAGCATTTGCCTGATCAGCTCCCAACACTGAAATTCTTCACAGTATTTCTGAGGGCTCCTTATTTAGAGATTTCCTGGAAGTCAACACCAAGTTCTCTGCTAAAGAAGCATAAAAGATAGAAATGTGTTGTAAATTAGCTTAAATTTATTTTGCCCTAAAGGTTTATTTACTAGGCTCTTGCTGAACTGCAAAATGACACCATTACCTTGTTAACAGGAAGCATCCCCAATCTAGAGACCAGCTAAAAACAGAAGAGTAGTTTGTTTTCTTTACTTATTCAGGTCTTCGCATAAGTTTTCCTACATATTTCTAATAAGCCCTTACAATTATGCAAGTGAGATGCCTTTAGCAACTCATTTGTTAAACAGTCAGTTCTTTCAGAAGAGATGAGAGTCATTATCAATACAAGCAAAACCAACATAAGATAAAGTTCTCTGCATATGCCCATCTAACAATGAGCACTCAACATAAATTGAGTTCATTTGAAAACAACATACAAACTGCATGTGAGACTTTTGTTTAGCAGAGAGACTCTAGGTGGCTACTGCTACTCAAGGCATGATTCTCCAGCACATAAGCTTTATTCAGATGTATGCTTCAGAAAAGTATGCCTTCCTCTCCCTGGAGATAGGCAGAAGATGTCCCTATCAACTAAAAGCGATGTCTCTAGACAACTTAGATGCAAGACAACACAGTACCCAGATCCCAAAAGAGAGCTTACCCACACTGAGCACAAGACTATTGCTCTGCTGACACCACCACGTAATTCTAATTCCACTTGATGTATATATGTAGCCTTCAATGATACAAAGAAATTCATGCAATTTTGTGCACAGGTATCTCTCAAGCTACCACTGCAGTTTTCTTGCAGGCACTTTAGCTTTGAACCAAGCCTTAACTATCTGCTTCCAAGGCTTAATTACATGAATAAAGAAATGGGCAGATTGTACAATGAAATTAACAATAAAGTAATACAAATATTTAAATATAAACTCAATAAATAAATATAGCAATAGAACCAATAAATATATAGCAAACTAACAGTGCATGCTTGAGTTAGCCATAGGCATGCCATATGCATAAGTGTAAAGAATGACTCAAAAACATTAATTTCCTCTCTGCTCATGAGTGCTTATAGTGCACTTATTACACCTCTACAAAAGTATCTTTCTCACACAGTGAGAAAACACATAAATAATTATAAGAATACCACAGCAAGATTGCATTTAACAAAGCAAGCATGTTGCCTACCACATTTTCTGCTGCTGCCAACCTACTGACTTCACTATAGCCTACTTAAAATTCAAGGTTTTGAAACAATCCTTCAAACACTGAATCTATTTAAATGTCTCAACATTTAAATAAATGAAGACAGGTGACTCAGATTACTAATCTCCCTCCAGTAAGAATGTACTTACACTATTTATGTCTTACTGAATTGACATAACTGAAGGCATTTTTGGAAAAAAAAAATTCAAGAGCGCCTTCTTGCATTGGGCCTATAGTTAAGGCTTTCTACTCTACTACCTCATTTTTAGAACATTCCTGCTCCAACTTTTGGAAAATTTACCTCTATTTTACACTACAGTACACTATGCAAAATATTCTATTGCTTTGCTAAAAAGAAACACATAAATGGAATGATCTCTAGACACAACTCTATTATCACAGCTTCTTGTAACTCCACTGACACAAAAATGTCGTATATCTACAGCTCTTCTGATGACAACATTTATCATAAACCTGACCAAGTTTTTTTTTCTTTTTAATTCCAAATCAAATCTGCAGAAGAAAATGTGACAGAAACACCTAAAGCTTGTAAGACACATAACCATATAGTTGGTAACTATCTACCATCCACCTCTGTTTACCCTAAGGCCATGATCCATTATCTCCTGTACCTCCATCTTAGGAATTAAGCATGGCTCTGCTCTATATTTGGGCAAAACAATGTTGTTATATACAAGACATGATTTATCTCCAATAGCACTGTTCTGCCAGTAGGAAAGAGGTAGAGAGGAAATGTTAAAAAACACTACTCGTTTTATCAAAATGTTGCATGCACATAACACAGGAGAGAAAAGACAAGAAAAAAAATAAAAACTACAGACAGGTAGTGATGAGTGGACGTCTTCAAAAAATGCACAAAAGTCAGTGCTAGAGTAATACTGAGCTCCCTGCTTGTAAGCTCATGATTATAGACAAAAATACAGAAACACAAGATACAACAAGAAATGCGAAATAAAGTGTATATAATATCCAGAGTTATACAATCGATATTACAAAAAAAGGGGGGGCAGCAGGTGATTCTCACGTTTAAAACCCAAACGCTCGAGCAAGCTCTCATCTTTTAGACTTGTTTATCCACCAGATGGTGCTCTTGGAGCATCCGTGAACACAATCTCCACACTTCTACAATAGACCACGGGTAGATATTTCATACGGGTTTTTGTTAAGTGTTTCTGAAGGGACAGTTTAGATACACTATTCTTAGAAGAGATGACAGATACTTCTTGGCATATAGATTTTTCTTGGTATATAGATTTTTCAAAATCTCCTTGGAAACCTGGCTCATTTTGGCAGCAGCAGAAGCTACAACCCTCTCAAGGCCCTGTACTCAGTACCTCTCCAGGCAGATGGTATCCTGGATGTTACCTGGATTTATGAGCAGGAGGAGAAGGACACTTCCACATCAACTAGGAGAGAGCACAAACTTTTAAGAAACACAGTGGATTTGTTTTGTTGACTAAAACATGAGTTCTAATCCTAAAGTTCTTCATCTCCACAGAATTGTGTGTTTGCCCTACCATGATGGAGAAAGATACAGCTGTTCAATTTAATGTTTATCTGCCGATACTTAAACTAGAGAGTATATACAGCAGCCTCCAAAGCTTGACTGTACAAGTAAAACAGGTAATAGATGTTAATCTTCTATGCTGTTACGCCTGTCTTTCATAATCTACATATATTTTACAAAAATCTTATGAAATAAATGCCATCAGAGCAAATGATGCATCAAATTCAAACAGGCCATCAAGATTGCTAATGGATTTTAATGGCAGCTATTACAGCGTAATGGTATTTTCCCAACAGCTGTTTGTTTATAAAATTTTCAGTTTACAAGACCTTTATGTCCAATCCCAGGAGACATCCCTCAATTCATTTATAATCATTTGGTTCAACCTACATATAAATGCTTCGTTATTCGCATTGTGCATATTTGCAATGTGTAAAACACTACCAACTCCTACAGGACTGAAAATGATATGGATCCTTACAAACTAAACTAATTAGTGTGCATCTTTTCAGGAAAATACGCATTTTCTATTATTCTATTCATCCTCTCGAATCACAGTCTGTGTTTATGAGGTATTTTATGTCTCAAAATGGCATATCCATTCAGTTCTATGTAGGTACATGTGGTTAATCTGAAATATTTATTTATTTATTAGGACCAGCCTAAGCATCATGACTAGGGGCAACTGGACAGCAGAATGTGGCCAGCAGAAATATTGTACTACCAATGCAGAAATATCAGCTGGTAAAGATCCTGATAGGCTAGTGTCTAAGTTAAAAGAATTACCAGATATAAAGCACAATTTTCTCCTTTTTTTTCTAATATATTACCTGATTACAGCAGACATGAGAAAGTAACGTGAAACAAGAACCCTGACATTCTCTTTTTTAACATTGAATCACGTTCAGAAATGAATTGTACTTTACTCAATATGATTTTTTTTTAGATAAAGACTAGGAAGGTAAGGAGGAAAGGAACTCAATTATAACTGCAATAAAATTTTCATAATTTTATTGAAAGAGTTTTTTAATCCTTGCACACTTGTAGCCATCTGTTCATTCAACTTTCTTCCTGATTTTCACACTATGCACGGTATAAATTTATATAATTGTTTTGCTGTTCATGCTAATCATGTGTTGTTCCCAGAAACATACAGATTAATTTATTTTGCACTCACGTTGACAGCAGTAATATCCTATCAATAACAAACACTGGAGAACCTTCAAGGATAGAGGACAAGCCACAAAAAACATCATACACTTTACTTTAAACAATGCTCTTTTAGGACAGTAGATGGCTCCGGTTTTCCACAAAAGAAGATTATCACAAAAATTCTCAGCCAAGAGCCTGATTTCTACAGTGGTTTGCCTATGAACAGTAATTCATAAGCAGAAATCAGAATATGAACAACTCAGTAAGCAGATATTGTCTGCCAGCAGCATCAGGTAGATTAACTGACTTCAAAAAGAAGTCAGCTACATCACAAAAGGCATCTTTTTCACTCATGTTATAAATGTTATAAAAGGGGAAATAAGTTGCAGTAGCTTAAACTACTGCTAGGCTCTGTAAATTAAGACTCCACCTCTCTACTTGCTAATATCTGAAGTCAGACAAGCACTCGGCTTTCTCCAGTACCAGGTAACTCACTAAAAGCAGAATCTTTACATTTTTATCATGGAGTGCCTGAAAATGCATGAAGTTGTACATGCAGGCTACCTGCTTCATAATTTCATCCTTTTAATACCTCACCCATTGCTACTCCTCCTTTTTGGAGGAGCATTATTTTTTTCATCCACAGATGGAGGCTTCAGTGGCAACTGAACAACGCTGATGGGTTTTACTGAGCACTTGCCAAATCTACTTGGAAAAGATGATATCTGATAAAGGTGTTCGGAATTTGGAACTCTGAAACCACTTGTATCTCCATTTCCATAGCTTATTCATACCTCAAGATACCGCGTACTTTTATTGGGTGCAACAGAGAGGGCAGTGTCCTTTAACTTGATTGAAAAGTACATGTGTTTTGTATGTCTAGCTACCTTCATGTTAGCATGCAACAACTTTCATAAGGCTTTATTGTATCTTTGTGACAACGAGGATCTTTCTAGTTCAATTCTTTTGTACATAAAGCTTTCTTCTTAAAACTTTGAAAGCTTTTTTAAAGAACAGTCAGAAAATGAAAGCTATGTACTTGGAGAAATTACCTAAAAGTTTACAAAACACAAAATTGAGAGTAGTGGTTGAAGTTTTCGCTTACAATTTCAGCCTGCCTGTGAAAGTTAGTTTAAACAAACTTCATTACACAAAGACAGCAATACTTCAAAGAAAAAACTTATTGGAATTTTAGTGAGGGTCGTTTTAAAAATGCATCTACTATGTATGTTTTTGAAACCATACAGAATATGCCATAACTCAAAGTGTATGTGTGCATGCATCCATTATGAAAATAGTATATGTGTATGAACATAAATATACACTGCTTACATATTTCAATTCAAATTGAACACAGCCAATCGGTGAGTGCTTAAGAAATTATATTTTATAAATATTGTAGCTCAGGAGAACACTTTTTATTTATCCAAAAAGAATAAATAAACTGTGGGCACACAAGCTTATTTGGTTCAGGGTATTAAGAGGACTACACTAAGAAACAGAAGGTATTAATTAATTAGTGGTCATTTTTTCTTTTAAAGCGATTGAGTAAAACATGATTTATTATACAGTCTGGAGTCTAAGATTTTAAACTCTGGCAACTGATATCACTGTGATCTAAACATAGAGTAATAGTGATAGAAATGAAAGCCATGTAAATGCATAGTCATTCAAAACCAATCAAATAAGTGACTTTATATAACAAACGATAACTTGAGATATTTAGTATTTAATTCATAGCATTTTCTTAACAAATTTTAGAATAGTTTAGTAGTTATGTTCTCATTTTTCATTGTGCTCTGCTCAGTGTTTGCAGTATTTGCAGCTGTTTTCCTAATCAGTATGCTGTGATGCTTCACAATAAGTTCTTACAATTCAGGTTTTAGAGTACAGCTATGTTGTGGCAAAGCCACAACAGAAAACAAGCATTTCTTGCAAATAAAGTTATTCTGCAACCTATTGCTTAGGATATAAATATAGCAGTCAGCTATCTCAGTTAGTCCAGGGTTGGAAGAATTTTTGAGATCAAAGTGCTATTTAAAAACTCACAGGACTAGATTTAATTCTTGACACTACCATAGGCTTCCTATACTATGACTAGCAATTTGCATACTCCTCACTCCCACTGCTGAGCTAAAAAATTTCCAGTCTAGAAGGTTAGTCTAACTCTCCAAAATTTGTATGAAAATTATCTGACAAAAGCCTAGGCTGAATGAGAAGCAATCAACAATTCAACTTGTATACCATGCAGGAATACCCTCTGAATTGTTTTCTATAAAAAAAAAACTTTTCTGAAGTTTCTTTGAATGTTGTTCCTTGTATTTGCAGTACAGTGGAGAACAGTATACAAACATAGCATATTATATGCATACGCATATAGGAATACTATCTATGCACTACACTACATGCATTTTTTAACTCCTTCTGAGTTGTGCTCAAAAATGCTGCATTTGTTGCTTGAAATGGATGGGTGATGTGAATATTAGGTGCATTAGATTCAGAGAACTGGAGATCAAGCAAATACCAAGGCTGTTTTACTTAATTCATAAATGGCTATTGGATCTTTCAGAATTCATAATGCTCCTAAGAAAAATATTTCACAGAACTAACAAGAAACTATATGAGATACAGTACATAGTACTATACTCATAGTATAGTATACAGTGGAAATGTGGGCAAAACAAAGCATATTACTAAATTTTAGGAGAGATAAGTGGATACAAAGGTGGAGCAGAAAACACAGAAGCTTTACAGCAGGCAAAATAAGCTGGTAGCCTTTAAAAGATTTAGCAATTCTAATCACAAACCAAATACCTCTTTACACTATTTACTTTAACTTAACATTCCTTTGTCTCACTGTAAACAAAATTAGTTTACGCACTTCCTACTTAGGGCTGTAGAGAGAACTAATCCTAAACCTAATGCTACAAATATCTGATGAACGGAAAGTAATCTGCTACCGTTGTATTTCTCCTAGAATAATGCTCTGTGTCGATATAACTAAAACTTAACTTATTAAGTTAACTTATTAACGTGCTTATGACGGTAGCAGATTACTAAGTACAGTTAACTATAATAATATCTGACCATACTCAGTGCTAATCTTCATGGATCTAGTAGATACTGAGTAAATACATGCTGCATATTCTCTCAAGTATTCATGCTCTGTGCTTATTAAACATTGTCCTTTTTTATGTAAATGTAGAACTTAAAACATTCCAGTTTTAGCTCCACTTACTGGGATAGATTCTGGGACAGATTCTGATTTTAATTATATCTCCTAAGATGAAAAATAGTATCAAGTAAGTTAATATAAGCCACTGGAGACAATTAATACTGGAGAAATTGAAATACCAATACTCTCAAGCAGATCTCTTTCCAGACAGGATGAACATCAACCTCTTTCATATTTCTTCCATTTTTACTCTGTATCATTTGGTGAATCGCTTAGGGCTTTATGAATTTTTAGTATTGACTTACTTCACACAAATTAATGGATATTTCCTTATAGCAAGATATTTCATCAGAAAGCTCAAAACACTGTCCAGGATCTTCATAAACACCCTTATGTCTGAAATGACTTATCTCAGTAGTGACTTGGGCTCAGATTTATTGTACAGTTCATCAACTTCTCAGCATGTTGGATAATGAATGTTTCATTTACATTGCTAATTGCCAAGCCATGGTTCCTTCAACCTTTAACCCTTACGCTTTATCACATTATCACCATATGTCAATATAATTGCATTTAACATTCCAAATAACTAACTTTTTCACTAGGTCAAGAGATCCTTTCTTCTTTTTTCTTTTTTTTTTCCCTAAAGCTGTTATCAGTAGGGTATCTTTAAAGCCACCAAGAAAAACAACATTATAGCAAATACTGCATAATTAATACAATTTATTCTTCAACAAAGCAAGGCTCCTCTCTTCTGATTCAATAGAAGCTTTTTTCCTTAAACTCTGCCTTTGCTATATTAACTGAACCACAAGTTTGCTGTTAAACTTTTATAAAGATCTTCAATTGTACTTACTATAATTATGAAACACTATCAAATATGGCTGAGATCTAATATGAGATATCTTCTATGCCTGGATGAGACTTTTGTTTTCTAGTTTTCTTTCATCTCTCAAACGATGCAGTTAATTTGACATATCCTACTACTATCTTGACGTACATCCTGTTTTGCTCAAGTAGATATTTGGTAGGTATCATCCAAGATGCTATCTTAGACTATATCTCTGATCTAGCAGCCTTGCTATCGTCTCCTTAATATAATACTCTCTCAGTGGAAACCAGGATGTACCCATGGATATCCCATGGACAAAATGATGTCACTGTGTTCCCAAAAGCCCTTTCTTTGCAGCTGACCTTCACCACTCACTCACTCCCATCACAAATATTTCTTTCAGCTCTACTGTCATTACTGTTAGTGGGTTTTTCAGCCAATAATAATCAAGGCAATTCATGCACTAAATTAGCCAGACTGGAAAGGAATTTTGTTGCCAAGTGTAATTGAGTTGGTTTTCATGCTTTTGCTGGAGTAATTATATTACTCAAGTTTGAGAAAGAAATGACACTCTCAGCTGATAGAATTACAACTGCAAAAAAAAATCAGCCTCTCTCCATTTCCTTAAAACAGATTTTGGCAAGATAGATACCTTCTGATAAAAAAAAGGTGAATTACTAAAATTTAGAAATATACTTATCAAGAATGATCAGAGAAAGTAATTTAGACAGATCACAAACAGCAATAGGCAAAACTAGTGTGATACTATTTTTTTCACACAAGAGGACTAGTGTCATATATCATTAAATGGCATGTAGTGTTCAGAACTATCTGCCTCATCTCTAGCCAAAAATCTATGGCATAGTGCTAGCCAACAGCTTTAATTTCACTGATAACACACTTGATATTCTTTATTGTGTTTTATGCCACTGTAAGTTATTAGCATATTCTAGTCTTCTGACCATAATTTCATACTTCATCTCTGATCAAATATATAACATAGCTTTTCTGGTCCCTGAAAACATCCATTCTTCCAACAGTCTCCATCACATACTTTTACAACAGAAACTTGTGCACACGACTGTGCACAAAGCACAACTACCAAATAATCATATTCTAAAAATCTCAAACTGTGAGATCATTCTAAAAGCATGAAATATCCTGCAAATCTTGTGAGGCTCCTATACCCTTTTCCTATTGCCACACGTTAAAAAACAACATGAAACATAGAAATTGTACTAGTGAAATGATGAACCAGTGTGACTTGGGACGTGTAAACAGTAAGGCAAATGGGAACAGATGACCCATTCTGAACAGGAGGATACAAGGGGGCAAAGTCACAGGGCAGCTTGTATCACAGGGCAGGTAAGGGCCATGTAATAGAGTCTTGTGTTACAGTGATGCATAATTGTCACAGGCTAGCACTGAGCAACCACCACATAGCTTTGAGCACATGCTGCTGACCCTACCACCAGGCTGCAGGAGATCCCTTTTCAAATCATCTGAACCATCCACCTAGCAAACATCTTCTAGCCACTCTCCTGCTGAGAACCTTCTTGGATGTCAATGAGATGTCTCTGTTTAAACACATTAAATACATATTAACAAAAAATAAAATGTCTGATTCCAGGTTAACATTGGAAATAATTGATATTTCTATAAACACTTACATACGCGACCGCTGAAACTCAATGCAAGTATTTTTCTTTAAAAAAATTCCAAATATGAGAAAATTTTAGCAGTATATGTTAAACTGTTCTTAACAGTTAAACTGTTCTTAATAGATTTAAACTTATTGTGGTCATCCATTCCAGATGCATCTGCAGAATCAAACTTTGTTTTTATCTTAAAAGATAATTTTATTACCATATTTTGTGAAGAAAAAGACATCAAAACAGATACATCACTGTACAGATATGCACTCAATGTGCAGAGCATCATTTGAAAATGTGCTTGTTTTCTGAGTCTCTAATAGTGGTCAATATAGCCTAACAGTGATGAATAATTGCCTAATTCAAGATCACTTTAAAGATGTTCAGAATTTACAGTCAACGTGGTATGGGATCCCTTATCCCTTACCTAAGCCTCCAAAGCATTTCCCGTTGGCAGAAGACAGCATAAATAGACTTTTTTTCTAGAATGGTTAAGGGCATCTAGAAAAATTCACTTTGGATTTTATGGTTATGCTGACAGCACAGTCCACAGGAAGTGAATCCGAAGTTTGACTTCTGAGTAAATATTGGTTTATACTAAAAACATAGCTCCATCACCTCAGAGGATCTGTGTAAGTGTAACTGACTGGAACACTGTAAACAATTAGGCTAATGATATACATGAAGGAAAAATTCATACTAGACCACAAAGCAACCCATATTGTCTATTTATTCATCTATGAGTATTTACAGATTACTCCATAGAGAAGATCAACAAAATGCTGCACATTACAGGACTGTAAAATAACCAGTATAACAAGAGAAACAGAATTGTTCATTCCAAAAAACTTCCATAAAATAAAATAAATAAAATCTAACACAACTGAGAGAAGTCATACACAAGTTAAATATGTAACCTGCAAATCTCTCCAACAGCCTGTGCAGATCCTTCCTGCTTCCATTTAGTAGAAGGTAAAAAAAGAGTAGAATATTTATCTGATTCAAACAAAGACCTTAAGGTGTAATGAATAAGTATCGCTGGTTAAAGAATAAGAAGAAATGTTGCCTATAAGTATACTATTTCATGCTTATTTATGTAGGATTATTGCACTTTTTTTCTAAATCTGAATTGTGCAAAGCCCTCAATTACTTGGATCATCTTCATATCTACAATGGGAATGCACAGGTTCCCATTTGGAAAAGAGAGTCTCTAAACAGCAAGAAAAAGAAGTGCATTACCAAGATCTGCTTTGCAAACCCTAATGCAGAGGCCAGGATTCAAAGCAGGGCTTTTTATGTATTTTATCCTCATTTCCTGTTTGCATTAACAGGATGCAAACTGGAATCAGGTAGGCAATGGTAGTGATTACTAGTTTGAAAACCGCAGATTTGCCCATGCATAGAAGCTTCTTTGTCAGATGTTCATAATATTTGCCAATTGCTAACTGTGCATTAAGCATGTTTAAAACAGCTGTGCAGACTTTCTCCAGTGGAAAAGTAAAATCCTCTCATTCTTGTTTTCTCATCTGGAAGTACTACAGCAAGAGCACACTTGAGTTGATGGTATGCATTGGGTACTTGAGTTCAACATCGGCCATTTACCACACAGACATGCTAAGAAATGGGGTTGACAAAGTTCTCAAAGGTCCCTAAAAGGCAATGGCAGCAGCCAAGTCCATGAAATGAGAAGGTAGCCCCAAGAGAAAGCTCTCACACATCAGCGAGAGGAAGCCCCATGAGCTTCCTCTCAAATGAAGATGATAAGTTTTCAGAATATTGATGCTGTTAAGTTTCCATGAATTTAGTCTGGAGAAAAATCCATGCCATTATTTACTTTAGATACTTTAGATATCCTGTCCTTGCCTGTTCTGAATCATAGCAGTGGGCCTGAGCATCGAGGTATTCGCTTAGTTGGGGCTGCTGCCATAGCGGAGTCCCAGGGAACAGCTGGAGCACCAAGAGCAGCGATGGCTTCCCCAGCTGCCCTCATGGGAGGGCAGTGGGGCCCATGGGGGTCCCTGGGGGCTGGCAGTGTGACACAGCGCAGCCCTTGCACGCGGCCACACAACCACCCATGCATCAGTCTCATGGCAAGAAAAGCACCGGATATTGATTTTCACAAGGTGCAGATATGTACAAACCCAAACAAATGCCCCAGTTGCACAGACTGAACCTCAATATGTCTAGTTCAGTTAAGAAGAACCTTGGAGGGGGGAGGGAATATTAATATTTTCATTGCCTTTTTTTTTTCATATTCACTCACTGTGTGTTTACCATAAATTAGACCTGCTGAGAGTGTGATGCTGAGCAACCCATATGGCAAATACTCAACTGAGAGATGTAAAAGGAAAATTACATTTTTGTTTCTGAATTATTTCTAGTTCCTTTATTAGAAAGTCTTGTTTAATAGCAAATGCTGAGAAACAACCCTGCTAGTGCTGTTTATAAATGGAAGAGGAGATGATAAACAAACTTCTAAAGCCAGAAGAATATATTTTCAGTAAGATATAATTCAGTATACAGTGAAAGCAAAAGAAGGTGCTTAACTGCAGACAGTTTTCAGTTAAGCTTTTTTGGCATTAAAGAACAATTACATGGGTTCACTGAACAATACCTGAATTTGTACAATTGTCCTTTTTATTTCCTGCACCTCTCTTTAGCTAAAATAAACTGTAACTAAGGCAAATTAATGGTGTTCTATCAATCAAAGAGTTGACCTAACAGTTCTCCTATGGGTGCAAAATTGATCCATTCCAACCTGTTTCCCTTGTACTCTGTGACAATTATTGAAAGAATGAATCAGCAAATACAGATGTTTGGCATCCATGAAATCTAGAAAAATCAATTTCTAGGTGTGGGATCTAGGCACAGATTACTAGTTAATTTCTCTGGCAAGACTGCAGTGAGAAAAAAAAGAAAAAGAAAAATCTGCAAGACAATTCCTTACTGATTCTGTTTTCCTTTGTGTTTCCATAAGTCTTTTCTTGGAAAGATGTGCTTTCTGACAGTTTACTGGGAACATGAATAAGAAAAAATAGAGAAAAAAAAACCCACAACGGTAACAGTGATACGCAATCATGTTACAGAATATCTAGCAGTGAGGTTGGTACTTCTATGAAAAGAATCAGACTTGGCAATACACACATCAATATTACTGGATTTTGCTGCCAAAAGCAGAAGAATCCAGAGTAAGAGAAATTTACAATTGTTCGTGGTTTAATTATTCATTCAAAACAGGAGAAAAAAATCATCTGGTTGCCAAAATACAGAATTCTGATAGATTCTCTTTCTGATTCTATCCCTAACTTTGCTTCTTTACTTGAGCCAAAAACCTAAACAATTCTTATTCTGATTCTTAATTTAGGTTCTACAGAAATGAAAATCGGAAGCCGCATAGTCATATTTAAAAGCAATAATCTGGTGCTTTTTTATATAAGAAATTCCATATATAAATAAGGAGAGAATTTAGTAGCTTTGTCTAAAATTAGAAGAACTATGGCAATATGAAAAAGGAAAATCTTTCCACAGAAAGATTTCCAGTCAAAGCACATTTTTGGTATTAACAAGACACCACAAATATGGAAATAGTTATAAATTCAAATTACTGTGATTCATTATTAAAAAGAAAAATAAATCTATTTAAAAAAAAGTAAAAATAAACAAAGTATTTTTTGGAAAAAAAAGCTGAAAACAATCTGATATTCTGAATACTTCCTATATTTTTTTTTCCTAATGAGTAAATTTAAACCGTACTTAGTGACCCTGGATAATAATATAATGATTCAGAAACAAGGTGACTTTCAGGACTTAAAAAAAAACATATTTATCAATAGGATTTCTTATTAAAAAGATTTGAAGTCTTATTTTCTGAAGCAGTGTAAGTTATCTTAAGGAAGCTTCTCTCAATTCTTTACACATCAGGACCACACAGTAAAGGAAAAACGTCAAAAATTACTGCAATAGCTGCAACATAAACAGAAGTTCTGTGCTTCAGTTTTTCTAAGGTAAAAGTGTGAAAGTTAGAGTTTATTTGTATTCATTTAGATTTAAAAAATAAAATTTATACAAGCAATCCAGCTCTTTGAGTTGCAGGAGAATGGATTTTTCATTAATATTTTACACACAAAAAATGCATATGCTCAGAAAGGCACTAAAGCCATGAATAATTCTGGATAGAGAAGAAGTGCTATTTTTGAGAAAATTTATGTCATAGAAAGAAAAAAAAAGAAATATCACTTTGCTTATTTGATTCTGATTCAAAATTCCAAAATATTCCTATGTCTTAAAACAATTAAAAGCTTTAGGACTGGGTTCCTTGTATGCAGCAAAAGGTATAAAATGCTATGTGGTAATAATAGAGGTTATCATCGTATTTATAAATAGTAAGTTCCAGTTCAAAAGTAGACACATACTTTCCTGAACAGAAGGAGCAAAATTATATTTATTTTGCTGTTTTACTGCATCAAAATACCACTATTAGAAGAAAATTGCTTTTTCTTTTTTTAATTTGTAAATGAAAACTAGAAAACCAGTCACAAAGACATTTGCTTAGATATATTCTGTATCTATGTCTCTCCCTGTAGCTAGAATTGCTGTCTTCTGTAGTAATGCAGTACTACTATCAAGAACCTTAAAAGATGTCATTTTACTTGTAGCTTAATTTTTTTCTATAATTAACATTCAATTAGGTGGTTTCCTACATAGTAGCAAAGAAGAAAACATACACAAAATGGTAGAAAATAAATTTCAACTTTTCAATAATATTTGTATTGCTATTAGCACTAGTGTCAGTCCCTTTATTCTCATGCATTACAAGCAGATATTAAAATACTAAGTACCAAATTGATTTACATCAATATAAGGAGTGTAAGGCATTTCATATAAAAATCTCTTTTCATGCTGAATATTTCTCAGAACAGCACCTCCCGCTGTCAATGTCTATGCCCCATGAACAGCTGAGCAGAGATGCTACTGACAAGAACTCGGAGAGTACACAAATGATAAATTAGGCAGCTTTGTAGAAGTCAGGAATGCAATCTGATAATGATACTCGAGATACTGTCTTATTTAGTTGAGATATTGTATTATAGGACTGTATTTCATAAAGAAATTCTTTTATGTACAGAAACAAATATATTTTGTGCTATGAAAAGAGTTCATCTTTTCTAACAACACAGTTCGGAATACAATCACATTTGTACTGCAAATGTTAACAGAGCAATCTAGTAAACGTTTATTCATTTAATAATTATCTTAGTTATTTTACTTTATTAAAATTTGAAGCAAGATTGACCAAAAATAGCAAAAGCAAAGAAATAAACAATAGCATGGGCCAAATTCAGAGCCAGTCACACAAAAAAAGCATATAATAGATGAAGCCTCTCCAAATTTCTCCAGACACTGAAAAAGAAAACCCCTTCAAATCATGACACCACTACTAACTAAAAACTAATATCACTCTTCACCTCATGCATTTTTTAAATTGTTTTGAGTAAAGTATCTCTGACACTTCTGATTTAGAGCATATTTGATCATAGAATAAGATAATCAACTACACCTTCCAAAAATGACTTCTGGATAATTATCACATCATCATTGCCATTATCACAACATCTTTAAGCACAGGCAGAATTGGACTTACTGATAAATATAAGGTGTAGGTCACTTTTACAAAGGTACTTTTTAAAACTCCCCTAAGAAACTCTGCTGAACATCTTTTCTGGTGTCCTGCGTGACTTCTTGCAGAATTCATCTCACTGAGCAGGAGAATTTTAGACCATATCACCTCTTTGATTCCAGGCACAAGTTTTGGAAAGGATATGGTCTTAATTTTAATACAACAAAGAATACTGGCAACCACTACAATCAATACCATCGTAAACTGCCTCCTGATTTCACGTTATTCAGATAAGAAGCACTTCAGCATTACCAAAGGTTCTTCCTGCCTGCCTACCATTTCCCTTTCATATCTGCAGAGCAGAATAAATAATTACAATAGGGAATTCAGCAGGTCTGCCTCTGCTCTCCCCACCTGAGACTGCACTCATTACAACTGTGCTACCAAATCTCACCCGAGGCATCAGCAGAAAACAGCCACCAGCTTCCAGAAGCCTGAACTATGACTTTTAAACGTAAGCATGATATTGACATTAACATATCTTTGATGGCACCACTCAGTCCTATAAGGTGATGATTTTACTTGCTTAATACTTCCAGAAAAGCAAAAGAAAGTATATTTAAGCTCTCTCTATATGTTTCACATTTACCTACAGGCAGATCTCACACATTGACATTTTAAGACCTTAATTAAGGTTGATTTATTTACAAATGATATGTTTTCAACTCTCAGAAATGATGTATTTAAAGCTTTATTTTTAAACACAATTAAAAAATAATATATAAATATATACATACTGCAAATGCAATACAGATAACAAATTCATTTAAGCCCATTTATGCACATTAGTGACACACCATGTGGCAGAAAGACTAGGACTACAAGAAGACCCCTTGGCGATTTATTTTATATTAAATCCCTAATGGCCTCTTCTCATCTTTGCAAAAATATGCAGAAAAGTCCAGACTATGCAGCCATTGAAATGAATGGTTATTTATTTGCTAAACGAGAACCCTATGTTTAATGTTCCTTAGACATAAGGTAGTCTGCAAAAGTCGCATTCCTACAGCTCCATACATCATTTATTTTACATACCCTAACTTCTCACAACAGGCATCAGAAAAATATCTCCAAACAACACTGCCATTATAAGTTGCTGAGAATTTTGTTTCCAATTCCATTACTGGAAGATTAAATGTTACCATGTTTACTTGGTGTTTTTTTTTTTCCTTTTGTTTTGCTTTTAGCATTAAAAACAAATTCATGGACCAATCTGATGCCATTTAAAATATGTTTGTATTTATCCTCAAAGAAATAAAGTTCCCAAATACAAAACTAGAGTCTGATCATTAGAAACAACAAAAGTTCAATCCTTCAAATAAATATGTTGCAGTCTCATTTAACTTGTGCAGTACTACACATAGCTTAACACATCTGGTGTACTCCTGCCATGGCAGTTACTTGCTTTGTTAATGGGAAGTATTAAAAAATACTCTTCATAACAATCAGATATATTTGCCCAAAATACGCATAGTTGTACACTCCATTGTTACCATTAATACAACTTTGAGGCATTTTGCTGAAATAGTCTGAAAATAATGAAATCTCTGAAATTAGACTACTCTCATTAGGAAGAAGATCAAATGGGCTCTTAAATAGGTCTAAATTTTCTCAGGTAGACTTGTTCTAACAGCTCTTGCGGATTTCTCCAGGACACTTAGCAATAAAGAAGGATCTTGGTGCATGAATCACAACCTTCCCTAGGATAGTCTTACTCTACGGGCTGGTCGGAACCAGGTCATTTTTCTATGGCAGCTCCATACAGCTTCCTGTGAGGCTCATGCATTCCCTTTAAATCTCTTGATTGTCACCAGTTTAGAGATGGCTCTGAGTTTACCATAATAAAAGATTACAGAAATTGTATAGCCTGCATGTTTCAGCACGGATTCAAAATTAACATTGCTCACAGCCACAGTAGCCTTTCTCAAGACACACTTGCCTCTGGCAAGATCACCAGTACTAGAAGCAAGCCAGGTTTTCTTTGCAAAACCTAATAACTAGCCTTATGAAGGTATGAAATATCATGGTTAGAAGCATGAGCAAGTATCTCAGCAGATCAGTCAGCTTTCAGGTATTACCATAAGTCTGGAAAATACCTATTCCCTCATCTTTACCAGTCAATAGCAGGCAATCACCATTAGCTCTGTTTTCAAATTGATACATAATCCCTTGGTTTTCTCTAGAGACATTTGTTTTGCCATCTTCCTAATCTGGTGCAAGTTTTGTGAGCAATTAGAATAAATTTTAAAGAACCAAAATATCACGACAAACAAATATCTTAGAGTCACAGAATTAGGGAATGGTTGAAGGTTGGAAAGGACATCTAGGGATTATCTAGTCCAATCCCCTGCTCCAGCAGGGACACTCAAAGCACGGGGCACAGGGCGGCATCCAAGTGGGTTTGGAAGATCTCCAGAGAAGGAGACTCCACAGCCTCCCTGGGCAGCACACAGATGAGTATGAGATGACCTTTACTGAGGCACTTGAGAGACATGAGTCAACTGTCAACTCCTAAGCCAACAGTGGATCCAAGTCATTCTAATGATTAACATCAAGTGTACAAAGATATAAAGTATGTAGATCAATTACGTAACTCTTATTTTCATTCGTGTCTTTCTTCATGAAAAACTTTGGACAACAGGACCGTGCCTCTCTGTTCTAGGTCACTGAATATTAAAATGGAGTAGTATTTGTAATAATTACGAGCATTAGCTTGCAATTAATGATGTGATACAACTTATTCATTATCACAATATTCTTTGTATAAACCAAATAATTTGGAAAAATGTATCATTACTAATTAAAATACTGAGGTTTATAGCAACATATATAACTAAAACAGATCCAAGATTTCAACTAACATACCTTCATAGCCCATTTATGAAATGAAGTATTTGTGTCCTCATTGACAGAAGGGAAACTGAGATAACAATTTATCTAACATAAGAAATCTGTGGTAGAGGAGGGAAAACAACATAGCCCCAGGGCAACAATAGCATCTCAGGAACAAAGGACAAGTCAGAACCTACTTTTTAAAAAATAATAAAACCTATTGTAAATTAGCTTTCAGAATAGCTGAGGTTCAAGTATGTGCTACCGAAGTGTGGCACTTCTTAGAGAATTGAACTTAGAGCTCTTTGACTGTCTCTACTACTGTGAGATCACTGAAATCAGAGCTTGAATATTCAGCTATACTGCCTCGCTAAGTATAATCATATAATCATCAACTTTCATCATTGCAGTATCACCTACAGAATAAAAGAAAAACCACTACTGAATCGAAGCAAATAATCAAGTCTACAGAAAACACTGATGAAAGAGGCTTTTACATAGCTGTTCATTTAAAGAACAACTTGACCATGTGAGACTTCTGAATAAGCAAACACGCTAGAGATCCAACTTCTACAACAAAGCTAAGCTTGTGATTCACATTCCCTTACTGCTTCAATATTGGCTCCAGGGTACTTTGTAGCTGGATAGCAAATGATAATCATTATTACTGGAGAAATTTCTGAAGTCTTAAGGTTGCTGTACATTCTGAGTTCATAATACAAATGTAAACTGATCAGAAACTCAGGTCCTGTTTTGTTTATAATTCCGTTACATGTAGTATACTTCAAATACTGGGCAAAGTGCAAAGTAGCTTGTACAGAACATTTTTACAGGCCACTTGCTTCACCACGGTACACGCCACACCATCCCTGACTGCTATAAAGAACAAGGCAAAATTTGTCCTGTGTTGGTCAAGCCTTATAAATCACAGAGTTCAGAAAATGTCAGGACAAAGTGCAGTAGCACAGCAAATGCAAAACTAATTTCCAACCCCAGAGTGAAACTCAGAGACCTTTTGGTCCAAAGAGTGACTTTGTAAACACTGTAACCAGAAAGAAACACCTACCTATTTATCTTCAAAAAACAGCTTTTCCTAATAGCAACTATCAACAACAGTGAGCAAGCTTTTAAGATATCCCAATTCTTCATATCCCACTAAATCCCATGCTAACAACAAAATTCCTTTGAAAAATCAATGAAATTCTATAAAACTCTGGTCATTGTTTATTCACTTTACGTGCAGTGCATCCTCCCTTTTCTTGCTCCATAGCCTTTAGATATATCCTAACAAAAACAACTGTGAAAGTTATCGCTTGACCATCAAATCTTGACACTTTTTGATCTACCAGCATTAAACGCTATACAGTTACTGAAAAGAATATGAAAATTTATCAGCTTTTAGGAATACAAAAGCTACTAACTAGAATCAAATACATTTGTGAGCAAAAAGAAATACTAGTTCTAGACTGTGATTCATTTTGTATGATTGCAAAGTAGTAAAGGTGAATTCAAACAGGTTTAGAGTTACTGGGAGCTTAGATCTGTAAAGCAAATGGTCTGCACTGTTCATAGCCTATTAAACAAGACTGAGAGTAAAACAAGTAAAAAGGAGATATAATGCTACAGTTAGCCTATAGTCACCAGGCCAGTGTGCCTATCATTCACTGAAACTGATAGAATAAAAAACAAAAGTTCCAACTCTATTAGGATTTTCTTTCTTTCCATTTCCTCTTCATGAGATTTATCTTACAACATGAGATTTATCTTCCCTATCCACTTTTCTCCCAAATTTTGCATAATTTTGCGGGTCTAAATTAGGGTTCATAAAGGAGGTTAGTGGTGGGTGAAGATAGCTCAGCACTAAGAAACTAATTGGATTCTACTTCATTTCTTGACATTTTGCTACCCAGCTTGTGTATATGCAAACTGAAGACAAAAAAAAAAAAGCAGCAATCTGGATAATTATCAGCTGAATTGTATTCCTTCAGCCTCAAAAGCACTTTTGTAAAATGCATCACAAAAGACATTTTGTAAGAACTCTCATGGGAAATAAGCAGTGATCAATATCATTATGTTGAAAAAGCGTTTTGAAGTTACATGCAAAAGCACAAGAAGATGACTTATTTTGCATGTCAACTACTGGATGACTTCTGTACACATTAAAAAAAGGCTAAGATTTTGTACTTAAAAGTGCATCTCTTTTACTCATATTTGCCTAAGTGTGCTTCCTCTCGTGACAACTGCTGTATGCACATATAAACTACCCTGAGAAGTAATATTGCCATTTCATATTTATTCAAATAAACTAAAATATTTACAGAAAACAGGCACTACAGTTATAATAAATAGCTATATGGTATATAGCTACTGAAATTTGTAATACAAATTGTCTAAAAATAATGATACAAAACATACCACAGGACTTTTCCCTAAACAGTTACAAAATGCTTGAGGCCAATCAGCAAAAAAAAAAAAAAAATAAATCCAAGCAGCCTACCTCCATTAGGACAAATCTAGAGATTTGAGGTAAACAGTATATTTGTAGATTTAGAAATTGCATGTCCAGATGCAAGTGAAAGCTAGGACAAGATACTACCCCTAACAATCTATTGAAGAAATGGTAAAATATCTCACATCTTCAATTTACCTAGGGTTGCAACTTGCCAGTGCCATTGTTTTAATAGAACATGGTACAGAATTACCAGAAGGAATACTCCTATGCATCTTAATGAAAGTTAGACCTCAAATAGCTATTGCACTCCTCTAAATTAAATATATCAGTGAAAATTCTGCTCATATACAGTATTGATAAAATAAGTGGCCAAAGATCTTTGTTACGAACTGTTTCTTTTTGAAAAGCTGTTTACCAATATGTTGTTTAGGTTACTTCTTACCTCCAGTGTCATGTACACAGTGCTAATTGCTACTTTGATTTCTCCATCTGTAAGTTCCTTGAGATCCTTCAGCATAACCTCCTCAATACTTATACCTGTTGGAGAAAATAAAAAAATTCATTACACTCAAGAATCTACAGCTAACCAGACACAACAATATGAACTAAGAGCACAGCTTGAATCTTCTATATTATGTATATGTAAAATGTAAAATGTGTGTCTTCTGGTTTTTTGGACATTCTATGAGAAAAGTAAACCCAGCATTAATATATCAATGCATAATGTTTACAGTGGTTTTAAGCAAGGAAATGATTTAAAAATAAAGAATAAATGATGAAGAACTAAATCTCCTGCAATTAAATTGTGTGAGCACTCACATTTTTTAAGTCCACTAAATTTTATTTTTTGATAAATTTATACGTAGTCCATCCTTATGTCACCTACAAGAAATACCTCTGGAAGGAGAAAGACACTGAAAAGCACAAGTGTTAAATTACTATATTTACAAAATATGCTGAGGCAGAACACTAAAGATACGTTGAAAACACAAAGTCATTCAACTCTTCTGATATTCCAGGTTGCTATGAACATCAACAGGTTTTTTCTGTGTAAATCAAACAGTGAATAAACCAACTACCTGCATATGCACCATAGAATTAGAAGTAGATATTATCATCAGTAGATTGTAAAATTAGAATTCCTACATCATGTAACCAGATATGTTAAATCCTTTTAAGGGGTGATGTCTGTCCAAAATCCTCTTAAAATAAATATATAGATATATTATGGAACGTGGTCATATGACACTGTCAAAAACATAGACAAAACAGCCAAATATTTGTATAAACAAAGCTCTGTAAGAGCTTTCAATGAAAAAGGTTTCAGTGTTGACAGGAATCTAGAATTTCTGCAGAATCATAAGGCTTACAAGCACATTTAAGAATATGTTTGTGTGATTTTTACGAGGAACTCAAATACATGCTTAAGCCAAACAAATAAATTTGTTTGCAAAGCAAGTAAATGCTTTACTGTTCCTGTATAAAGTCCAGCAACTGCATTCAATCTAATGACAAGATAAACTGGCTGTTGTTCATGTATTCATTATATTTATGAGTCTGACCTTTCAAAAATATTTTTATGTAGTCAGTAGAATTTCTTGTACGGTACAGTCTACTAAGCCTCAGATAACCAATGAATTTATGAATTCAGGCCAGTAAATCACTATTTCTGTGTGAAACTGAGAACTTTTTATGCCTCAGTGATGACTCAGTGATGTCATTTAAAAAAGGCAGTATCAAAGCATGAAAAAGTTACTGTAACATCTTCCTTCAGACTTTCAGAGTATTCCTTCCCAAACTTGTTATCAAACACTCCCAGCTCTGATCAACAAATAAGTAACAAATGTCTTCAGGTCTTTCTAGCAAAAGGAAATGAAAGAGAAGTACAGTTACCCCACTACTTTCCTACCTTAGTCTAAAGTCAAATTTACTTATGTACACGGAGCTTTAATCGACAAATAAAAAATCAATATATTTGGGAAGACATAAAATCCAGTCCATATCATGTAGGTAATTATAACACAATTCCTGCCCATAGGCTGATACAGTGGTTATGTCCAGTACTTGCTCCCACTTCATCATGGCAAATACTTAAAATATTCTTGTAGGTGAAGTAAATTAACATTTACTTTATCTGTTAAAGTAATACAAGAGTATTTTAGAAGTTCATTAACCTGACTGTAAGGTTTGAGATGTCAATTCCTTAATTTAAAATTAATTATCATTACATGTAACTGTCAGTGATGAAACTCTCATGTTCTCACTACACACAAGTCAACCTATTCAGATGCAGTTGCATAACTGAATTTATAAAATACATGAAAATACATGAAAAATGAAAAAAAAATGCATTACTTTGAGGGCTAAACCGATTCTCCTGGAGAACTGAGATAATTTCCTGCCGTGGGGGCAGGTCTGGAAACTTTTCCTCCAGAATTGACAGCATTTTCTCCTGCTGCGCTGCAATTCTCTCAGGTTCCAAAGACATGCACTTGAAGAGAATGCTTCCTGAAATATTGAAAGACAAAAATCAGTATCTCCTGTAAACAGCAAAGGAGTACTAGAGAAATAAGAGTATTTGCTGCATCTCTATGCAAGTCAAGCTTCTTTCTTGAAGCTTAATTCCGCTGGTGAGTTCCCAGAACAGCATAGGTAAGTGCTGTTCCCATTAGTATGAAGACAGTTTCTAAAATCTGAGCGGCATGGCCTGCCAGGGCCGCTGGTTGCTCCCACATCAGTGGCAGGGTGCAGCACATGGCTCAGGTCTAACCCAGTTCTGACTTGCAGCCATTAGCTAGCAGCAGGTCTGAAGGGGCCTGGGCAAGGCTGCTGCTCTAAGCATTATACCAAGGGTGGTTAAATTACATTAACTCCAAAGAGAAGAAGCTTTAAAGCTGGGAAATGGTGAATCAGTACTGTTAAGCTTCCTTCTACAGATATAGTAATGAACTGCTAATATGCACAAGCAATATACTGGTTAGGCATTAATATTCCAAATAATTAGATTTTAAATCATTCCCAAACCCAAAGACATAATAGAGATCTCCTTTGAATTGTAGTTTTCAGAAAATGATGGGTTCTGGTACATAGCTTTACTTCATAAATGCATCCAGTGAATATTTCTAATGGCAATTATCCCCGATATTCTTTTAAATCTCCTTGAATAAAACTTACAAAAGACATTTTGAATAACTTTAGAAATATGAAGTTACATGAGTCATTGGTCATTTCAGTGCAAGGGACTCTACTTGCATCCATGCCAAAGGATAAAGAAAAAACCACACACAGTATATTCAGCCAAACAAAATGACACATCGAATTTTAAAAGTTAAGAGAAACATAGTCCATTAAATTACTGCAGTATAATTGCTATGCTCTTACAAGCCAGAAGTAAGCTTGACGTACATCAGACAATTATTGCTGCATGTATTCCATCTTGGATGTTAAGATTCTTGAGTCTGAGGACTCAAGGTCAGACTGGAATTTATTAATATGTGCAAAGATAATCTTATCTGCCAATTATTCAGGTGAATTAAAGATAATAAATTTACACTTCAGCATTAAAGTACACCAAGATTTCAAACAACCATGTGATTCAACAATCGTAAGGAAATCAGTAAGATAGTAGTATAAGATAGTTACTATAGGTCAAAGAGTTATAACAGTCAAGAGAGGAAAAGAAAAACTTGTAAATGGTCATCCTCTCTGACTAGATTGGTTAGACTGGAATTGCCCTCATACTTCTAAAATGACGTGCTGATTCCTTGGCCACTGGTACACAGACAAATCTATTCAGAATAACACATAATTAAAATACACAACAATTATTCAACATGCTCTACAATATTTGTATAAATTCACCATAACGTGTTAACACATGGAGAAGGCAAAGAAATATACACAGAACAAATACTACTGCAACAACATATATTTGCTGAAATCACAGTTATTCTGGTAGCTAGTAAAGAACTGGGGCATTAAAAACAAAAATGAATGGGCTGACACCTATCAAATCAAAATAAAATAAAAGTCAAAACTTATACCTACAAAGTACTTGCTTGTAAATTAACCTAATTAAGAAAAATGCTTAACGAGGTAAAATATGTTCCACATCAGATGTTAAATTTTGGAAATTCAGACATAAGAATTTCACTTTGGGTTCCTATTACAGATTTGATAACTTTCAATATTCTGTTAGTTCTCAGTTGTCTCTTATTTGATTTATGTCACTCATGATCATTTTAAGACCATTATTATATTCAGCTTCTGATTCATTTTAATTCTGTGTACTACATATCAGTTCAGCCTCATTACAGGACTGATTGCAAATTGAACAATAACTACACTACTCAATCAATTTTGGATTTCTGCTAAGTTGTAAGAAGAATGTAGGAATTATATCCTTCCTAAAATGTAATAAATGCTCGATTGTACAACAACAGTCAAATGGCAAGAGTTTGGGGGGCTTAGAATTTTAGTAAAACATTCTTTTCTGTGTTTCTCACTGAAACATTCTCTTTTGTGTTTC
Organism: Nothura maculosa; assembly: GCA_032353885.1. Classification (NCBI taxonomy): domain Eukaryota; kingdom Metazoa; phylum Chordata; class Aves; order Tinamiformes; family Tinamidae; genus Nothura; species Nothura maculosa. The sequence goes on from JAUBOD010000797.1 coordinate 1,863,437, forward strand.
CCAGCTATTACAATAATATAAAATTGTTTATTAGCCCCTTCTCCTATTTCAAGCAAGGGAGTATCACGTCTAGAAAAGACACAACTGTGTAGTTCAAGGTTGGAGCAGCCCAGGGTAGCCCAGATATTCTAGGGTCAACCAAAAGGTTATAGGGAGGCATGACAGAGAGGGGGGGAAAAAGGAAAAGCTTTCTCCATGTGCAGCAGATAGAAGGACTGGCAGCAGAAAACAGTGATTACAAGGCAAGGTCTAAGAGCCAGGTCAGGATCCAGTTGTGATTCTGACAGTTGCCTCAAATGCACCAGTCATGCAGCACTGAGAAATTCTCTTTAAGAAGTGCCTATTTTCTGAAACAGTGCATGATATAATAAGCATATTAGCTATATATATATTATTATCTATATTAGCATAGATTTCTTTCATACCATAACAGTTCTACAGTATACTGTTCCTGTAGCATTGCTTCTGCTAAAAAAATCTACTAGTTTAAATCTCCTGAAAATATGGATTGATGGGAGGGGTCTTGTACAGTATTTACTTATTTCCCCAGTCAAAAGCAAGGAAAAGATTGCTTGACCACAGCAGCTCACCATGCATTTGTCCTAGTAACAGTTTGGATCTGATTCTTCTTATCATGTATGACAAAATCTGGATTCCTTCAAAGGCAAGGCTCATCCTGAATTCCATCTTACCTTTGGTGGGACACACATGTTACTGCATAATTACAAAATCATAGAGAAGTCACAAAACTGCAGCAGTTTTCAAGGAAGCTGCATAGTCCAGCATCTAACAGGAAGCCCTGGCCTTTGTTTTTCAACTCCTCAAGGATGACTTGTTTCCATATTTTAATCAGCTATGACATTTTCCAGTGAGATAGAAACTTAGTGAGGAATTTACCACTTACTGCAAGAAATAAACTTAGTCTTTCTTGAAACAATGCCTCAACTTAGTCAAACATCTCAAAAAAAAATTAAGCTACTTTTTAACCTGTCACAGTAACACTGCAATCCTTGGAATTGTCAGCTTTCCTGCTTAGGTGAAAGGAAGAGGAGAGTTTTCTCAAATTCACATGGTGTCAGCAATCCTAAACTTAACATTTATTCCTCCTTTGTTTTTTAACACTATGCTTGTTAGCAAGAAAGAAGGATCTTTTCCGTGTAACACTGAAATGCTGGGCTCCTCAGCATCCCTGTGAGGGCTAAGATCCCAGATAGTTTAAAAATGAGTTTACTCAAGGTATTTTTTCTTGACCAAAGGTCCATAGTCCATTCGGTCATGTGCTCCATTCTAGGTACCCAATGTAAAAAAGATACATGGGCTCAGAAATCTCCTGCTGATGCTGGTGTAACTCTCTGCGGGTTTCTGAAAGCACTGCAGAAGCTGCTCTGTCTGCTTGCAAGCAGAGAAAGACAAAAATGAAATATAATAGGTAATACAAGATTCAATATTATTTCTTATGTACATCACACTACATTACCAATATCTTTTCCCATGGAAAGGTCAGTAGAAAATAGGCTAGGCCTCTTAAAAAACAATATGCATTTTATTCTTTTTGCAAAGCAGTCTGAAGTGAAGCACTAGTTTTGCCAAAAGCAATTGCTGTGCATTAATATTAAACATGATCTAATGAAGGCAGAAGTCGTTTTGGGAAAACATTAAGAACAGCACAAGCATCTCCTGAATGATAAGTCTGTCGTGGAAAAGAACAGTACAATGAAAATACAGATGTCTCCCTTGTCAAAATTTTGTTCCATGACATGGAAATAAAATAAAAGGATGGCAAGAAGGGGAAAACCAGCAGTCTCTCATGGAAAGGCACTCCTCTCCCAAAACAAAACAGAACAAATAAAACACCCAAGCAAGCATTCTTCATAGTAACTGACAGAAAAGTCACAAAGTTGGAATAAAAGGTACTAAAATGCAATCTTTCAAGCAAGGAAAAAAAAAGTTGCCTCCAAGAAAACTGTTTCCATACATAACAAGAAAAATAACAATCCAAAGAATTACAGTGTTTGGTGGCATTTAAAATGTTCCCCTCTCTCCTGCAAATATATTGAGGATGCATTTCATGACCAATTAGGGAACATGTGAATCATTTCAGACAGGAAAAAAAAAGAAAGGAAAAAGAAGAAAAAAAAAAAAAAAAGAAAGAAAAACTGGCAACCTTCCCAAAGACCTTAAAAGGGCATTTCTTAACATTAGCCTGACTGGCTAGAATAACAAACAAATCTTCTCTGCTGAAAGTCAGACTGCACCAACAGGGCACAAAAGGCCACAACAATGCAATGAATAACCAGCAAAAGCAGATCCACATACAAATACTGTGCTGTCTTGCTGTAAGTCTGTATTTACATGTTGCAGTCTGCACCTTGTGGCATCCTTCAAGGCTCTATACAAATAAACATAAGGAGGCATTTTTGCAAGTGCACTGACCCAAGATACCTGACAGTGAGTGCTTGGAATCATACCCTTGCCAGCTGGCTGCAACAAAAAATGTAATGATTCAGCAGTTTAATGGATCTTGAGTTTGGCAACAGTCCCCTTGTAAACATCTCTGGGGAAATAAAATAATACAGGCCCAAGTCTCTAGCAGGTTTTATAATTGTTTGGTCCTGGCTCAAAGCCAGGGACAGGACAAGCTCTAACTTTAGGCAAATATGACTGAACAACACTTTAATGCTCAGGCCAGGCTTTATTCAAAGCCCAAGGGTAGAATTAACTTATAGCACAGCTGAAGAAGAGACAAAGATACTAGGAAAGCATTCAGCTGCAAAAGAAAGTCCTTAAATATTAAACCGCCTAAATCAATAATGCTCAGCTTTGCATGAATGCCTTTTTCTCCTTTTTTTTTTCTTTTTTCTTTTAGACTACAGCAGAGCAGGTTAAGTTTAGTCAAAGCATCTGGGTATAACGTTCCTAAATATCTGAGTTTATTATCAAAATTAATTAAATCATTAATAGAATGTGAGAAAAAGAAATCTGCAAAAGAGAAAACAAATGAAACTGCCATGGTCACTATCTGATACTTACTAAGATAGAAGCTCTTTTATTGTCTAGGAAGTCTTAGAGCAAAATATTCCCTGGAAGACCAAATTAAAATAAAAAGCAAACCATTTCCAACTCAGAGACTCATGCTCAGGGGCTAAAATCCTTCAGTTGTTTCAAATAAATAAAACTCAAATTCCAAATATCATGCTTCTGATGAGAACAAAGCAGCCACACCTCCTTCCAGACCATGATATCATGAGGCATATCTCCCTTTATTTTCTATGCTTTTTGTAGAGACAGATTTCAAAGTAGTAATTTACAGACAAGGATTTGGTAAAAGACCTATATATTCCAGACCACAATGCAGACCATAATCTGCATTAAAAAAAACTCAAAAGATGGATTTGAGCTGGTTGCTCTATTAGTTTTAGATTGATGTATTTAGACAGATGTATTCTACATATTTATCAAATATATAAATTCATGTATGTGTATGTATGTATCGGTATGTATTTACACTATCAAAAGAAGTAAGGGGATTCACTGACTTCTCTGAATTTGCAATAACACGTTCCTATGTGTAGAAGGTTTTTTTTTAATTACAAGAACTATGAAAGAACTTGCTATGCTACTTAACCTCATACCAGTTGTGTTCTTAGGAGAAGTAGCAGAAAAACAGGTGACAAACGCAACTGTTGTTAATTTTGTAGACCACTTCTCACCAAGCAAAAGCAGGAAGGCAGCTAACCATAAATTCAATAATGTATGCAAGCATCTACTACCAAATGAAAGAATGTATATTAACTTACTAATTTAAAAACAAACAAAAAAGATAATATGTCCTTTAAAACTATAAGTGTAAACTTTAATGCAAACACTTGCAACATTTTTCTAACAGAAGTACTGCATTTAACTTGGATACAAACTAAAGAGCCAAAACACACTCTTACTAACTACTGTGTAGTGTTTCATCATTTATGATTTAGGTTATTATCAAAACCACTGCCTCTTTACATTTTCTGTCACCAAACTATCTCGATTCAAAGAGAATCTTATACGTCTTCCTAGGTTCTGCCATAAAAATCCATTGTTTTGTTTGATCATTTGCCCATTTGCCTAGATTCTTAGAGAGCTACTCAACAGAAATCTGGAGATTACAAAAATACTCCATGGCAGGTTTAATAGGGCTTATTAGCACAGGGACGTTCTAAAACAGTGGGCTGGATCCTGTGTTACTGTTAACACTTCCTCCACGGAAATATATAAAAGGCTTTGAAAACATCACTTTTTGTACTTTTTTGAAACATATGCATTACTTCAGCTATTAGAGGGTCAGTACAATAAGACAGGAATCCAGCAGCTTCTTAAACATAAGTGTAGGCAAGACTTCATCCTTATATGGAAATAAATGTATTGAAAAGAAATTTAACAGTTACAGCAACTTAAAGCTATTGCCTTTAAAACTCAGTAAACAACAGTAAAATTCAGTAAATAGCTCAAATTCAGCAATCAGTTCTTCACAATTTCAGTTTTATTTTTCATTAAAGAGTTCTTCAGAAGCAGAGAAAATCAAGAAATTACACAAATGATAAACTACAAAGACAGAAATGATCTGAGACTGTAGAAGTCTCACTGACTTGCACTGTACTAGGCAAACAATACAAAAGGAAAGGAATACATTGATTAAGATTTGTTGATAACATTATTTAATATGCCAAGTTTCATATCACACCACCAAAACACGATTCTGTACAAATCACCACCCTCAAGAGAAGCTTTAACATGCAAGCATTATACTCCCATCCACATTGTCCACAGGCAGGCAGAGCCGAACTGTCAATACTGCACAGCCCCTGGAATCGAAGTTGGAAGTGCACAGCTATTCCAGCTACCCAGCTGGTATGTCGACAGCTCCATTTAATATTCTTGTCTAGTGATACAGCAAAGACCTCTCATGCCTATTTTTAAATGCACATTTTTAATATTCAATATAATGTTACTCTTTAACAAACTCTTTACTCCCTGCTTCTTTTATGGAGCTTCCCGTGGTCTTTAAAGGGATTGTTAACCAAAGAATGGATCACACTCTTTCTGCATGAGCAGATTCAGAAACACTCCATTAAACCTTTCAGTATTTAATATAAAGAGTAATCTCTCACCTCTGAGGAGATAAGCCAGTTGCTGAGTGATTAACTCTGGTGCCTCTTGAAGAATCTCTTTTACTACCAGAGAGGAAGAAGACGCTTGTAACTCCAGGCTGCCATCACATTGCTCATCCGGACTGATGACTTTGACAACAGCTGATTCCAAACTTTTATCCTCACTATCAAGTAAATTAAAAAAATCATATCTATTTTTCTTTACAACAGCTTGATCTTTAAATATCCCCATGCACTCACATTAATTACTTGGGTAGTACTAGATTTTAACAGCAAAACACTCTGAAAAAATGTCAGACTGCAATATTAATGTTCTTTTTATTCAAATCCTGTTATGAGGGCAAAAAAAACTCCTTGTCAGTCGTAGTACAATTTTGGAATGAAATAGTTAGTTTATTTATTGTTTGCCATATCACTAAACTTAATTTTTTCCATTTTGACTATGCCATATTTTCTTAAAAATTATAATTAACAAAGCCTATTTATATGCGTACTGAAAATATCACTCTTCACATAGAGGAGATTCAGTATTTTCACCATTTAATATTTTGCCTGCCTACAAAGTATCTTTATTCTGCATTTGCTCAGTCTCTAACTCTGCTTATAATACAAAGCTAAATTAGATTTAATACTACAAAATGAGCATCATAATTCTACAGAAGGAAGAAACAAAGAAAATAATAAATATGAAGCAAATCTACCTAATAATTTTTATTTTGCAGAAGTGAATCATGTACTGAGTTGACTGCAGTTGTTAAAAGATCAATAGTTCATTTACATATATCTCATTTTAGATTTTACTGATTTTGCTTCAAATCTGTAAACACCTCAGAATAGAACAGTGCACTTTGGGAAGAGGCAGGAGGCATCTAGCAGGACAGCTATGCTATAGCACAGTTAGAATGTCATTTTCCCTAAGAAAAGGGATATTTTTCTTAGAAATATTGAAAAAAGGAATATTATCGCATTTATCAAGAAGGACGTTGTAAAGAGAGTTGGAAGCAAAGAGCGTTCTCCATTTTAGACAAACAGGCAGGGCTTTATAAGAAGCTTTCTCTAGAAGATTCACCCTCGCTTCTAAAGATTCCCTCCTAAGGACAAGAAGATGAAATACAATCTCTCACAGAGAGCTTTTGACACTGAGGATGTTTCGAGAAAACTGCTGTGGTTTTAAGGGCTCTAATAGCCTAGCAACCAAACAGAAAGTCCTGACGAAGTGAAAGCAGAATCCTCTCTGCTGCTGTGTTTATTAGAAATTCTGTTTAATGATTAGGTTTTCTTTAAAGACAGTATTTTCTGCATAGTATGTCTCAATTAAACTTTTATATACCATTAGATCTTAATAGCAAATATGTTTCGGCCACCTCCAGATCAACGTTCCTTTAGTGAAAGCAAAGTAAGAAGCCGAAAAAATACCTGTTCTCTTATTTACTAATTGAAAGCAACTGTTTAAACTAAATTAAAATATATTACTTATGGCTTCAGGAAGAAGTTAATAAAAAAGGACTGTGAAAAGCAATGGAAAGATGCCTAAACTTAGTTTGGCGTAAGCACTAAGCATAATGAGACATATATGTATATAGACTACATCTCTCTATATAAACAAATGTATATTACAAATATATCAAGTTTCTTTATCTCTGTGATTTCATTCCAAAGCAGTAAGGACTACCTAAATATCACTAAATTCTTATTCAGGAAAACTTCAAAACATATTTTTTAAAGTAAGCCAGGCCCAAATAAGCTTGTATATACAATGTAATACCTTGTCAGCATGTTGCTGTTGACAAGTGTTAAAGATAATTTCCCTTCATCATTCAGCTGCTGCAAATTGATTTCATCTCGGAAGATATAGAGTGACTCAGGGATATTCAGTTCCTCCAATATAAATCTTGTTTCTGTGAAATAGCTGAAGTCTCTTCTTGGTATGTTCAACACAGGTAAGCAAAGAACATCAGGAGGGCTGACCTGTAATGCAGGTGTATACTGGTCAGAGTTGCATAAAATAAGACCTGTTTTTGATTAGGAAGATATTTTAGCATGCTGAGCCATTAAAAATAGTTCAATTTTTCCTTATTTTACTTCTGTCTTTACAAACAGCAGAAACAACCATCTTTCACTTTTGTTGTTTTTCTGTCTCTAAGAATATCCAGCAGAGTTGCTAAAAAACTAGGAGGGAAAATGCATATATACAGCCTTCAAAAAACTCACTTCTGTTTTTCAGGATAAGATTGTTATCTCTAAAATTCTGTATACACAAATTAGCAATGTCTAAGTTCACTGGACTCCAGTATTTAAAACCTTGACACCTCAAATAAAAACACGCCTTTCAAAATTGACCGGTCCTGCATTTCTGGCAGTGGATGAAGAGCCAGGTCTATCAAAATACATATGTACACAGGCCACTTAACTTCTGCAAAGTAACCTCCTGATCAAAGTCAGCCAGTACCACGGCCTTCAGCTGAGCCAGGAGGCAATCTTCTTGATCCCACTACACTTTTTATAAAATGCAGAGAAGACCTTCACATTTCCTTGGCTGTGATATTTAAGACAGCAAATTCACTGATTGCTTTTCATGATATTTACATTCAATGCTTAGCATACCAGCACTTGATTCAGTAGGGACTTGTGAGCACAAATCTAAATAGTAATAAATAAAAAACAATTAACAGCGATCCATTCTACCTCCAGCAGTTTATGAAAAGCATTTACCCAAAGATCTGTGATTTGTGTTGCAGGCTTTAGGGTGTACTCCCTTCCAGTGTTGAGAAGACTTTCAGGCAATCCTTTCATTGCTTAAGTCAAATGTAACTGATATATAAACATAAACCACCTGCTGGCAAGTGCATAGAGGTGATTTTTGAGCCTACAGAATAAGCCACCTAGGGTATGCCCACTCATTAACTTCCATGTGGAAAAAAGACATCTAGATTCTTTCTAATTGAAAATCTCACCTTTGGTCGTAAGAAAATCATTGTCTAGACTATTTTTTAGAGTATGTTTCCATTTGCTTAATAATAAGATGTCTATAACAAATTAGCTATTATCTCTTTGCCTATTTTTTTTCCTTACCTTGTCTAGAAAGTAGGCATAGGTCAGAGCAGAAATGAGAGAATCCAAATCACAGGATTTATTCCCAAGAACAACATGGACTTTCTCCAGGCGTTTGTTCTTGTTCTGTAACACATTAGAAGATAAATGCACTAGGTGACATTGCCCTCCTCCACACAAAATAAGATAATTCAAAATACAAGTTAAATATCTTCATGCATAAATGGAAAAAGTTATTGAAAATGTTTCCTCAATCTAGTAAGAAACTTGGTGGAAATACACACAGCAAACCATATAGAGCCACCTCTAATTTCAATTTCCCCTTTTTTTCTTCACTTAGTTAAAATCTGTCCCCTAGACAAACAGGAGTTTGTCCTGACTCTTCAGAAGCTGAACAGGTCCTGTGCAGTACCAAGAGCTTTGCATTTTCCTCATGTCAAATGACAAGTCCTCTTGTCTCTCTCATTATGTACACTGTTAAGACCAAGCTGACTACAATAAAATGTTCCCGTTTCTTTTATTTTAGTGAGAGTAACCACATGACACTAAGGTACATAGCTCAGAATCAAAAGTACACATCTTTTTTGTTTTCTTTAGCTTTTAGGTATTTTGAATTAGTATTCTGCACTTTATTGAGTAAAATTATATTCTTTCTTTTAAAAGGATATTATCCTCAATAGTAAATTATCCTCAATAATTTTAACTGTGTCATTTTTTAAAGCAAATCTTTCTTCTTTGTGTGTCTAATCTGTGTACAAGGAAGATATTTAGATCTCCTTTCATTATAAAAGACACAGAAAATATCTGTGGATAATAAAAGCAGGGCAAATATTATACATTCCCCAGGTGTTGGCAAAGAAACTAGAAAAGGCAGACAGCTTTCTGAACAGTACAGTGTCTGCTGCAGATTATGTTCATTTAATCTGTAGGCCTTTGCACACAGGAAAAACGTTTGCAAGACACTTCCTTTATCAAAATCTTCTTGTGCAATACACATTTCTGTCTAGTCTGCCATCTGAAAAAATGAATATAAAGATCATAAGCTAGTGATTTCCTTAAGAATTTTAAATGACAAAGGCTTTTTTATTTAGCTTCTTTGCAAGAACACAGCAATTGACATAACCTACAGAAAGAAGGAAAATGCTGCATATTGACTGTTAAATCTACAAATTGACACATCTCTAGGATTCCAATACAACCAACAACATCTAACATTTCAAACCTGATGCTATTCTATATCTATATAATCTGCATCTATAAATATTCTGTATCTACATTATCTACGTCTATAAAATCATTTGCTTCCTTAGCTCACATTTCAAAAATCACAAACCCACAGACATGGGAGCATGCTCCCACATGTGCAGGGGAACAAGGACCCTTCACAATAAACTAAGTTTCCGCAACTGATCTTCTGGAGAGCAGCTGTGTAGAGAGGGACCCGGATGTCACAGTGGATGACAAGTTGACCATGAGACAGCAGTGTGCCCTGGTGGCCAAGAAGGCCAATGGGATCCTGGGGTGTATTAAGAAGAGCGTCTCCAGCAGGTCAAGAGAGGTGATCGTCCCCCTCTACTCAGCCCTGGTGAGGCCACACCTGGA
>JAUBOD010000797.1:1878398-1893539 GCA_032353885.1 Nothura maculosa
ATACATACACACACATACATTCTACAATGTCCCAGTTCCCAAAACTGCACAGGAACATGACAATTCTTGAAAATATTCAATAGGAACGAGGCGGGCTATGTAACAGCCAGGCTGCCAGGCAAGCAGAGTCTGCCCTGTGATCATTCCCGGAACTTCCAGCAGACAGAAGCTTTTTTTCTGCAATCATTTCTAATCAACAATTTGCTACCGTGGCTGAGAATTCAATTCACAAACAGGCTCTGATTTAACCAATTTGAGATAAACAATTGTACAAGGAACAATTCCTACCAAGTGAAAATGTTCACTGTCTTTTTATTTTAAGGAGTGCCTACATGCAAGGCTGTTCCCTGTTCCAGAAATACCTTGCAACTTATTTATCATACCAGTTATCCACATTGTGAAAAATAACAGTTAACAATGATTTCTATATACCAGTTTTATTTGAAAAAAGAATAGATACTGCAATCAAATAAAGCGCAGATGCCATTTAAATTTCAAAAGAACTGCTGCAGTTAAAAACAACAAAATCTTGTTGGCTGAATTTAAAATTCAGTGGTTTGTCACTGATTTTTTCCTCATGTTTCCTAAACTCTACTGTTTCTCAAAAACAGATTTGCTTTTAGGCCTACTTTTGAGACACCACTTGTTGAAGTGATGATGGAGTGCCATATGAAGTACCTGACAGTATCTGCATTTCCAGATGGGTCATTTCTCAAGTAAAGGATATATATACATCAACGCTGTGTGTTCACACACATTTTGGAATCACAACTTTGGCTGCAGAGGCTTTGACCCCAGTTTTGCCTTCCATTATGGTAGACAAGTATTGCATACACTGTCTTAGACAACAGCTCGTCCATATTTTTATGGCACAAGAAAAACAACAGGGGTAGGGACCTATTTAAATAGCCTCAGGCTGAGCAAAGATATTATGCAGTCTTTCCTGCTAAGTCAAAACAGGAAATACTCTGGTATGACTGAACAAGAAAAATGTTCTCAGCAGAATGATTTCTTAAGCCTGAATCAGCAGTACCTCAACAGCTTGTCAACAGGACTCTGCATCACAGAAGTTATTGAAGGAAAAATACAAAAACCCAAAGCTCCCCTCTTGCTTTTTTGCTTTAATTTCAACAGCAAATGATTTAATGTGTTCTACACAAGATTAGTGGTCACATCTAACAACCAAACAGAAGCATACAGTATTTAGCTCTGCAAAAGGAAAGCATCTGTTTAATGGGATGTGTTTGGCCTCTTAAGGATTGAAATGTCACTTAAGATATTAAAAACAAATAAGGTAAAATCAGGAAGCACATTTACCTGAGAAGCAGAGGCCAAATTAATTTACTGAGTTATATGCTGTATCAAGAGTTGACCAGTATCAACAATGTCCTACATTGTGCACTGTGGAAGTTTAGTAAACTGTAGAGAGCAAGACAAAAGTGAGTTTTGTTTTGTTTTGTTTTGCTTTGTTTTGTGAAGAGAACTTTAAAATTTTCTCTACAATGGAGATTAATTTTACAGTTGAGACTAAATTTGTTGAGAGTTAGGAGACATTTGAAACTGTGTTGTCCAGTAGCCTTTAGTATAGAGCTTATTGCTTCATAATCAGTGCAAATCAATGCAAGATGATACGTACCAAGAGATACAGAAGACCACATAGCCAGGTGAGACACAAGTCCTGTGTAACTCAATATGTCCTATAATAACACTGAATTATCTGTGTTTATACATGGCAGGTATTAACTGTCCGTTCCTGATTAATTATATCATCTTCCAGTCTCTTTGTTTCTTTCAAATTTTTGTCAATAGATAAATATAAAGCATTTATGACTATGTTGATATACACATATATGCAAACATAAGCATTATTATGCATGGTTACGTCTTCGTTTTGCTCCAAACTCTGTCTCCTTTTTATCACAAATCATGTTTTAAATGATTCAAGACATAAAACTAGTCTGTGCTAACAAAATAGTAGCCACAATCTTTACTTTCAGACTTACTTTGATTCCCATCAGTGGTATGCATTGAAATACTTTATACACCTTTAGCCAAGATAGAAAAATCAGAGCTGGAAGAGATAAGAAAGAGGCTAAACTGACTTTCAGTTTGCCTTTTTTCAATATGTTTTTAAAACTCTACAACGTTAAAAATGTCTTTGTTTTCACACTCTAGTGAAGTCTAGTAAGTCTAGAGTCTCCATGGAGAGGCAATATTTTCTTGTTCAACAATATATAGTGTCATGATTTTAGTCACCATTTCTTTCACCATGCTAAAACTCTGAAACCAACTAACGGTACTGCTCTTTTGCCCTTCATGCTCATCGCATACACTGACCTCCAGAAGAATTTTCCCCAAATCTCCTTTTTAACACTGGCATTTTCTTCTCACGAGAGGAACTTACAATAAGATTGAGTCCAAGTGTCTTTCTTACAAATAGACAGCAAGTTGATTTGTTACAAAACTAACCATGCATTAAAAATTGTCTTCCAAAGCTCCAAACTATTTGCAAATGAAAAGATAAATTACTGATTGGTTTTACAAAATAACACATTTTGCGATTGGGGATGTTATAAAGAGAAAGAAACATATACACCATCAGGATAAGTCTTTGGTTTTTGTGTATACATCGACTGATATATGTATCCCACATAAATCCCTGAATTGCCTCACTATAGTAGTTACATTAGAGCACTACAGGTATTGCATGAGTTACATAAAGTACTTAATTACATCTGTGTAATACATTTGACATATACATGCTTTTTAGTAGATACCTACTCACTAATAAACCTAAAACATGTGCTCCAATATTCTTCAAAATGTTCAGTGTATCCAATACTCCTCTTTACATCCATGACGTATGGGGTAATGAAAATGAAAGTAATTTATTTATTTTTTTAGCCAGACTGTTTTGAGGCTTGGATGCAAGGAATATGGTACCTTCTGAAGTCATATGCATGTCATCCATACATCATGCATGGATTGATCCCCTTTATCTGATTGTACAGGTTGTTTCCACACTGCTTCTGAAATCTTTAACAGGTCTCTAAGTGCTCCCACTGGGTAATTCTTGGAGCCACCTGAAACCAACTCAGTAGGTTTGTCTTTGCAGGAAAGCCAAATCAACAACTTTCCACCACGGTATGGACCCACCCTTCCAATACAAATCAAAAAGGCCTAACAGAAAACTCACGACAATATGGTTCACCCCAGACCTTCTCACATGCTACCTTTAGCTCTGGTCTTATTAGCCAGACGTGCTCCCCTTCAGACTAGGAGTCATCTTCCAGAGCAAGATCACTGTAAAAATGCGCTGCTGATGTATCCAAAATCAGACACACAAGATTTAAGGGTTAAGGGATGGTGTTGAACTGTATTTCACCAGTTAATATCTCTGCTGATATCATATATGAGAGGGGTTTTTCTTTCAGTATTTCACATTTCTTTGCATATTTCACATTCCTAGGCACATTCCTCTTTCTCTGATGGCAAATATTCTCCACAGACCTTTTCAAATCGCTCTCAGCTGACAAAATATGTTTCAGTATAAACACTGCATAAAAGCTTTTCTGAATCAGACTTTCCCATCTATCCTTGAAGCATTAGGAAGGGATTCAAATATATTTCCTTGACACCATTTGGCTCACTGCAGAATTTTGCTATGTTTTAAGCACACTATTGACTGCATTAAATAACCTCATAATCACATTTAAAGGCTTAGTGATCTAGTGCCACCAATGTACTAAAATATATGATAACAAATGCAGTCAGCATTTTCCATACCATATGCTTGTAAATGTTATTCTGCAGGGAACCAATTAAAACTATGGAAAACTTGGAATATGGACATATGGAACAAAACAAAGCAACTTATCTTGTCACCATGGTGCTTGCTCAGTACATCGATTAGGGAATGGTAATACCGTAGGACAAACAAACGCCACTTTAATTAAAGTGTGCTGAAAGGCAATATACAGTAGCAATGTAAAACATTTATTTTTGCTGTGCTGATGTAGGTTTTTCTTTTAATGAGCGAGAAGGGGTAAAATACACTACTGTACAAACAAACAAAAAAATCGTATTTGGAGAAATGTAACATTAGTACTAGTTTATTGAAAATTTTCCTCTTTTAACATTCAAGAGAAAAGGATAGAAAGCTGTAAAAATTTTTTACATTTCAGGGAAGACTATTTAAAATACTGCTAAGAACATATGCTGCGTCAGAGCAAAGTAAGTCTAAGTAGAGACTCTGCCCTAAATGCCTACCAAATGCACTGCCAAAAGGTAACACTTTAGAGGAAAATGCGAATCTAATCATGGAATAGCAACAACTTTGCTAAAATATCCACCAGGAAAAGCATAGAGATTTCAGGGGACAGAATCCCAGTTATCTTCTTAGCCTGGGGCAAGCTGAGGGAATTGCCTAAGCCTGCACTTTACACTGCTTCTTGACGACAGAACTCAGAGCCACCATGGACCTCGAGCCCGCAAAGCCCCACAATGCCCATGACACAAAGTGCCAAGTAAGAATGTTATGCAGACATTATGTACTTTGGGCAAGGATCCCATTTGCTTATGACATCTTAAATTGACATATATTATAATAATTGAAATAATATTAAACATGATAATTATTGCTGCCTCCTTGCACTGCAACTCCATTTCATATTTTGTCTTGACATAGAATATATTCGTCTCTGAGATGTATTTTAAACTGGCTAGCACAACTGGTACAGAACTGAAGGGACAAATTATGTTAATTTCATTGGTCAGCACAGGAATGATCCAACATAGCCAAGATCTGCCAGCAACTGCAATATAAGAAGTCCATCTTCTTCACATAAACCTATGACCATCTTATCTCTCACTCTTGACTGGTGAGAGCTTGTGTATTGGTAAATAACCTATTGATTGCACAGCCAGAATCCATCTGGCACAGTAACTCAATTTAGACTCAAAAAAAGGTATGGTATACAGAGATGAACAGAAATAATTTAGACAGCATATCATATTAAAGATACTAAAGATGATCATGGAGAAAATTGTCTAATATTGCTTTCAAGTATTGAAATAATAGATGGAATCATATGAAGTGTAATTACAAGGTAAATTGATTCACTGCCTATGTTATAAAGCCCACACAATAATATATTTCTTTAAATATGTTACATCTTTTATTTCTCTCTAAAAAGCTGGCTAAGCATTCATAAAATATGAGAACAAGCCATCCAACCAGACATCTCTTTCTGATAATGTTTGGAGCAATTGTACCTGCTTTGACTATGTTTTTCTCAATGTATTATGACAGGATTTTATTAAGGAGGAAATAATAAAAAATTCATATGTTTTTGAATATCAAAAAATATATATTTAACACCATTACAGACAATTCTAATCCTTGGCAAACTTGCTGCCTTAGCTAACTCAAAAGATTTCAAGGTAAACATTTTAGAAAAAAATACAATAACAATAAACAGAACAAATTACATTACAAATTACATAATATTTAATTCTAAATTACTCATTTCCAAATAGATCAAGCATATATACAGGTTCCATATTTAATGCACTACGCTGTATTTTTAAACCATGGAAATCACTGATAAAATATAACAAGAAGTTTTCATCATTACATAGTGATTTACTTGATTTTCCTCAACCATTAAGCTCCTGATTCTCAAAAAAAAAAAAAAGCATATTGCTAGGAAAAGAGGCATACATTGATTACTGCATTTCATGTAGATAACAAAAAAGGGGCCAAAGGCAAGAAGAGATTTGTACGCTACCAAAGAATGGTCTGCTTCCTCTCAGCCTTCCCCAAGGGGCACTAAACCATGAACCTCTAAACTTGCTTGAAGTGATTTCAAAGATTAGAAAAAAAAATCAGAGAGGACAACATCACTCCATCCATTCTTGCACAAAGAAGTTCCTAAAAACAATCTAAGAATACAAATGGAATCCGTGCAATCCAGAATGTCTGACACTCAGGAGTGATCACAGTTAGAAGGACACTTTTCTCCTTGCAGAGTACAAAAATACTGGTAGGGCATTATGGCACTTCTAACACTCAGGATGTTAAAAGAAGGGATTCATCACCCCTGCAATTATTGACACACACATCTAGTTAGACATTTGTCAGAACAGAATTTATATTAAAAAGTTGATAATTTCATGACAGTGCAGCATAAGGTCACTCTCTGATCTCTACTTCAAATTTCTTCAGTTTTTTATTTCTGTTGAGATAATTGAATAAATCTTAGCATAACATTTTACAGACTGTTAAGTATTTTGAAAATAAAATGTTATATAGAGCTTTCTTTCCCTTATATGGGAACAGGGGCAAAAACTGGACTTATATTGCTGTTGAAAGGGTATCTGTTCCACATTAATGGAATTAGGAAAGTCTATTAAAAATAAGCAGGGCATAATTCTTCCCTTTTTTTTTTTTTTGCCAGATAAGCAGGAACAGTATTTTTGCTTAGTATCACTCAGAGAGGCTGATAAGATCTAATAACGGCATCTTTATAGTCAGTCTTGCTTCAGTATTTCACTTCAACCACTAGATGAAATTTGTATGTATAAATAGCAATAAATACTTGCTACTCCTAGAAAAAGAAAGCAAACAACAACAACAAAAAGCACTAAGTCTCAAAAATATATATTTAAAGTACCTAAGAGAGAGTTAAAACACTCCACTGCATGATCTTGCAAATGGATCAGTAAGCTAGCTAAATTTATTTAGGGAGAAAATGCAGAAGGTTTCTGATCTCACACACGGATAGTATAGCAAGGTAGAAAAGCAAATTCTGTGAGAATGAGCTCTACTGGTAATAACAGACTATTACAACCACCAGAGAAGATCCAGATTCTCTTACTGAAAACATATAAAGAATATTATTTTAAAACCAATCTTTTGAATATATTGTAATGATTTCCATCAACATAAGGAATGACATAAAATTCAAGTTTTGCTATAAAGATACTGAGGAGCATTGAGCCCGTAAACATGCTTCAGTTAACATTAGCAAGAGAAACCACAGTTTTTACTCTGCTGACATTTTAGTCTGTGAAATCAATTAATGCCCAGGATACAAAATGATAGATGTGCTGAACAGTAAGGGAAAATCCAGCTTCAAATATCACTTCAAAATGCACAAGGACAAGGGCAAACTTTATAGCACAGTTAGCTGAAATTATCATTTCAGTCTGCTCCATGTGAATTGAACATTCTTTTTGAGAATACTTCAGCATAAAAAAACCCAACATTCATGTATTAGAGAATATTTAAATAACAAAATCTTTAATTAGTATATAATTTGTCAGAAAAATGACAATGAGATTTGAAGGTCTGAATACTTTCCAAATTGTAGGACAGCAAAGTCACAGATAATGCTTCTCTAAGCAATTCCTTCATCCGTCACAGCTATATGATACCAATAACATCACAACACCCAAGAATTAAGCTAACAGAGATTCCAATAATCACTCTAAAAGGCAAAAGAGAAAAAAAAGTCAGTATCAACGATCTTATTATAATATTAATATCATTTAAAGTTAAAACCAATTAATGCTTATAAAAAGTTGCAGAAAGAGTAGAAAGTAACATAATTATTTTTCCTCCAAAACATTTGGGTCATGACACAGATCATTGAACCTTGCTAGTGAAAATAATGCATTAGACAACTAAATGACTATATTTCTTTTTACTATTGATAAAGATATTTTGCCTCTTCTTCCAACTTAACTGTATGAATGAAGGAACCAAGCTCCCTTGTACAGATTACTGAAAATACAGACTAAACACTATATATGCTGGCTATGTTCAATAGGAGGGAGTATCTGCATACTATATACTATCCTAGGGTACATGTGAGCTATTTCTCTCTAAATTTAAATGGCTACCACCCACTTCAGAACAAGCACTCTCTATGGAAAGTACCCACAGACAGAAGGGGAGTCCAGTTTTCCATTCCCAAGTTGAAGTTTGTAAAATTTCTGGTCAGTACACTGTATGTTTGCACTGGCTCTTCTCATTATTAGCCCAGAACTGGAACAAATGACAGAGCTCAACTCCCATCATTCTATTGTATTCCCAGTAATAGGAGATACACATGCCTGAGAAGAGGAATAGAAAAGATATTACTTAGCTTTTGCTTTACTGAATGTATTTTTTTCATGGAGTAAAGCTAGCTACAAAAGTTTCCTGTAGCTGTCCTGTGTCTTTCTTTTTTTCTCCTTCACTGATAGCAAGTCCAGTTTAAGGATGTGGTACTTACTAAGCTCTATAATTAAATAACAGATGATTAAGAGCTAAAACTCAGTTTATATCTTTTCTCCAGAGACACTACAAAGGATGCACTTACAATACACAAAGGTTGTGAAGAAACAGAGACTAGACATCTTTAGTATTAGGTGCTGAATGACAGAAAACTTCATCAAATACAAGTAATAACATTGTGGCGCAGCCGAGCCTTCTTCCAAACTAACATGAAAGCTTCTCTTTGTGTAGACACATCAGTAGCAGAATTTATCCACAATAAATATATAGATAGATGGATAGATAGATAGATAGATCTATCTATCTATCTATCTATCTATCTATCTATAAGAAAAAAAAATCCATGCCTCTGTGATAGGAAATATCCCACCACCTTCAGCATTTGTTTCCCTCAGTTTATATTTCTCTGGCTTTTTAATACAACTGTCCTACTGGTGTATTTGCAGGGGCTAGCAAGGAAAAAGATCTAGTTATTAAAGCTTGGAGGCTTGAACGATTTTAAGCTTTAGAAATGTTTATTTAAGTTAACTAAATGCCCTCAGAAACATCTACAATTACATAAACCTTGATTCCTGAAATTAATCTCCCTCTAACAATAGCAACTAGCAATTGTGGACAGGTAACATAGGCATAAGGAAAGGAGGAAGTTTTCATGGACCAAATGCAAAATAGGGCATTCATGCACTCAAAAAATAATTTCAACAATATCTTTCATATTTTATTCTGCTTTCCACTTTTTTCATATTATTACTCAGCTTTACACTTTTTTTGTTTAATTCCACCCATTCGCCTTGGCCCTGTCTCATTCAATAATTATTTCAAACAATCCATTGATTTTCAACAAGTCATTCCTAACCTAGATATGTCAGATCAAAATACTGCTCACAATAGGACTCAGTATTAATGAAGAGGCATTGAATAGGCGTGCTAAGTAGCCAAGTATTGTGTAAAGATTAAGAAAATACACAAAAATTACCTTGCCTTGCTTTTTATCTGCTCTTATACACTTTGGGCTAATATCCTTACTAGAACAGTGATTTATAACACTGAATACACAGCAATGTATTTTATATTCCTGTCTTTTATCTGTTCATCTAACTCACATCAAATTACTACAAAAACAGTTGTTTTTTAATATTCAGAAATATGTTAAGAATCCTCAAAACAAACAAGACCATGCATTGCTTTTAAACACAAAAATAAAATAAAAAATAAAAAAAGAAGGAAAGTGGGAAAGAAGGAAAGAAGGCGGAAAAAAAGAAAAAGTATATTGGAATCAGAAAGTACAGCAATCCTTAACTATTCTAGACTGTCATAGATGAATGACTTATTGTCAGGGCTAAATCTTTTTATCTTGAAGATAAATTATCATTTAGCTACAATGTACAGTGTCAGTGACATCCAGTCACCTGTTCTATTAACTACAGCTGTGTTCTCTGCAAAGATCCCCAGAGGACCAAGTTCAGACTCTGTTTCCTGTTAAAACTGATAGCTGGTTGACCTTAAATGTGTTCTCAAGAACCTGTGATGCTCTGAATACACCTAGTGATGGCATAGTTAGCAGTCTTGACCATTGAAAATACATGTAAGAGCATGCTAAACTACGACTGTATGGAAGAAGACCTACTGTAGATTTTGGAGAAAAGTTGTATAGATATGACCATCATCTATGTTTCAATATTCCCTTTAGTTTCAAAGCAAGCAATAAATCTCTCACACATTTCCTACAAATTGAGGTGAAAATAGAACATTCAAGAGTACTTTATGTCTTGCATAAATATGCATGTAAAAGGGGCATAAGTAATGTCTCTAGTTTCCCTTTTCTTTAGAGGATATAAGTTTAATTAAGGGGAGTGAATTTTCAGTACTTATGAAGGATGCCACTTAGACTAAACTTATTCATTAAGATCTTCTCTCTTGTCATCAACAATATTCTTATACGTCTCAATATTTTCTAGAAAAGGCCTCCCTAGACACAAATTAGAAATACAGAGTGCTACATCCATACATCATCCAAGAGAGATGTAAGTTGTACTTCTTGGGAGCTGCCCTACAGCACTCACATAAGCGAACATGCATGATGCACACACACCTACTCTCTGCTCCACTTCAGTTCTTTCTTCTTTTTATCAGAAACATTTAGGTTTTCACTTTGATAGGGTTTGTACATTTAAGATATCTACAGGAAAAGGTGGACTGAAGATCTGGGGAACTACAGACCTGTCAGTCTGACCTCAGTATCAGGGAAAACTATGGAACAGATCATCTGGAGGGCAATCACACAGCATGTGTGGGACAACCAAAGGATCAAGCCCAAACAGCATAGGTTCATGAAAGGAGATCCTGCCTCATCAATCTGATCTCCTTTTATGACCAGGTGACTTGCCTATAGGATGAGAATTTGGCTGTGGTCTACTTAGACTTCAGTAAGGTCTCTGACACAGTCTCCCACTGCATTCTCTTGGAGAAGCCGGCAGCTTGGACATGGCTTGGACAGATGGACTCTTCACTGGGTGAAGAACTTGCTCAATGACTGGGCCCAGATCTTGGAAGTGAATGGAGCCAAACAGAGCTGGCAACCGGACATGGGTGGTATTCCCCAAGGGTCAGTCCTCTTGAGGACTTGGAGCCAGCCTCTTTAGGATCTTTATCGATGATCTGAATGAGGTGATTGAGGACACCAAGCTGGGAGGAAGAGATGATCTGCCTGAGGTTAGGGTATCTGTGCAGAGGGATCTGGAGAGGCTGGATCAATGGGCATAGATCAACTGTATGAGGTTCAATAAAGCCAAGAGCCTGGACCTGCACTTTGGTCACAACAACCCCATGCAGCGCTATGGGCTGGGGGCAGAGCAGCTGGAGAGCCACGTGGTAGCAAAGGCTCTGGGGGCCGGTCTGGGGTTGGTTGACAGGCAGCTGAACGTGAGGCTGCCAGTGCCCAGGAGGCCAACAGGCCAGCAGCAGCCTGGCTTGTACCAGGAACAGAGCAGCCAGCAGCGCCAGGGAAGGCATCGTCCTCCTGCACTCGGCTGTAGAGGCTGCACCTCGAACACTGTGTTCAGCTTTGGGCCTCTCACTACAAGACAGATGAAGACGTGCTGGAGTGAGTCCAGTAAAGGGCAACAAAAATGGTGAAGAAACTGGTGAAGGAGCTCAGACCTTAAAAAAACCAGCTGAGGGAGCTGGGGCTATTTAGCACGGAGAAGAAGAGGCTCAGGAGAGACCTTACCACTCCCTACAACTACAGGGGGTCGGTCTCCTCTCCAGAATAACCATAGACAGAACAAGAGGAAATGGCCTCAAGTTGCACCAGAGGAGGTTCAGGTCAGACATAAGGAAGAATTTCTACAGAGAGAGTGGTGAAGCCTTGGCACAGACTGCCCAGGGAAGTGGTGGAGTCATCATCCCTGGCAAAGTTCAAGAAACGTGTAGATGAGGCACTTAGAGACACTGTCTAACAGAGAGGATGTTGAAGGGCTTGTGATTGGACTCGATGATCTTGAAGGTCTTTTCCAATAATAATGACTCTATGATTCTGTGACTTTATAACACATGGAACAGCGCCAAGGGAACAGCGTCTAATCTGTTACTCCTCTTTCAGAGTGTATGTGTGTATGTGAGTGCATGTGTGCATTATTTTTCTAATTCATGATGTCATTAATCTGCACATGAAAGAGAGTCCAAAGTTCTCCTAGGGCAGTAAGTCAGCAATGGATATTTTCATTCATCTTTGAAGGATGTTTTCACCTTGTCTTCAAAGCAATCTCTTACATCACTTTTGAAATTTTGAAAAAAAAAAAGATACAAATCATACTGACTGAATCATACTGACCAGTTGAATGTTGGAAGGGACCTCTAGATCTAAACCCCTGCTCAAGCAGCAACACTCAGAACAAGTGGCGCATGGTGGCATGCAGGTGAGTATTAAAAGATGAGGACTCCAAAGATGGAGACCCAATGACCTCCCTGGCCAGCCTATCTCAAGGCTCTGTCACCCTCAAAGTGAAGAAGTTCTTCCTCATATAGAGATGGAACTTCCTCTGTTCCAACTTGTGCCCACTACCCCTGGTCCTCTTACTGGCCACCACCAAGAAGAGTTTAGCCCCATGCTCTTTACCTTCTATCCTCAGGTATTTATACATGCTAATCAGATCACAGAATGAGCTTGTTTGGAGGTTCTAGCAGGGGGGTGCAGCTACCACATACCCTTGACCGATGAACGGTACGTCTCTATCAGGGAAGGAGCATGCAGCTTTGGGAGGGATGCACATAGAGTGGTGAGGGAGCAAGGGGACACCCACCCAGCCAGACAGATCAGCCAAATCAACCCTGGCAATCACTGGGGTGACAGGTGTCACAGCCAGATCACCCTCACATCCTCACAGATGTCCTCTTAGTCTTTTTTTCTCCAGGCTAAACAGGCCCAGCTTGCTTAGTCTTTCCTCACAAGATAGATGCTCCAGTCCCTTAATCATTTTTGTTGCTCTATGCTGGATGCACGGGACTTCTAGAAGTTCTCCATCCCTTTTGCATGGGAGAGCCCAGAACTGCCCACAATACTCACCAGAGCTGACGATAGGCGCAGGATCCCCTCCCTCGACCTGCTGGCAACACTCCTCCTGCAGCCAGGATCCCACTGGCCTTCTTGGCCACATGGGCACATTGCTGACTCATGGTTAACTTGTTCCAAAGCACAACTCCTAAATCTTTCTCCACCGAGCTGCTTTCCAGCAAGTAAGCCCCTAGTTTGTAGTGGTGCCTGGGATTATTGCTTCCCAGGTGCAGGACCCTGCACTTGTCCCTGTTGAACCTCATGAGGTTCTTCTCTGCCCAACTCTCCAGTCTGTCCAGGTCCCTCTGAATTGCCATTGCACAGTCCTCTGGAGTGTCAGCCACTCCAGCCAGCTTGGGATCATCCACAAGCTTGTTCAGGGTGCACTGTGTGCCCTCGTCCAAGTCATTGATGAACAAGCTGAACAGCATTGCACCCAGTACTGACCCCCTAAGGGACACCACCTTCTGTAGGCCTCTAGCTACACAGGGTCTCATTTATCACCACCCTCTAAGCTCTGCCATCCAGCTAGTTCTCAATACATCTCAGTGTCCACTCATCTAACCAGATAGTGTCAAAAGCCTTGCTGAAGTCTAGGTAGACAGCATCCATGGCTGTCTCCTCGTCCAGCCAGCCATCCAGTCATCCTATCATAGAAGGCTACTCCTGATCACCTTCCTTTCTTTCACATGCCTAGAGATGCTCACTAGGATGAGCTACTCCATCACCTTTCCAGGGACAACTTTTGAGGCTGACCTGCCTGTCATTTTCTGGCTCCTCTCTCTTGCCCTTTTTGAAGACTTAGGGACATTGGTTTCTTCCACTCCTCTGGCACCTCCTCTGCTCTCCAGGACCTCTCCAAGATGATGGAGAGCAGCTGAGCAACAACCCCCACCAGTTCCCTCAGCACTCTTGGGTGCATCCCATCAGTGCCCATAGATTTATCAGCATCCAGTTTGCCCAAATAATTCCTAACTCAATCCTCCTTGATCAGCAGAAATTCTGCCTCTCTCCCTCTCTTTTACCTAGGTTCTATAGTTCACAGACAGAAGCCTTAGCAGTAAAGACAGAAGCAAAAGAGGCAATCAGTAATTCTGCCTTCTCTGCATCCTCCGTCACCAAGGCCCCCTCCCCACTCAACAGTGGGCCCACTCTGAGTTAGCCTCTCGCTAACTCTTAGTTCAAAACGGGCCTTGGCCTCTCTTGTTGCATCCCTGCATTCTCTGACACTGTGCCTGTATTCCTCCCATGTGGCCTGGCCCTTCTTCCACATTGTGTATGTGCTCTTTTTCTCTGCGATTTGTCCAAGAGCTCCTTGCCCATTCACACAGGTCTCCTGCTAGTCCTTGCTCAACTTCTTTCTCTTTAAGAATGCCCCGATCTTGAGCTTGGAGGAAGTGGATTTGAATATCTCCTGCTCTCCTGGACTTCCTTTCCTTCTAGGAGCCTGGCCCAGGGTATTCCTCTAAGTAGCCTCCTGAAGAAGTCAAAGTTGGCTCTTTTGAAATCCTGGGTTGCAATCTTGTTTCTTGCCCAGTTTCCTCCTCACAGGATCATGAATTGCCACATATCCTGCTCACTGCAGCCAAGACTGCCCCCAATCCTCACATTTCCAACTTGACCACCTTCATTTGGTAGTATCAGGTCCAGCAGCACTCCTCTCCTCATTGGCTTCCCTACCACCTGCACCAAGAAGTTACCTATCTGCAAAGTTCTGCAGGAACCTCCTGGACTGTCTGTTCCTGGCTATGTGGTCATCCCACCAGACATCAGTGTGGTTGAAAACTCCCTTAAGGACTAGGGCCTGTGATCATGAGACTTCTTATAGCTGCCTGTAGAAGACCTCATCCATTCTTCCTGGTCAGATGGCCTGTAGTAAACACTCACCTCAGTGTCTCCCCTGTTGGCATGTCCTTTATTCACACCTACACTCTTGACTCACTCTTCGTCCTCCCCTATACTGAGCTCCTTTCTAGAAAGCCTAAAGCTATAAATGTTCCAGTCATGAGAGCGGTCCCACCATGTCTCAGCAATTACAGTGAGACCACGGCCCTGCACTCGCACTCACATCTCCAATTTCCCCTTTTTATTCTCCATGCTGTGTGCATTTATACACATAGGCATCTGAGTCAGGCTCCCAATGTGCCTCTCTTTCCAGGTGGGGCAGCTGTAACTCAACTGTGTGAGCCTTCAGTAGCTCTCTTGTTTTGCCGTTTTCCAGGATTCAGATATCCCTCACTGCCTCTGCAGTTAGGGTGGTGTGAGTGGCATGGTTGCCATCCCCTGTCTTATCACCTTACTTACCTGA
>JAUBOD010000797.1:1893639-1905236 GCA_032353885.1 Nothura maculosa
TCCCTCACTGCCTCTGCAGTTAGGGTGGTGTGAGTGGCATGGTTGCCATCCCCTGTCTTATCACCTTACTTACCTGATGAAAGCCCTCTGCCCTGACAAATCTAGTTTAAAGCCTTACCAGTGAGCCCAGCTAGCTCATAACCAAAGACTCTCCTCCCACTTTGGGAAAGATGAATCTCACCTGATGCCAGCAGGCCTGGTATCATGCAAGGGTTCATATGGCCACAAAAAGAGAAAGTTGCATACTCCAGCTATGCAACTTCTGCTGCTGCATAGGGATGGTGCTACAGCTCAATAAGAAGGGTGAACTGGGCCTGAAGGGCTTTTCCTTCTTTGTGCCACAAGCCTCATATTTCTTAAGCAGACTACCCTTGAGCTCCTGTCATTTTTATAACCACTTCTGATTTATGAGGGCAAAGAATGGATTCTATTCTTGCAGACTAATTCAATATCAGTAATTGTTTTCTGGTTGGCAGAGATGGAGTTAGATTTTAATCACTATTTAATATGTCAGCTAACTAGGTTGCATTTTTTGCAGTATTAACAGCCATCTAAATCTAAAGAATGTAAATATGAATAGAGTTAAAATATGCATGTAACTGACTTTAAAGGTAAGAGTTTAAACATTCAATTATCAAAGAAGCATACATGTAATTGAACATGACTACAAAGATTTAGATTGTCATCCTGCATCTTGCTTACCTTCCATGTTGGTGGGCTGCAAAGAGAAATAATCTCACAGACAGGATGAATTGTCTGGCTGTCTTCAGCGGACAGCATGTTGCAAGGTGGGAGAAAAAAAATGGCAATCCAAAAGCAATTCATTTTATGCCAAAAAAGGACAATTCATCTTAAGAGTCTTAAGATGCTCCAGACCGAAAATCTGCAGCTCCTTTGTTGATACAGAAGGAAATGATAAACTGTAATACTGCAAGCAGGTGTGGACAATCAGTGTAGTAGTAGCATGGGGTCTCAAACTGTTGAAATTTTTACTACAACACTGTATTAATTTCATATTAAAAAAAGAAAAAATGGAAAAATATAAAGAAAAAAGAAAAAAGAGGGAAAAAAGGAGAAAAGAAAAAAAAACAGAAAAAAAAGAAAAGAAGAAAAAAAGAAAAAAAGGGTTCTCCTTTCTTCCTACTCATAATAATCTGTAAAGCTGAGAGGCCAAGGAAACAAGAAGTATTAAGTTGTCTGGCTATTGTCTGGTATACACATGAGCATTAAAACAGAGTATTTTAATACACAATGTTCCATTTTAGCAGTTTGAAACAGTCTCTTTTGCTATTCCACAACAGACATAAACTAATGCTATCAGAACTGGCAAAGCTGCTCCATACTTTCGTGCCTGTAACACAGAGCAGAACTTG
This sequence comes from Nothura maculosa, assembly GCA_032353885.1. Classification (NCBI taxonomy): domain Eukaryota; kingdom Metazoa; phylum Chordata; class Aves; order Tinamiformes; family Tinamidae; genus Nothura; species Nothura maculosa. Next base: position 1,895,013 of record JAUBOD010000797.1, read on the forward strand.
AATTTGCTACCTAATGGAAAACTTAAAAGGCATTTGTCAGATAGAGTAACATCCCCAAATAAGATCTATAAGACTGAGGAGACGGAGAGAGGTCGAGGAGGAACAATCAGCATTTTTCTTATGCTACATTTTTTGCCTCCATATTTAATTTGATGATGGAATACATTCAAATTGTTTTATCTGGAGAGAAATACTGAACATAGAAGTGGCATATAAGCCCTTTTTAGAACAATGTTTTCGAAGTAACAAACATATCAGATTATGAAGAACCGTAAAAGAACTCAAGAATCACAAACTCAACATTTTTTTTCAGTCAACAGGAAACTTTCTATCTACCCACATTTAACCAATGTTTTTAGACGCTTTGATTTTCTTTATAAGCAAGTTTGTTCTTTATGTATGTAGATTCTGTAGGGAAATTCTCTTTTGAGATCGTAGGCTTGTAGCTGGCCCAATCCACACACCACAGCGGAGAGGGATCTTCTAAATTCATGATTTGGGAACATTTTTTACATGAAGATCAAGACTTAGATCATGAGACAGACTCACACGAACAGCTACTCTGCAGGCTCTGGAAACAGCCACTTGTCTTCTGCAGAGCAACCAAGAGACTTCAGCCCCAGTCTCAGAAAAGCCCTTTCTCATTCAGAGATGTAAAAAAACTGCTAGAAAAATGTGCTATGGTTCTGAGAGGTGAACAAACAGCTGCTAAGATTAGACCACTAAATTCACTTTCGCGTGTGACCTAAAACAGAATATGAGTCCACGTCTCTGGAGATGAAAGACTAGAACTCCGAGCTGCTGCACTCTCTCATTTCAGGAATAAATGCTTTAATGCTGTTTCCTCAGTTATGTCACTTTTCCAAAGAGTAGATGGTGCCTTTGCTGATACGTCCTGTAGCTGCCACTGCCGCAATCCTAGTGTGAGTAAAATTCCCAGGGGCAGGAACAAACTCCACCATGTAGCACAGAAATTAAAAAAAACATTTTTGCATAAGCTTTCTGTGGCAAGGCTCTCTGAGCAGATAGAAAGCAAAGGATGTATAGGAAAAATCCCACACTTATTTTTCTCATAAGGTCTGTACGTCCACCATATTACACAGAGCTGGACTCACATTCATCTCTCGGGGTGGCAGAGAGGATGTTTATTGTGACTAACTGCATACTAGCCTTATAGATACAAATCAGTCTAGAAATTCTTTGAAAATTAAACAGCAACTCATTTAGAAGAAAATGTGTAATTCACAGAAATGTGATTTATTTACAATATTTTTGTAAGCTGGTGTGTGCTTTTTTAACAAATTAATCTACTGTTTCATTCCTTCTGACTCAGCTGTAACTCAGCCATGCCTGCTTTGATGGAATGTTAAAATCTTTGTAAAGTAAAAAGGCTGCTGAATCAGCCAATTAATCACTTGCCAACTCTCTAAATTTAGGAGAAACTGTTCCTCCAAAGGTTGCGAAGTTTACAGTGTGTCATTGTCTTTCTGAAGAATCAAAGCCATCCAAAATAAGGCAATTCTGCTTCCCATCAAAAAAAAAGCTCTAAGTTCCCTACTTGTCCTGCTAACCCACTGCTCACAGAAGATTATGCAAGATTCACCAAGCACTATTTGCCCTTCTCTGTTCTCTGTGGGAACTTACAGACTCTGTCTCCATTTATTTCCTGAGTTACAAAAGCATGGCAGTATCTAAAGAAATGATCAGAGGATTCTTCTTCCCTATCAGCTCATCTTTGCTCAGAATTTTTCATTCATACAGTATAAAAAGCAAACATATATTTATTAAGTAAAATAATTTTATCTTCAGTAGTGTAATGTAATCAATGTAAAATAAGTATAGCCATTAGGAAAAAAAGTCATTTCAGTCTGATAGTCTGTTGCTTAATCAAAGGCTGGTTCACTTGCTAACTTACTTATCTGGTGACAGGCATTGTACACAGAGTCATTTCCATGTAGGAAACTAGAACAGAATCAAAACTGTGTCAATTACAGAAAGATTCAAATACAATTATTGCTACCAAGACCTAGCTGTACTTCCTAAATTGTATGAAACAGGTAATTCTTGTTGGAAAATTACACTGCACTCTAGACAAAAGGTTATATTAGGAGGCTTAAGACTCATAAATCGAAGCTGGAGGGGAATTTCCTAAAGTAGGTTATGATTGCGCAAAATGGAACCAGGCCATGCGTTAGGTCTATTACACACTGCTCAGCTATTGTCAAATGACACAGTGCACGAGGAAAGTGAGCGGTCTGACATTATCCAGATGTCATTCACTTCGAAAGCACTCCTAACCTCTTCACTGCCACATCCCTATCCCCCATACTGGCCTACAGTCTAACATTAGGCTCTCATTAGAAAAGTGATGTTATTCCAGGTGTTATGGGACAGTCCAGTACTGCTGCCACAAGCCTGTCTTGTCTGCAGGGAAAGAACATTGCAGGAACCTTCCAAGTCACCGAAGCACTGAATCTGACCTCTCCCAAGACTGCAGGCTGACAAACAGCCCTTCTGTCTGTTCCAGGCCTGCGCTCTCCATCTAACACCCCAGCCTGTCCCTAGTATCCCCCTGCACACACGTGCTGTCAGCTCAAATCAAGACTGGGTAAAAAAGAACTTTTCCTCTTCCTTTTACTTCACATTTCTCTTACAGAGCCAATAATTAAATAAATAAATAAGAAACAAAAACCAGAAACCATCTTGATCACCACAGAGGCCCTTAATGGTGTCATTAAGGGCATCTCCTGGCTGCACGCACACAGCCTGCAAGCAGCTGGGCCTTGCAGATCCTTCCTGACCAGCCTCTGCTAGGAGCTAATGCTCTGGCTCTCACAGGATGATTTGTTCCCAGCAATATCCTCTTCCCTGGCTTCAGCAGAGGTAACCTGGCACCTTGAGGGCCCTGGTGGGAAAAGTCCTTCCCTGCTCTATCACTCTGACCTGGCTGCATCAGCTCAGCACATCCACCCCTGGCTCTCCCTGCTCTACCTCATTAAGCAGAACCACTAACCTTCACTTTCTAACCTTTTCAAATCTTTCTCTGCTTCATCTGTCATCCTCCACTCAATAAAGAAAAGTTCAAATAATTCAAATAATGAAAAGCTCCAACTGGTCAATAACAAAAGACTCCCAGAAACAGGAATTAGATCTTCACATTTTTCTCATGTAGCCCCTATGGGTAAAGGCATGTTCCTAAACCTCCCTGTTTGCTCTTTTTACAAACTCCTACTTAGAGATTCCCTCTGTCAAAATGCTTACAAATAGGTCAGCATATACAAAAGATCATTTGTCCTATGACTTCCTCAGTTTTCTCTGCTTCTTCCTGTATGATTTCCAACTTCACTTGTGGATTCTCTGAGAGAGGGATTTAACTGTTTTGTTTGTTTGTTTGTTTTTTGCCAGGTATTTGTGCAGCATCTGGCACAGCGGGATCCTCATCAGTACCACAGCAACACAAACAACAGTATTTGTCGCATGATCGCAGGATAAATTCTAAATTGATATACAGCACAGTGAAGAGCTTCTGGAAACCAGCATAGTTCTGTGTAAAAGAGGGAATAAAGTATGATAGCTACACAAATAATTCAATACCCAAAAAGTTATACAACTTCACTCTGTCTTCATCATTGCAATATACTTCTGCTCTATCAAGGGAGAACTCATCAAGATGTCCTTTATTCTTCCATTCCACTCTTCTTTCTTTTTGTGAAAAGGGCGAAAACATATCTTTTTTTCCAGAGAAACCAGAGAATAACAAGTGCCATTTTATTTTCACTTTCCTCCTTGCAGCTGGAAATCCAGGAGGAAAAAAATATTTTTATCTCTCAGCTTCTACTATATACTTCGAGTCTACGTGGTTTTGCTTATATCATGACATAAAAAGCTATTCAATCACTCTTTATATTTCCAATTGTGGGTTACTCTATTAAACTATTAAGATAGTTTTGCATGTGTTCCATCCAATTTGGAGGTTATTTTGGAAGATGGGGCTCCCTCTCCTTTCTTCAGTATACTAGTCTCTAGCCAGAAGATCTCATTTTCAAGAAATATTTTCTTGTTATTAAGCCTTTATGATCCTTTTCCCAATTTCTTAATTATATCTATGTGCACAAGGTAGTTCATGAGTCCTTCTTTGTTCAGCTTAAGTACAGACTGCTCTCACATTTCAATCAGCAGTCCTATAATGAACCTTTACACTTATTTCATCTGTATTTCTTTCCAAGTCAACCCTTCTCACCATTACAATTCTCTGAATTCCTCCAGTTAACAAGTACTTTTAGTTATGTGCTAGCCAAAACTGAACGAAGCAACTGAACAGCAATGATGACAAGGAAAGAGATTCAGAACACAGGATACAGTTATCCCTAGTAAAGATATATGTATCTGTGGGTGTGTGTGTATGTGCGCACCAGTTTGTGTATGCACATTTGTTTGTACACATCCACATATAAATATACCATATCAAGGACTGTTATTGCCTTAGGAGGTGGTATAAAGTCTGTATCTCAAAACAGCATGATGTTTTAAAATCATATTGCACTGAAAGAATGTCTTATTTAACTTGCAGTAATGCTCCCATCTCCTCCCACTATTTTTATGTACTCAAATTTTCTTCCTCACACAGTGTATACTTGAAATTACTGTGCACTAAAATTTTTCCAATATATTTTTTATTCATTCTACTCACCTTACTATGCCTTTAAGACACATGCATGCTTCTCACTGTTATTCCTGATTTAAACATTATCTCAGAACTATATTAGTTCAATGTTCACTTTTTTTTTTCTCATTATTGATGGATCCTGACTAATAGGTTCCTGCTAGAGAAAAGCACGTGGTTTCTTCTGACAAATTTAAGGAATAAAAGGTTAATCACCTTTAAGTCTCTGCATTTTGAAGGCTGCACAACTTACATATGTGCATTGTCCCACTGAAGTCAATACCATTACTCATATTCTGAGTTCTGAACATACTGTAAACACCCAGCTAAATGGAGTCAAGTCCTCCATGTGCTGCTGAGCTAATGCAAAAAAGATATATAAAGAACTAAGACCTGGTTGCTTGTCTTAGCACTTATTTTTTTTTCCCTATACTTGGATAGGTTTAGCAATTTCTGGGAAAATAACTGTATACTTCCTCTAAAATGTTTTCTCTTTTCCAATAAAGTCAGCACTTTATCCATCTAAATCAAATATTATTTTCAAAGTAACTATCATCGATAACAGAAGTGCAAATAGGCGACTAAAAGGCAATACGAATAAAACCATAAGTGACTCAGCTTGTTTTTAAACTGTGGTCACATAAATCTGCTCAAGTCATGCCGTCATCAGTAACTGTTCTTTGAACTTCGCTGCCTCAGAAACAAGTACAACATTCATTTTTCACAGCTATCAGAGCAATGCCATAGGAGTCTCTTAGTTGTTTCCCAAGGGTATCAGCCTGGTCACGGGCCTGGTCCTCACTTTGAAAAATGTCCAGCAACACAGTCGAGTCTCTCTCAGTGTACATCTCTCTGGGGCATAATTCTCTGATTCCCTGTTTTCCTGTGTATTATTCTGTCAGGTGTAATATTTGATTTGATTCGATACAGTCGCAAGGGACTAAATAATTTGAAAATTGAGGGAAAATTGAGGGGTTTTTCTTCTCCTAAGCACTGTTAACTGCTGAAGATGACACAGCATTTAGAGAGATCATTTCCTCCACTAACCTGCTATTTTCTGCAGAGGCAAACCCATCCTTCAGTTGGCAGTTTGAAGCAGTTTTCTGCTGCCTCTGCATAAAAACCTTACCTGGGGCTTGTTACATCCTCTTGCCTCCCTTGAAGCCAGTACATGAAGCGCAAGGCTCTCCACTGAGCACAGACTGGAGGACAGGAAGAAAAAGGAATTGTCTGGCAATAACTTTCTCAACATCTCCCAAGGAGACTTCTATCAATCTTTTTAATTCTTACAGTTTCTCTCCTGACAGACTCCGTAGTTCTAATTCCAAACAGTCATTCAGATTGCAGATTCGCTGGAGTCAATTTGAAACATGCATGATTACCTGAAAAATACCAGACTTAACTACCCCAAGAGTGTACATATTTGTCATGTCATGTCAACATCAGAGAAGTACTGCAGAAATAATTTCTTAGTTTGTACTCACTTGTCTTTTACCATTTTTAAATTATTATGAAGTGAAGCAACACTGAAGACAGACTTTCAATTTATTTTTTTGTAATTAAATTATTACAGGATGATATATTGATTAATCAGTCATTCTTCTCCCATTTGAGATATTAGCCACGTCTGAAAAATCTGTCAGAAAGGTAGAGATATCTTTCACCAAAGACATTGATAACCCAATATCCTAGGGAAGAGACAGCAAGTTTTCATGAAACATGCTATTTTTCTACAAAATTTTGTAAAGTTCTTTGAATAAATCAAGAGCACACAGAAAAGGATAACTTAGTCAATGTGTTGTATTTGGTGTATTTGGCTGTCCAAAAACACTATTGACTTGTTTCCCAGGGGCTAGTGAAGAAACCAAATCAACAGAGGAAAAGGGAAGGAAAATTCTCTCATGATTTAATAAAGAATTAAAGTAGTAAACAATAGATAGGAATAAAAGATGTTTTCATAAGGAAAAATATCTGGAAGGATCCTCCATGAGAATATGTGCTGAGATACACGCTGTTCTTCATACCCATAAATAATAAATAATATTATTTCCAGTAGGAAAAGCAGGGAAATAATGAGGTGGCAAAAGCTGCAGACAACACCAGAATATCCAGGAAACTCAGATCTAAATCTACCCGTAAGAGCTGCATAACGCGCGCCTGATACTCAGGGACTAGATAAAAAGTAACAAGTGAAAATGACAGCTAGGAAGTGCAGAATAGCAAAGATGTAAAGAAAGAACCCCACCTGCATTATTTTGACTATGTTGAGGTACCATGCACAATGAGATGGGCTTTAAACCAGGTATTTCCACACACAAAAACCCACACCAGATTCCATGAAGATTTTATCATAGAAGAATGCCTTCTGACATGAAAATAAATAAATAAGTAGAATATCAAGAACTCTCAAGAAAAGGGAACAAAGCTGAAACATTGTTATGCTTCTGCATATTGTCAGCTCATGCCTTAAATATTGCAGGCAGTTCTAGTCTCCACAACATTAAAAGGCTAAAAGAAAATAGTGTCAAGGATGATCAGTGTGATAGAGAAGTGGTCACACAAGGAAGGATACGAGAAAACCTCAGCTTGGGGCAAAAAAAGAGCAGCTACGATAAGACCTGCAAAACATCGTGGGAAAAGTGATTGGGAATTACTTATTCAAGGCACAAGAACTGTAGAGAACTCATTAAAATTGTCAGGCAGTTGGTTTAAAGCAAACAAAAAGCGATTTTGCCCCACACGTGTGGTACACGTGCTAAAACAGACCAACTCAGAGTACTACTAGTCTTCAGCAGGGGCTTGGGAAAGAAAGCCTGCAGGAATTAAACAAAAACACAGCCTTTCAGTAAAGCCTAAGTTGTATTCTGCCTCTTAAGTTTTTTCCTCTCAGTTTTACATAGAAGATGCATAATTAAGAAAAAGGAATCTATACTGAAGATTACTAAGAATGTTATATGACTATATGACAAGTCACAAAAGCAAAGTTTATGACTCTTAGAGAAAAAAATAGCCTAATGGACACTTAAAATTAATAAATAATATGCAAGGAGTTTCCCATTATTACTGACAATGAGGGAACACAATGTAAAATCCTTTCAAAACAAAAAACAAAAAAGTGCAAGCCTTTTTTGTGGCGCACTCCTAGACTAAAATTTGATCCATGCAGAAAAACAGCCTTGATTAATGTCGTGGCTGGAGCCAAATCCAAATGAATGATGAAGCACTTGCAGTAATAGGTTCTCCTGCATAGTCTGGAGTAATTGTTCCTCCTACACAGATACTGCTCATGAGAAAGGAAATCTTTTCTTTACTCATGCTGAGCACTACTTAGGCAGCCAGTGTGCTGTAATCAGTTTAACTAATCAGATTACCTGCGGTGTGAAGCGCTCACCCTGCAAAGCCAGGGCTAGCTGCAGCGTTGAGCGCGTTCCGCAGGGCCGGGGGCAGCGCCTCGGGAACACACCACTCCCTGGTTCTGCACCGTTCCCCACAAGTCTGTTTTCAGAACTGTACCACACATCAGTGGCACGCAGGACAGTGCCCTTTTTGCCCTCCGCTCAATAGTCCATCACCACCTCGCATCAGCACAGAAAGATCCCCACAAAGGCCTTGGCCAAGGGCAACACAGGCATTTGAGGAGCCGTCCTTGAGCGTAGCGGATGGAAATTCTCCAGCTACTCGGGATTAGTGGGGGTATCTGGAATGCCCAGGGTACGATGTGCATGGGCGGGCTGGGCTAGTTAAGCTGCAGGACTTGTCCTTTCCTGAAGGTTCTAGTGCCGGGATCCTTCCTGCTCAGCCACCCTCAGCCGGGCAGCGATGAATCACAACCAGAAAGACACTCCTTGTCCAGGAGACCTGCCTGAAAACACGGATCCGTCTCCCATAGCTCAGAAGTTGTTAAGGGGCAGTTTGCAATTATTTTGAAAACCTGCAATCCTACTCACATAGCAGGTTTAAAAAGGTCTGTTGCCTAGTTATTGTGGTATTGCCCATATTTCATCTGAAATAAAATGTGTTTTCTTTTTCCATGGTCTGCTTCACATTACAGTTCTTCTGATTATCAACAACTATTCAGCAAGAGGAATGCAGCATTTGTTTTCAGCAATAAAATCAAGTTGCCTGTATTGCTCACTACTCACTAATGGGATGACAGGGACCACCATCATGAAATAATTGATTTCTGCTAGTACTGAAGAAAACCACACTTACTATACTGCACTACAAAACCTGTCAAAATTAAACCTCCAGTTTAAAGGCTACAATACAGGAAGTGCTATGTCAAAGTGTACAAAGTACTTGGAACAGCACTACGTATCTTTTAGATGGCCACTGAAATTTAGATTGCTCACATAAGAACATAAGGGAGATGCTTTACAAACTTCACTGCCATGTCACCTAGATGACATACCTGATGTTTACTATATACCAGAACAAAGTTAAATATTCAGGAAGCTACCAAGAGATTAATTTTCTCATCCATTTTGACGTACCTCCAAAAAGTGCCTCCACCCTCTGATTTCTAATATTCTAACAGGACAACAAAAGGTGGCATAACACCCCATTCTTTACTAATTACTACATACGAAGCAAGATGTGTGCAGGAAAAAGAGCATCTTTGTTTTATGGTTACTGAGTTCTCAGAGTCCCACAACAGGCCCACAAAACCAGCAGGATCAGCTGTTCCAAGTACCAACAGTGAAGTTACCTCTAGCAGCTTTACAAAGAAGGAAAAAGTGTCAGTGCGTGGGCCTCGAGCCCCACAAAACACTCAGCAAACCCACAGGGGTGCGTGGGGGCTGTGTACCAACCCAGGACCAGCCCCATAACGGAGCCTTGGACAGGCAGCCCATGGAGGTGACAACCATGAAACCAGGTCTGCCCAAACAACTAGCCCTTGTGACTGGAAACATGACGGGCCAAAACCATCCCACCTTGAAATATCCCACTGTTGCACGGCATGTAAAGAGAAAAGAAGAGCTGTTTGGAGCCACACTGTCAGCTTCTGTAAACAACCTGAATACTGCACAGCTCTGGCACAACCGGCTCATCCGAAAACTGGCCATATATGTCCATGCGATTCCAAACACGGCCATACCTACCTAGAGCAGATGAGCCGGTTGTGGTGCCGACCTGCGATTACGTTTGCAAATCCTTCTCAAACTCTCAGTGACACTCAAACCGCAGAACCTCCACGGGACAGTTTTCCCGTCTTGTCAGGTAACTCCTTCCCCTCGCCGCCCCACACGCCGCCCCACACGCAGCAGCGGCCCCGCGCGCCCCGTTCCGCTCCAGCCCCGGGCAAGGGCAGCGCCGCCGGGCACGCGCCGCAGCCGCGCTCAGCGTTGCCCGAAGCCGCCGCCACAAAGTTGCGTTCGGGGCGTTCGGGGCGTTCGCGGTCGCGGCTCCCGCACTCACCAGCGCGGCGCGGGCGCGCCGCAGGAAGCCCTCCATGCTGCCGATCCCGATCCCGATCCCGATCCTGCTGCCGCTGCGGCGGCTGCGCCCGCACCGCCACGGGCACGGGCACGGGCACCGCGCCGCTCCGCGCGCCCCGCCCC
>JAUBOD010000797.1:1917144-1929644 GCA_032353885.1 Nothura maculosa
GCAACAAAGATGATTAAGGGACTGGAGCATCTCTCGTACGAGGAGAGACTGCGTGAGCTGGGCCTGTTCAGCTTAGACAAGAGAAGGCTGAGAGGAGCCTTCAAAATATTATGTCAAAATACTCGCTGTGTTTTTTACTCTTCCTTTCAATATATCTAGTGATAAAAGAAATAATTATAATTTCCACTATATAAAAATCACATAGCATTGCCCATCTGAGCCTGGAAAGACATTTGCCTCCACTCCTCCTTCTTTTCAAATACAAGAAAAAATAAAAACAAAGTTGGTATCTCAAAATCATTTCAACTAGATTAATGTTTTTAATTAAAGGTTTCAAAAAGTTGTAAAAATAGCAGTTCAACACATGTTGCAAGATCAATTAAAATAGATGAGCTACATATTCATTTCAGATACCTTTCAACTAATATGCAGTGAAATAATTTCTTCAGTAGATGAATTAGGAGTGGACTGAAGGAATCATGCCCTCTGTTTAAGGAAATGCTGTTCTCCATAGCTTCCCTTTGCAGAAGAAGCTGTACACGACATAGTTGCACACAACATAGATGTTTAAGATACATGGACTTTCAACAGGAAGCTGCTATGAACATTTGCAGTTATACCTATTGCATAGTCATTCAAATAAAATTCTGCACTACAACTTATAAGTAGAACTGAAATTGAGGAAAACAGAAAAAAGGAGTCTTACACATGCATTAATTTGAACTTTGCAGATGAGTTAACTATGGTCCACATTCTATTATCTTTTTGCAAATTTACAAGCAATTGCTTCAAACCTATGTCCATGTCTGATATTTCCAGATTTATGGCATGCTCATAGGAACTGAACCTGGCTACTCTGCAACCAGAAAAGAATGGGACAAATTAGCCATCAAATCCAGGTACCCAAAGGTTCTTCATAAAAGGAGCTCTGATTTACAAGGGACAAATTCTGCTCAAAGATCAAATAGCTCCTCATGCAGGCAGAAAAATATTGCATTTCTTTCCAAGACTGTGCTAGAATAATGAGAAGAAGAATGTGCATGGTTGCATATATAAGGACTGCATAGTCACTTCTGACATTAAAAAAATTACTTAGTTTGACTCAAAAGCAACTAAAATTAATACTGTAGATAGTTAGGTGAATTTAAGTGAAAAAAAAAACACAATTAGCTCAGCTCACTTTTAGAGAAACTAAAACAGATTTATTGTCTTATTACAAAATGTTCTTACTTACATTTAAGTTCTATGTTTCAGTTATCTTAACAGTATCCTAGAAATGTAACTGAGATTTACAATAGGAGCCCAAAGATAATAAAAGCCACGGATTTCACAGAATCACAGAATGGCTGCAGTTTGAAGGGATCTCTAGAGATCCTCTAGTCCAACCTCCTGCTCCAGCAGGGACACCCAGAACATGGGGCACAGGGCGGCATCCAGGCCGGTTTGGAAGCTCTCCAGAGAAGGAGACTCCACCGCCTCCCTAGGCGGCCTGTTCCAGGGCTCTGGCATCCTCACAATGAAAAAGTTCCTGCTCACATGGAAATAAAACTGCATCTGTTTCAACTTGTACCCATTGCCCCTTGTCCTGTCACTGGCCACCACTGAGAAGAGTTTGGCCCCACTTTCCCTACATTCTTCCCTCAAGCATTTGTACCTATTGGTAAAATCTCCTCTCAATATCCCCTTCTTTACACTAAACAAGCCCAGTTCACTAATGGGCCATCTGGGCCCATAGATTGATGGGTTTCTAGCTTTCCCAAATAATCCCTAACCCAGTCCTCCTTGATCAGTGGAACATCTTCCTCTCTCATGGTTCTCTCTCTTATATCCGAGTTCTATAGTTCATGGGAAGCAGTAAAGACAGAGGCAAAGAAGGCATTTAGCAACTTTGCCTTCCTGCCTCCTCCGTCATCCCGCAGGTCAACCCCTACTCTGCCCTGGTGCCTGGGGTTATTCCTCCCCAGGAGCAAGACTCTGCACTTGTCCTTGTTGAATCTCATGAGGTTCCTCTCTGTCCAACTTTTCCAATCTGTTTCTAGGATGCTCTGTAGGATGAGCTGCCCTGTCATATTTTCAGGAACGGAGATGAGGCTGATAGGCCTGTAGTTTCCCAGCTTCTCCCTCTTGCCCTTTTTGTTGATTTCTTCCAGTCTTCCAGCACCTTCCAGCACCTCTCCTGCTCTCCAGGACCTCTCCAAGATGATGGAGAACAGCTGAGCATCAACCCCCACCTCAGCACTCCTCAGCACTCTTGGGTGCATCCCATCCAGGCCCATAGATTGATGGATATCCAGTTTTCCCAAATAATCCCTAATCCAATCCTCCTCAACTAGCCTCTAGAACTAGAAAGTCTGCCTCTCTCCTGATTATCTCTCTTGTCTCCAGGCTCTGTATTTCATGGGCAGAAGCCTTAGCAGTAAGGCCAGAAGCAAAGAAGGCATTTAGTGACTCTGCCTTCTCTGCATTCTCCATCACCAAGGCGCCCTCCCCACTCAGCAGTGGGCCCACATTCTCCCTAGTCTTCCTCTTGCTGCTGCTGTGTTTGGAGAAGCCCTTCCTGTTGTCCCTGACATCTCTCGCTAACTCTAATTCCAAAGGGGCCTTGGCCTCTCTTGTTGCATCCCTGCATTCTCTGACACTGTGCCTGTATTCCTCCCGTATGGCCTGGCCCTTCTTCCACATTGTGTATGTGCTCTTTTTCTCTGCGAGTTGTCCCAATCTTGAGCTTGGAGAAAGTGGTGTTTGAATATTAGGCAGCTCTCCTGGATCCTTGTTCCTTTTAGGAGTTTGGCCCAGGGGCTTCCTCTAAGCAGCTCCTTGAAGAGGTCAAAGTCTTGAAGTCCTGAGTTGCAAACCTACTTCCTCCTCACAGGATGATGAATTCCAACATCTTCTGGTCACTGCAGCCAAGACTGTCCCCAACCCTCACATTTTCCACTAGACCATCTCTGTTTGTTAGTATCCGGTCTAGCAGTGCCTCTCCCCTTGTTGGCTCATCAACCACCTGCATCAAGAAGTTAGGTGCAATATTCTGCAGGAATCTCCTGCATTATCTCTTATTTTCTGCTATATTTATTTCTGCTAATGTCTCTTCCAGCTGTTGCCATCTGTATAGTAAAATATGATAAGCCTAAACCATTTAAATCATGACCACTGCTGTAACAGAACACTCTTCATCTCATGTCCTTTTTTGGTATTTGAGATCTTTTACAGCTCCATACATATTTAAAGGGAATAACAAGAAATGAGCTCTTTCTACCTGTAGACGCTACACATACAAACAAATAAAAAAAGCATACTATTTACTTTGAAAATTACACAGTGTTTACAACAGGAGAAAAAGCATGTGCTAGCAGTGGCATTTTTTTGTGTTGTAAGCCAAGTCATAACATCAACATTTGAGAAATCTCTTCATCTGTTAACATCTGTTAAGGTCTCATTGAGAACATTCTAGACTTCCCATCTGTATGGAAGTGCTCCATACATAATGAATAGTGAACTGAGAGATGTGCAAAGGGAAAAAAAAGTAGTCAGGGCCCAATTACCTTGAGCAGATGGAGAAGCACTATAAAGCTCTACTCTTACGATCAGGGCCTTAATGATAAGAGACCAGAAGCAGTTTAGAAAGGCTAACGAAATAGCAATAGAGTTCAGTGAGGTATTAAGTGCCAGAAAAAGCAGAGCTGTAATAGCAAAAAGGAACAGTTTGTTCTCAGGGCAGAGTGATTGTAATGGGAAAACACACCGTTGGCATTCTGCTGTGTTGTTTAATACTCCTAATGTCTTGTGATCTTCAAAAAGTTTATGGTTTAAAAGCATCATGTTCTCTGTTTTTAGGGATGATCTGAGGGAGATGGGTGAGGAGGAGGATCAGTTGATCTAATTTAGACCAAGTTAGAATGGAAGAATTTAAAGTTCAAACTTGTAGATGCCTTGTAGATTTTTATGAATACACAAAGAGCTCAGAATGGTTATAAATCACTGCAACCATGTTTTATTACTACTAAAAACACAATGTTATGCTCCCAGTAAGCAGGAAAAGGAAAGAGGAAAGAGGAAGGAGAAAGGGAAGGGGTGAGGAATGGGGAATGGAGAGGGAAGGGAAAGTGAGGGGAGGAGAAGATGATAGAGAAAAGGAGGAGAGGAGAGAGAAGAAAAATCTCTTCTTGAACTGAAACAGAATGACGGAACAGATCCTACTTGCCTCAGTACAAAGAATGGGGAAAGCAATGGGGAAAGCTGCAGCAAGTCCCATGTTTCGTCTTCAATGATGTTAGCCAACAGATGATTCAGAGCAATCTGTGAAATCCTGCACACCTGACAAACAACAATTCTACAAAAGAAATTTATTCCTACCCTTGAATTTTACAAATTAATATATATAGGCATGAAAATTATATATGTATATATCTATCATGCCATAAATTTCTGATTTTCTCAGCATAATTATCAACTATAGGTTTACTAGGGAAAACAAATGTTTTTGTATGTTAAAAAGTTTATTTTAGCCTCCATCTGCTGCAACACTCCATGAAAGCACAAGATCTTAATAATGCACTGTATCCCTTTTGTTATGCAATTAAAATAAGTAGGCTTTATCCTAAAATATGACTGTTTGAATTTTTGTCTTACCTAATAAACATCATGTTCTCCTTATTACATATTTCTTTCAAACGTGCACATTTTGACCTCAAGCATAGTTACATGCAAGTCATGTACATTTTAATTTTGTGTCAAATGAATGAATTTAATCCATATAAACATGCCTCCATTTAATTTTATAACTCTACAGAAATGAGACCTCCCACCACTAGGTCAACAGGGATCTGTATTCTAGAAACAGCCCTATATCAAGAAACACCTGACCATATCAAACAAAGCAATCTTCAGTAATTCTGGAGAACTTAAAACAATACTTTAGTACTTCCTTTTGTAAATCCACTTCCATTAGTGAAAGAAATTTTTTTTCATTATTTTTTACAAATTTTTTACATTATTTTTCTGTAACAATTATCTCCCTTATGCCAAAGAGATAAGTGATGTCACTTATTAGCAGGACACTAACTTCCCTTAATGAACCTTTAAACACTTAAAGATCATGTACTTAAATAATTTCCCAAAATGAAGATGTTTTGAAATACTTCAGCCCTCTCCTTTCTTCAAGATATTACTTGTATTTAATAACGTGCCTTCTGAGTTGCTGTTTTATAATGCTGTCCTTTCCTTTCGGCTTTATAATGCTGTCCTTTCATTGCAAATGACATTGTCTGCTGAACAACTTGCAATACCCGCACATTTGCACAGAAACAAAGGGAAGTCTTTCTTTGTTAATTGGCTTATTAAAAATTCATGGTGCACTTTGATGTTTAATTTTTAAACATCATGTTGAATGTTTCTACTGCCATTCCTTTCTTCAGAAAAAAAAAAACAAGTATAATAAAGAATGCAGTGCTTTTCTGGACAATAATACAAGGTTTAGCTCTGGGCAAGCATTCAGGATAGATAACATTACTTCAGCACAGCACACATTACTTCAACCTTAGCAGACATTTTTTAAAGCTTAAGATCACAGTACCTTTTGAATAAGTTTAAAGTTGCAGTATGTTGCAACCAAAAATTGAAGACAGACCAGTGTTTAAGACAGGTCATGAGTAACCTCACACACACATTAGTTTATTTGCTTACCCCAGATTTTTCTTCTGTTCTTGAGCAAATCAGATAAATCTGAAAATTCCTCTGATAAATCTGAAGACCGCTTGCCTTCCTGACATACTTAAGGTTAAATTTTCCCTATCAGTGCAAATATGCAAGTACTAAATAACAATAATTTATTGCTTAGCTTCATAGGAACCTATGGGAATCTTTTCACTGGGAAAGCTGCCTACAACCCTGTTTTCATTCAAATACAGAACTGCCAGTGCTGAGCAACCAGGCATCAGAACTTGCCAAGATCCATAAATATTGAATTTCTTCATCTAACTCAGCTGTAGGATCAGATCCAGTAGCTAGTCTAAATATTTTTCCTTGCTGCTTCAGCTATTCCCACCTTACCACCTCAGATAGAAGCCAGAGGATGGAGTCTAGCAATCCACATTCCAGGGGATCAGTCAGAGAATAAAATTGTTCAAGACAGATGACCTATCAAATAGCTCTTACAAAGAAGTCTTACACCCTCTCTTCAGCAATGTTCCCTTGCTCTGGTCCTACTCCCTTTCTTTGCACCAGATCTGCTTATTTGTCCCTTCACTGAGCCAATTCCAATCATAATCGCCACCACCAAGGGAAAAAAGAAAGAAAAATTGCCTCTAATTAGTTTTCCAGAAGGTTAAATCCTATTCAGCACAGAACTAAACAGAATCAAAGCTAAGATAAAGAACTAGGAAGAACACAGATAGGTACAGAAGGGAAACAGTAAACATAAGACTACTTTATGACAAGCAACTAAAAAGCCCTTTCTCTAAACAATAAATGGCACTTTAAAAAAAAATCTTTACAAATCCATAGCAGTCATTCACATCAGAACAGAAATCTGGAGCAGAAATTTCAGCTAAGCAACATAAAACTGAAATTCCAGTCCTAAAGCCATCATCTCATCTGCAGGTAGCAGTGATATTTAAATTTCAGGATGCTTTTATTCTTATACATATAATTAAGGTCTGGATACACCTAAATTTGCTTGTCTTCTCCTAATAGTTGTCCTCAGGAAGAAGCAGCAGCATTACTGAACACTGCAAGGCTATGCAAGCAAAAGTGTTTACTTTCATATCAAAATAGATGGAAAATACTATGCAAAACAGTCAGCCAGTGACATGGGAAATTTTATTTCCATTTTATTCCTTTTGAAGGTTTATAATACTAGAAGGACCACAACTGAAGAAGCACTACCTGGGTAGGTAGGCTGTCTTAAAGGGAACAAAAGTCTCTCCTCTCATTTATAATGGATTGTTCTTTTATATCTATTAAACAATAATGTAACTGATTTGGAGAAAAAAGAAGTTTCAACATTATTCTTTCATCCCAATCAGAAGAAATTTCCAAAATGTAGTTTGAAAGCTTCCATCCCCAAAGGGTCTGACAAGATACAGAAGTAAAACAGTTGGCTTGTTTGTGAAGCCAAATTGATGTAAAATTAAAACAATAACTCACCAGACATCAAATAAAATCCCTGTTTCATAAACAGAGAGATGTTTTATCAGATCACATTCTGTTGTTTGTCTCCTCATGCTTCCTCCTATATTTCTTCAATTATTATTTCTCCCCTGGTGTTTCTCTTTAATATACAGTGTAGTTATGCAGTGTTGACCAACTAACATCAGGGAAAAAGCTATATAAAAAAGAGAGATATGAAACAGTTGGCCAATGCCATGAGAAGGAGTTTTATCTTCAGATGTAACATTGCAAATATTATATTTGCAATATGTGGGCTCAAATTTAAAATGTAAACATTTTAATCTCTGATATCAGATCTCATGTTGCTGCTGACACAAACATATGCATATCAAAATATTTCATCTCCTGTTTCAAGTTTCACCAGTTATTTTGCACAATCCAGCCATGCAAATATTGCTAGACTAAGACAGAAATAGTTTTTTGTAGCAAATTTTTGTAGAAAAAATGAAATATTACAGAATGCCTGTGCCTAGGATCCACATTCTGCAGTAATTCATTCACCTCAATTTTATTTTATGTTTTTTACCTTCTTGTAACAAAGTGACCTTTAGTAACATGGTGAAAGTGTTCAGAGATAAAAAGGTAAGGCACAACTACTGCCTATTAGCCTTTGGCTTGTGATCATGTACCTCTTGCTCATCCATGTATGGAACAGACTGGGCAGTCTCTGGACACCAGAAGGGATAGAAATCATAATTGGGAAAAGAGAGGTCTAACCCCCTATCCCTTTTTCCCTCAGATGAGCTAACACTTGGCAAGTAGACATAGAGAGGACACAGGTAATGTACTAAATTTAATTTCAAACAAGGCTGAATTAAGGCAAAATTGTAACCTGTAAAAAAAAAATACTGGCATCTAAATAGTTTCCCTACAATTCCAGTTGAAAGTGCTCTCAAAATAGAGAGCAGCTAGCTGCTACAAGAATGATTAACAACTGTTCGTAACCACCTGAAATAACTCTGCTTTTGATCCACATTCAGCATGATACTCAGAACTGAATTAATGAAAAATGTTACTGAGTGAATTAGTGAATTTAAATGATAATTATAAAAACTCTTATTTATTCAAAAATACTCTGTGAAATACTTTATATACAATTTCAGGAATTATTCACTCAACCCTACTGAGCATATTACACATTTATAGTAAAACTTTGCCCTGTCTCCAGCACATATATGCGAGTAGGCTGCATTTAGGGACAAAAAAGAACCAAGCATACTGAGCTGATAGTGAGACCTAATGTCATCTCCTAAAGAATGAATGCCCTCTACTGCTTGGTTACAGAGCTGCACCTGTAGTCATTGAACAGCTTCTCAAATTGCACTGACTGCAACCTTTAAAAATAAAATTTTATATATGCACTTTTTAAAATTTCATCTTTCTGAAAGCTATCAACAGACACGAAGCGTAAGTTTATATTTAAAGTTCTTTAAAAACAGGGCATTTCGATCTGCTCTATCATTCATCTATTGTGATCTGCTCTATTATTTGTCATAATTCCAAACATCTCACTTTAAATAAAAGGCTGAATATTTAGTTTGTAATAGCTGGACACTTACAATTTTGATTTTAAGAAGTCTATGATACTATTTTCAGAAAATGCTTTATCATTCATTTAGCTTTAACTTTATGTGTTTGGTGCCTGTTTCCAGGCTTAATACCTTTCCCCCACCACCCCTCAGCTCATCACTCAAAGGTGTATCATTTGTGCATTGTAACTTACCTTTGAAAAGCAAACAATTCAAATTCTTACATCCCTAAAAATGACATGCATAATATATTATTTTACAACACAAGTGCTATAAGACAGCCTGTAAAAAAAAAAGAGACACTTATGCCCACTGCTTTCCTTTCCATCAATAAAGAAGGGATTATATTCTAGAAAGTTTACCTTGAGTTTGGTACAGTTTTATATCAGATTGGTTCTTAAGAGAACACTGCATTATGCTATAAGAAGTTAACAAGAATTTCTGATGCTGTGTTTTAAAAAGTCATCAACCACGTACATCCAGGTGCAGATACCAAACTTCTTCCTGTCTTTTTTTCTTCCTTTTTCTATGTTAATCAATGAGTCCAGATAGATTCACGAGAGATTAATTTTGTTTTTTGGAATGACAGCTTTCATTTGAACAGGTTTCATTTGCTTTGACAGCAAAGAAAACATTACTTAGTTTGACACAGCAAAGAAAGTTGGAAGTGATCTTTTTCACAGGTCATTTAGTAATCAGCTGCTTAAAATATTGAGTAGAAAAGATTTGCCTCAGAAAGGATTCAGGAAAATAAAGGTCATTAATTTCTCCCCAAACTGATGGTTGCATAGCACCTCAAAAAAAAAAAAAAAAGATACTTTAACTATTTAGAAGCATACGAATGGCAAACATCTGTCTTACCTGAACAATTTGTTCTGTTCTTGAGAAAACTGGACACATTGCTCTTGACCAGTAGAACAGACTCCAAGGCAGTATGATAATGCAAGTTAATGCTGTAAAAAAGCTAATTGTCTGCTCAGTGGCTATTTCCGAGATGAAGGCCTTGATTCACCTAGCCTCTGTTAGAAGATAGCAAATGAATTTCAATCCTTGAAATAATAATTCTTTTTTAGTCAGATATGAACTTTTTACTTCTTTCCTCCAATATATTTTCAGTAACTAGAGAAATATATTATTGTCTGGAAGCAATATATTGTTTTCTTCTCTGAAGAAAGATGAAGTAACGTTAAAAAAAAAGGATATATATTATATATATTATATATATAAATCAGGAACGTGCAAAGCAAGAGAAAGTACAAAAAAAATTCACAATACTGCACATAAAATCCAGTGTTCCCCAAAAACTGATACTCAAATCTTACCATCAGGCAACATCTAAGAAAAGAAAATATGCTTCCATAGTTCAAAAACGAAACTTTTTTCCCAAGAGAAAAAAAAAAAGAAATGGCAAGTAGATATGTAAGCTATCACACATAAGCTTGTTTTTCCTCATCTGAAAACTGGAAAGCTCATTGCTTTATGCCAAATGCAAGGTGAGCGTTAAGATACGAAGAGTACTTTTGGTGACATGAGAAATTTTCCAGCTTTCCTTCTTTCCCAAGGATAACCTTCTTTGGAAAGGGAAGGAATTGCTTAGAGAACAACCTTTTTTGAGAATGTATGTACTTTGTTTGACCTAGGTTACATATTTACGCATGTGTGTGTAAGAATTTGCATGCATGTATACATGCACACATGTATATTTAGAAGCTAATAATCACACCGGTACCTGGATTCAGACTAACTCTGCATTATTCTTCACTTTCGGTGTGCAATAGCATGTATTGCCACCACCAGTCATACTTGTGGATGATCATAAATATTTTCTGAAATTGCTCTAATAATGACATTTTATTCATGAACGGACCTGCTCAGTTTCAAGGAAACTTTTCTCTAAGCCTATACAGCAGGAAAACACACAGTGAAAATGGCTACAGAGAGGGTTGGCAAAGATTTTATGTTGTTGTTCAGCTTTATCTGTTAGCTTCCAGCACCTATGCATATCCAAAACAGTATAGGGCTGGCCTGATGTTTGAGACATCTCACAGAAGTAATAATGTACATGCCATGTGATGCAAGCAAGCTTTCAAAACAAGAAATTCAAGAATTTTCAGGATTATACAAATATAAGAATTGGTTGTTTTTTCAATGATTAGGTTAGTTTCAGCTAGTTTAAACAAAATCCTAATAAAAATGCAGTCACTGAATGCTGTGTAGATCATCAGATAGACTACAGTACCAAAACCTTTTGCATTTGAAAGAATACACAAGCTCTATGTATATTTGCCTATATATGACACTCAACTTTGAAACAAGACTGCAATGAATACTGCCATCACTTCAGCACTGAAGCCATAGGAAGGCTGACATTCAACTGGCACCTCTGCTGTGGGATGCATCAAGAATGACAGCAATCGCAACAACTATTGTAATAAAGAATAGCCAGCCAATTTTAAAGAGGTAAGATCTTAGGTCATTGAAAGTATTTTATTTTATTGATAAATATTTTCACTCGTAACCGTATTTTCTTTTTATAAAGTATAAATTACAGTACAAAGGAATTGCTGCATTCTCATGAAGGACCTACCAGATATAATGAAGAGCTAGCCTCCTCCAAATCTGTTCTCACAGACTGATTTAAGATACTGAAGTAGTGATATTTTGAATCAAATAAGTAGAAGCTTCCATAAAGAAAAGAAAAAAAGGGAGGAGAGGAGAGGAGAGGAGAAAGTAACAATACTGTATCTTTAAAAACCATACAGGTTTGGTTTATTCAATTGTTTATTGATACTTTGATTTCTGCATCAGAATTATAACTCATTCCAAAATAGAGACTTAAAAGTAATCAGGAGCACAACTGAAGTGCTGTAAAAAGATAATATATACCGGAACATTTAGTTATTCTAGCTTGGGGAATGGGACATGATAAACATCTCCAAGTATTTGAAGGCCATAACTGCAAGGAATTATTTAGCATTACACATGAAGTATATTTAAGGATAGTGGGATTACACTAAGCAAAGCAGGTAAGGCTTCCTGACCGTGAAATTTATACAAAACTGAAACAGCCTTCTAAAGAGGGAAATCTGTTGCTCAAATCACTTAAATTAGAATGCAGAAAGCAATGCCAATGTCCTTTAGGGAACAAACTGCATTGGTTTGGAAATAGACCTAGTATGTCTTTCCAGATATAATTTGTATGACTTCCTGGTTTTGGACTTAAAACACAAGGGACCTTAAGTCAAAAGTTCAAGTAACTATTGCTTCTGATGGAACTCTACCAGATGGTGCAACGCAGGCAAGATGAGGAATGGTACAAAACTATTCTTAAGTTATGTGGAGGCATGTATTCCAGTTAATAAAGGTATACAAGCAAAACACACCAGCAGAATAGCAAAATCCATAAATAAATAAATAAAATCAAAATTCAATGGCACAGGTACTATTCTTAAAATACAGAGTCCTATCAGCATACAGAAAGTAATGTTCTGTAGAGATCGAGAGAGATCCCATCCTAGAACAGGACAATTTTTGTACACATATCTGTACTTTTCATGAACTTTCCATCTTTTTCCACTTCTACGCATATCTAAAATTTTATTCCAGGATAACGTAATGCAATAAGAAAAAGGCTTCCTTTTTCTTCTTTCTGTTTTCAATAGCAATTAATTATGTTTTTATTGAATATATATTTAATAGACACTTAAAATTTCCCTAGTCCCTAAATAATAAAAATGCTATTATGAATATGCTAGCATTTGTCACAAAACTCTATGGAAAGAATTAAGCCCCCAAGCTTTT
>JAUBOD010000797.1:1935745-1946915 GCA_032353885.1 Nothura maculosa
AAGGGCGCCCCGCACTCGGTGCTCGTGCGCGCCTGACGGGGCGCGCGCCCCGCCGCGCTGCGCTGCGCGCAGGTAAGAGCCGCGCAGCCCCGCGCCAGAGCGCGGGACGGGAGCCCGCCCTGCCCCGCGGGAAGGAAGCGGCTCCTCTTCCTGCCCGCGGGAAGCAGCTCCGGTCCCTGCCCGGCGGCAAGCGGCTCCCATCCCTGCCGCTCCGCGGGAAGGGGTCCCAGGGACGGAGGTGCCGCCCCGCGCTGCCCCGCACCGCGCTCCGCTCCGCACCGCGGAGCCAGCGCTGGGCAGCACAGCGGGAGCCTGGAACAGCTCCGGTAATTCATGGGGATTTAAATGACAGCGGCGCTGACGTCGAGGGGCTCTCGTAACTAACTCCGAGCTGGCGCTGCCCCTTCCCGCTTCACGCACCGGCCGCGCTCCCCCGCGGGGGGCGGCTCCGGCCCCCACACCCGCGCGCGGCTCCGGATTCCCGGCTTCTGGAAATAAATCCAGCCTGGCGATTCCTAGCTCGTGCTTTTCACATCACCTTCCACCACTCACAGATACGGCTATTTTATATGTGTTGCTTGGCGTGTGTTTTATTATTATTATTATTATTTCCAAGTGAGTGTGAATAGTAGAACCTACTGTATGGGGATAAAAACATGAAAATGTTTTAAAAATTCTTCGGAAAAGCACTTTACTGAAAGCAGCCTCCGAGAGACGTGCGCGGAGCAGAGGGACGCGGAGCCCGGGCGAGGTGCTCGGGCTGGCGAGTCCCCCTTGGTTTGTGAGTGACGGCTGCCCCCCTGCCCCCCTGCCCCCCTGCCCCGCTGTGCCCCACTGCTCATTAAAGACCATCTCCTCATTTGCTCTTCGTGCTGGTGCTGCTCTGTAGAGTGCTCGCGCTTGCTCCGCTCTAGATGCCCACGAGAAACTCGGGATCCTGGCGTGGGGTCGTCACCCGCCCCCGAAAACGAACAAAACGCAGAAATACCCGCAAGTTTCCTTGGGTGACCGAGGTGGGGTGGGAACGGGGAGCGCGAGTGTCCCGGGAAGGCCTCTCACTATGCGGGCCTCCGTGAGAATAAGATAGTCCTGGAAGGGGGAAAAGAAAAGAGAAAGGAGAAAGAACAGGGGGAAAAAAGAAAGGAACCCCCAACCTGTTGACGTTGCGGGTGCGAGGCTTCCTCCCGGCGCGCGTTCAACGGAAACCGCTCCCGCTGCTCCGCAGAGCGCGTTATCCCTTAACTTCCAGAATTATGGATAACGCTGCAAAATGCTGCTGCTGACCGCGTATTGAGGCACTGCTGTCTATCGGGGTTTGGCAACTGGACTGCAAAGGGAATCGCCTCAGTTCGGAGGAACTCCTCAAAGCGGAGTTTTGCAGACAGATAAAACGAGCAAGAATTCGATCACAAAAGAAACTGGGAAAATTCTCTGCCTCGCAAATCCATCACCCAAAGACTTCCTTTTTACCCGAGGACCCAAGTCGATTTTTTTTCCAATGGAAAAAAAAAAGTAACATTAAACAAAAACTTAACCGCCTTTGCGGAACGCAACCCCTCCCCGGTCGAACCGCGCTCGTTCCGTGTTCCGATGAGTTTCAATCGAGCACAGGAAGGTGTGGGCTGCTCTCCACGGTCCCGAAGCATCTTTAGGAAGTCGGGTCTCCCCTCCTCCAAAAACAGGGACATGGGGGCAACGGGACAGCTGAGCAGCACAAAGCAGTGGGAATGATTTCCGAGGAATCCAGGAGATTCCTACCAATCCTCCCGATGTTTCTGTGCTGGTTTGCGGAGACGGCGGCGCAGCGGGCGGCGGGTCCGGGCTGGGCCGTGCTGCCCCGCGCTCCGCTTCGCACTCCGCTCCGCGCCCCGCATCGCCCCGCTCCGCTCCGAGCTCCGCATCCCGCGCTCGGCACCCCGCGCTCCTCTCCGCACCCCGCGCCCCTCCGCACCCCACTCCGGGCTCCGCACCCCGCTCCGCCCCGCGCCCGCTCTGCGCCCCGCGCCGCGGATCCCGCATCCCGCTCCGCTCCGCGCCGCAGGCTGCCCGGGCCCGAGCGGCTCCTGGCGCGGCGATTTCCCGGAGGATCCCGCGGGGCTTTCCCGGGAGGAGCTGGCTGTGCCCGCAGCTCGAGGAAGGCCGCGGGGTCGCTCCCGCTAGCGCCCCGTGCAGCTCCCTGGACACATCCCGCCCTTCTCGGGACCGACACAACGATCCCCACGTGCCCAGTTCATACCGTAAAACTACACGCGGCGAAATGACCAGATAATCCCAGCCTCTGGAAGAGGAAAAAGCCTAAGAAATAATTTGATATATATATATATTCCGAATATGTTATATATTTCTCCTTATTTTCAAGGAACATTTCTCTAAACATAGTCTTTGCAGTGTTACAAAAACAGTGTAACAAAGATCGATATTTCTGATGTGTTAACAAAATCCCAGTGCTGTTCACATTACATATTATGGTACAAAGAACATAAAATTAAATACTAGTCTGTCCTCTAAATGAAAAAGCAGGCGTAATTTGGCAAAGGACAAGCTTTTTACTTGATAAATCAAACAATAAAATGATCTGTATCCAGAGTCTTCAAGTCTTCAAGATCTCTAGCATTGCTAGACCATAGACCACTAACGAGAAGATTTTGCCTGTCTAAAATACTGGTGTATCAGACAGAGAAACCGCTTGCCTTGCAAATAAAGTACACGTATGATCTGCAAGAAAGGCAGCGAAGCCTTTACAGGATGGCCGCACACAGTAGAAATAAATGCAAGCAGGACAAGATAATAAATCCTGAGATCATTAGATAGCCCAAAGCAGCAAACTTCAGAGTTAGAAGGGCCTAAGGAAAAGGAACCAACTCACTATGGTTCAGATTTCTTGTGGCCAGGGCAGTGACTGCCTTTCCTACCTAAGGCAACCTATTCCTGGACATGCTGTGGTGGTAAACTATGGCTTCGCGGAACACACAAGAAAAGAAAAGCAAATCAAGTAAAGCTTTTGCAATTAAAAGTGGCTTTTTTATGGTCTGAAACACAATAACTGTTTCAGTAGCACATTCTGAATTCAGTGATACCTGTCACAACATAGCTGTTGAATGTCGCTTTGGAATTCTGGCCCCAATGAATCAATCTTAAATTCCGACAGGCCAAGAAGCCTCCTTTTATCAGTGAAGTTTGCTGGAATCATTTTTTTCTCTTTATTTTAAGACTTTATTTTATCTTTACTTCTAAAAATATTTAGTCATAAAATTAATCATGCTCATTACTTTTTTTGTCATGCTCATCCTTCTAGGTACTTGAAATATATAAGCATCTGAGTTTTGAGAAATAAAATTCCAGAGGTGGCTGTGGACATCTCAGAAATAGTGAAATTTTGCTGAACATATGATTAGATGAACCAACTTTATTTAGATAAATCAGGTATAATTTTAGACACTTCTGCCCTTAAAACTAAAATATGTTGAGTTCTTAATCCTTGCTTCAGAATGAAGAATTCATTCATATTCCAATAGAAAAGGAGAATTGGATACTTCAGGATGCTGATGTAAAAAATCCGAATGTTAGGCTCTATTTAAATCTCCTCAAGATGAGGAAGGTGTTTTGAAGTTCATCTCCCTTAACATTTACCTCTCTGAGGTCTGCAGGCAGATGCCACGCTTCTTTTAGGATCTTTTTTTGAAGATTCCAACATATGTTTTCTACCTGTTGAAAGTCTCAATAATCTCTTTGCTTCTTTGACAGTGCAGCCACAGCATTGCCTGTGTAAAACAACATAGTGGTTGCAGCAAGCATATAAATAAATCCAATAGAAATCTGAGTTCAAGTTCACCCTAGCTCAAGAAGATTCAGATTCATATTTGTGTATCAATCCTGGTCAACTCTGAAATGGCATGTGGAGAAAAGGAGCCATAGTCTGCAAATCTTTGCCTTTATGTAGCAGCTCCTCATGGAGCTTCAAATGAGCCACAGGGTCTGCATGGAGCCCTACAGTCATTGCAGAGCACATATAGCACCTGGAAAGAGAAAATGAAGGGTAAAAAACAATAAATATAATAATAATATAATAAGTTTTTACAGCAGAGTAACAAATGCACAAATGCTATCCCCAAAATTCTCTGCCATGTTGTATAAAAGCAAGGGAATGACAGAGAAGTGACAAATATTTGCTGATGTTACTAAGTCACCCAGATAAAAAAAAAGCCAATAACTGTGGAAAAAATCCACATCTAATTTTTGGAGAATTTTTGGGGAAAGTGTAGAGAATATAACAGAAAAAATAATTATGTTACTGTTTGCAACCACAGTACATCATGAAGTTCTGCTCTTCACACCTAACAGAAGGTTTGCTAAAACTGGGCAGATATAGATAAAATATACTGGAATAATCAGAAAGAGACATCTTCTGTGGAAGTAGGAGTTCAAAACCAAGGCTGTTCAGCAGAGAAAACAGGTGACTACAGGGTTATAAGACAGAAGTCTGCAAACCCATGGGAGTTTGTGACTCACCACCTGGAGAAAGTGACTAAGGCAAACCTGCCCCATGTCTCTCGTTATACTAGACCTGGGAGTCAGAGAGGATTTTTCACACAACAGCTGTTTAAATATTGTAATTCTTTGTCATAAGGCCCTGGAGATGCTAAAAATTAACATGAGTTCAAAGAGAAATTAGAAAACTCGTGTAAGAGAAGCCCACTGAGGGTTATTCCAAGAAGAGCTGTTATGTCTTGCTCAGACTCTTGCAGGTTACAGATCTTGCTACACTAGTAATGCAGGTTGGAAAGTATCATTACACGCTTTTGCTGTCTTACTCTTTCCAGAGCGTACGTTGTTTTCTACTTGACGGAGGCAGGACACAGGACCTGATGAACATTTGTTCTCACTTGTAAGCTGGAGAAGGAATTGAGATCCATGGCTTCCACTTGCAGTCAAGTGTCCTAAACCAAAGCAACAGAGTTTTTGCGCATGATGGTATCTCTATGTGATGGTAGGCATCCTAGGCAGAGGCAGAGGTGCACATACAGAGAGCCTACACTTCTCTCTTACAACTATCTATATGTTTTGTGTGTAAAATACAATCATAGGTGAAATTATTCTGAGAAGGCCAATTTCTTCTTCCCAGCTATAATATCTTACCAACAAGATTAATTAATACTTATTTTTAGTGGAGTTGTTTTTAAGGTTTAGAAAGCTTCAGAATAAGAGATAGATGAATAAAACGCCAACATATTGGATAAATAAATTTAACATAGAAATGGATCTGAATGCCTTGAAGACAATGGGGCAACTATGAATAGCTGTGTCCTGGAGCCTCCAACACCAAATATGCCTCTACCATGTATGACAGAGTGACAGTGTATCTCCCTCTATCTTTATATCTTTTTCTGGTTACTGTGCCAATGATAATGAATTGTTTGCTTTCCAAGTACAAAATAATCAACAGAAGAGCTGAAGACAAAGAGTTGCTACATCTTTAAAGAAAACAACACAAAGCTCAGTTTCACAGAGCTTTGATATCTTTGTTTTAATATGCTTGACATCCATAATATAATCCATAAAATGGTCATTTGCTAGGACAAATGTAAGAGGATTTAGTAATGTGATTGTAATAGCCATTTGTGTTTTATTAACTAAATTGTTTTATGTGCAATATGTGATTTGGATTTACTCCCTCCAGAGCACTGAAATTAGACTTTTCTTTAATCCTTGTGCTCTTTTATTTTTACTTGCTGTAGTTGATGAGAATTTGAACCATATCATATTAGTAAATACACAAGTTATTGGGATACTTCCTATGCTTAATAAAATGTATGGCTGTATCTGTTAGATTCTTATATTTGACTACTCTTAACATTAACAAAAAGTATTCTTGGCACATGTAAGGTTCAAAGAAAATGTAGTGTCATATGCAACACATTTAGCTGATTATCATAGAATACAACTTTTTCGTTATTTTTCTTCCCTTCATGTGAATAGGTTTGCAGGACCAGACCTAGGAAGGGGATTCATTTAAATATTTTTTATTCGGTTACATATATACCACAAAGATAAAGACAAAGCCATAAAATGATCACTGTAATAAGACTACAAAATGAAATTGTAGTAGGGTATACATCTCTGAACACATCTTCATAGTGATCTCTGACAATTGATTTCTAATGAAAGTATAATTTAATATAATAGACTGAATATTGAGCAGAGTTGCAGTAAGAATTTTGCATTGTGGTGCCTGGAAAAGCACAATGTAAACAGACGAGGACAGGAACCTCAAACCTATGACGATGTACTGAATTAACGTGAAATTATGAAAGTATACATTTTGCAACAAATGAAAAAAAAAGGGTATGAAGGAATATGAAAGAAGGCCAAGAATGAAAATGAAATATTCCAGACACTCCTCTTACTTTTATGTTACACATAGTATTATTAACCTCATTTCCTCCATCCTTGTAAGGTGCTTTTTCACATTACTGCATCAGATTTTCTTCATTTCTGATCACATCTCCAGCTATGTACTTTTTCCAAAGTATCCACCCCGCAATTCATGTTCTCCCA
Source organism: Nothura maculosa (assembly GCA_032353885.1). Taxonomy (NCBI): domain Eukaryota; kingdom Metazoa; phylum Chordata; class Aves; order Tinamiformes; family Tinamidae; genus Nothura; species Nothura maculosa. Next base: position 1,942,301 of record JAUBOD010000797.1, read on the forward strand.
GTTTGACAGTGAATCCTTGCTGAGTTCTCCTTGAATAACAATCTAGTAACCAGTTGTCTCTCCATTGTGTGAAATTGCTAGAGTAAAAAACAATCAAACAAGAAAACAAACAAACAAACAAACAAACAAAAAAGTGATTGTGTTTTTTTCAGTTACTGAAACCGTAAAATTTATTCAGTGATAAGAATACTTTGTAAAGAATTTAAGCCTTCTGCTAACAGATTTACTTTTCCCAGTCACCCCTGGGAAGCTTTGCAAATACACAACTTTGCCAGTCAGGAACTGAAAACCTGCTGATCTCAACTGCATTCTCTTGATCTGCTGAAAAGAAAAATTGCCACCTGGAACTGAGCATAGTTGGCTGAGGAGAACAGAGACCCACACTAGTGGCAGCAGTTGAATGCCATTAGAGCAGCACCTGGTGAACAGCAGGAGTTTTCTGACAGTCATGGAAGCAGGGAATGGGAAGGTTTATGGGATTCACACCAGGAAAAGTATCGGCCACTAATGGCCACAGCAGTGGGATTTGGTATGCTTCTAGCACAGTCATTTGGGACACTGGGTTGCTGCAAGACTTCTGGTCAGGTCATGTGTTCTTCTCCTTGCTGGGATTTGGCTCCTCCAAATCTCAACAGCATCATCCTCTCAACCTCATACCCAGAGATCTCCTTGGACTGTGTCTTTAGTTTGTAGCGTTATGCCATCATTTATTTTCACATAGTTCAGGAAATGAAAACAAATTCTCTTTTCTTTCTAACAATGATGATGTTTAAAAAACATTTGAGTTAAAATACCTTTTTTTTTTTCCTGAGAATCTAGTGCAAAAATGTTGGTAGTCTCCAGAGAAAACTCCTAAGATTGACCCTTGGTGAAATATGATATTACGAGTCTCAAAATTTTGGAAACTCACTATACACTTACTGATAACACATCAAAAAGGATCAGATTTGTGCCTGAGCTGGTCTATTAAAGGAGAAAGATTCACAAACTGTGTAAGAATAAATAGTGAGTTTTAAAATAAATATGTGAGAAACATTCAATGTTTTTTTCCTCAATATACATTCACTAGAGCTTCTTGAAGGTGACTCACACATTTTGTTTTTATCCCTGTCACTAAAGTTTTGTTTTTGTTTTACATTTGATTTCTCTCTGATTTTAGTTTTTCTGAGTAAATATTTAATTGGGGTACAGACATCTAAACAATATTCCACCAAGAATAAGAAAAAAGATGAAGAAAGGTTAAGAGGAAGGGTAGAAATTCACATGGTTTCTATTCAGTCTCTTTGGTGGGTTTGAGTGAAAGGAAAGGGTGAATGTTCTTCGATCCAATATAGCAAGGACATTCAGAGACCTCTCAGTGAGTCCCTGTCTTGTTTCGATATTTTTGTTGTGCTTATAGGAACATTCTTCTTTCTGGCACACCAGCATAAATCATGAAAACACTCCAGTATGAGTATTTTCATTCCATAATGAATAATATCCAGCATAATAAAAAATAAGTAGAAATAACATAAACTCATGTTGTTTTCATTTCTTGAGAATCCGCAAGGCAAGGAAGTCAAGCACATTTCTTAAGTGTAGTCACTCATGAAATTGGGATTTCAGTCATGCTCAAGGGTTTCTCATACTGCATGTGTCCAATACAGATAAAGGTAGAAGAAGAAAAGGCATTATAGTGTTATCTTATGTGAACAGGAAAAACTAAGGAGGAGGATGAGGGGCTTGTGGAAGATTAGAGACTGTCTCTAAATTTCACAAATATTATTGCAAGCCTTGCTTGCAAGCTCTGCTTCGCTTTCATGGAGTGAACCTTTCATTTTGATATTTCCCTTTAATTCAGTTCTCAGGCATGTATAGATGAAAACATCTAAGGGCTTATGAAAGAAAGTATTGTCCTGGTAAAAGGCTGTGGTATTTGCTCTACCTGTCCTATTCAGAAAAAAAATCCACTGGCATTCTCATGAAAACAGTTCTTTGGCCTAGCATAGACTCAGAGACCAGACTGAATTCAGACAAATGTCCTATTTCCTTTAAAGTTTGTCTGAACCAAATATTTTCATTTTCTTACCGAGTTAAGCCAGCTAATCAGTTTCAGTCACCTCTTTCAGCACTGTGTTTTCTAATTAGCATTATCCCTTTTCCAAGGACACTGTGTTTCAATTCCCTGGAAGAACTGTGCCATTGTGCATGAGGTTCTGGTGCTAGCAGATGGCAGTGTTTGGTCCCAAGTATGGATGGATGTCAGCTTTTTGTTATTTCTTCACCCAAACTAATTAGGTAGCTCATTTCAGCTTTAGCACTGACAGTAACCAGCTCTTCTTGGCTAAGCAAGTCTCTGTTTATTCACAATTATTCTGCTTACCAAACCTTCCCATCTCTACCAGAATCTGGTAGAGAATGTTTTTGATCCATTGTTTCAAATTTTGACTGACTGGCAAAATGGGAAGGTGGGAAATGAAAGCAACATAGAAGCAGTGAGGATTCTGAGAGCTTGTTAAATATTCTAGCAGGCCCACTTCCCAAGAATTTCCACAAATTGCATTGTCATCAAAATGCTTAGAGGGACCCTAATGACCGCAAAAGATTCAGTTGGACCACCCAAAGTTGCAAATGCTAAAAGAAGCCTCAAGGGGCTCTTGCAGGATTAAAGCTGCTCCCCTTTTAACATCTCGAAAATCTTCTATGAGGACCTTCCCACCATCATCAAATAATGAAAACCTTTATTTGTAGCCATCTAGGCACTTCGGCATCACTGTTCTGACCAAAACCTAGACCGGAAGGAAATATTTACCCGTAAGACTAACTTGACATATGTGGTATGTCACAGCAGTGATCACTGTAATAACACCCATAATCTCATGTTTTATAAATCTCTGTGACATATCCTTTAATCAATGCACTGGGTGCTTGATGAAGTAGCACTCATTTGTGTGTCGAGCATCATGAAGAAACTACGTTCAAGTCTATATTGTCTGCCAAGGATCCATTTGGAAAGATGTTATCGAATGTTTTTCCATGAGTCTTACAGTAACCAAACTTTCTATTCAAGGGAGTATTCAATTCCTCATATTTTACAAATTAAAAAGAGTACTTTTAAGAAAGTGAACTGATCACAAAAAAGGAGAAATTATCTCACAAGTAATAGATATTGGTAAGTAGGAGCTTGTCTTACAAATTGAATGGACCTTATTATAATTATAAAATAGTTATATAAATAACTTTTACATAAGTATAATTATATGAAATAAATATAAAAGTAACAAATTAAACAAGCTATAAGGAACATACATACAAAATCCGTATAAAATCAGACTATTGAGTAGTAGTTTTCAATTTGCCATTGTAATTCAAACTGAAAAATATTTATTCCAATCTTTTTATAAAAATATAACTTTTTCTGCAAGTACCAAATTTCAAACCATGTAAACAGTAGTAATACTGATAATAGATACATTATTTCAGGATTATTGTAAAACCAGCACTGAAAAATCTACCCTCACCAGTACAGAACTGCATATAATAAATTTCATGTAATATGTCAAATATTGGAATTGACACTGGAGAATATCAGATATTTCAGCACCCCTAACTGATTTTTTTCTCATGAGATGTTACATCTAATCGGCCTAGTTCAAAAAAAAATGCTATCTCTGTATCTCTTTTTTTAAGTGAATATGTGGCAATATGTGGCTAAAAGGTGTGTGCAGCAGAATCACAAATTATATAAAGAACGAGCATTCTCATTAGTATCTGATATTTATAAAATATTGTCTTGACTATCAGTATGCATTTAAGCTGGGCAGAAACACTTCTCCTGACCTCCCAAGAGGCCTGGGATAGTTCTCTCACTGTTTTAAGAGCAAGAACTTTGAAAGGCATGTGCATTCTGGAAAAGAAGCCTACTTTATTAGAGATTAAAACTGTACATCTTTATGGAGTGAAAGTTTATAGCAGTCTCAGATAAGTCCTTAGATATGCAGAGCAGATTATTTCATCACATGACTGAATATTTAAATTAAAGTAAAACTTACAACTGGGAGGATAGAGTTTTAAAGTATACAAGCCTTTATTTTCTCTTTTGATCTAAACTCCTCTGTAACACTTAGTAAATACTAGATACACCAGAAATATGATCTATTCAAATTAGCAAGATATGTTCACAATATATTCTTAGATGACACTATATTTTAGTATGCCCTTTTACTTCCCTTACATGTCCTGTTGCTATTTTCCCTATAAATAGATGAAACAGGTTAAAATCTCATTAAAGACCAATCCAGCCACATGCATAATAATATTCTTAATTTGAAAGAAGGATAATCATTAGGACAATGCTTCCAAAGTCTAATACAATCTTTTAGCACATTTAGGAAGACTATGGGTAAATGTACAAATCTTTGGCTTCTCTGAGATACTGCCATGCCTTGCTGAAAACTTCAAAACTTTCCCCCTGCATCTGGACTCAGCTCATTGTGCTATAAGGAGGGTTATTTTGGTTTGGAGAGAAGAGGACTTTCATGACTTCAAACATGGACATTAGATCAAGTTTTTATCTTCTCACATAATCCTGCCTTTGATGTCACTAGACTGAAGCCTCTCAGAATGGAAAGAGAAA
>JAUBOD010000797.1:1953510-1964511 GCA_032353885.1 Nothura maculosa
AAGTTCATAGGGAAAGAATAAGAAGCTGTTTAAGAATGAACAATGCTATAACACAATTTACGAAATAATATTTGAAATTACAGAATAATCTCAATAAGAAAATTATAGGGAATTGAGGGCTGAACCTGAAGTGCCTTTCTGAGTGTTACTTGCACTGTATCTGTGGAATAAAAGAAGCATTTCTGATCATGCCCATCTTCTGGGGAAATGAACCTTTATATACACAATCACCATAATTCTTAACTATTCTTGAGTATGGCAAATGTACTCTTTCTGTATGAGTATGTTTATGATTTATTTTAAATAACTCTTTACAGATTCCTGTGTTTCTTCATCTGGCTTATTATAATAACACATTAAATAAATAACAGTTAAAAATAAAAAGTAAGATTTTTACCTCATAAAAGGGAATAAGCTGTAAAAACTAAGCCCACAGAAGTGCCTCTGTTCATTGTTCTAAAGATAAGTGTCTATCCTTAGTTATTTACACAAGAAAAGATTTGACTGAGATTCCTAATCTTAAAATCTGCTTTAACTACTTTTACATACCTGAAAGAAAATTTTACCAAACTGATTCTTACCTCTTCAACATAAGAATACTCAAATCTACTCTAGATAAATGATAAATGCATTTTTCTGCAGTTACAGAGAAGAAGGTGCGGATTATAAATGTTTCAGGTATTTTCTCTAAATTGGAGGTCACTGCTAAAAGATGTTAAGATAATAAATCTATTGTATAAACATATTCTCCTGGCACTCAGCAGGGGCCCGCTTGGGATCATTTATCTCCAGTTCATTATCTTGTCTGCTTTATTCAGCAGCCTAGCTCACGCTCAACGGGCTTCAAACAACTGTTAACAGCTGAAGTCATCTTCATTTTCGACTTACACTCTCACTTTGTAATAAGAAGTTGAAGTCACTTCCATTACTATGATGAATAAACGTCGTCATAGTTGAGTCTGATTTTTTTGGGGACTGGGAATGTTCAGTTGTTAATAAGCTAATCTACATGGCAAGTTTCCATTTAATCAACATTACATTCACAAGAATGATGTTTCATTGACAAATATTTCATCAACACAAAATTCTACAAGACTATATATTAGATAATGTTTTACTGCACTGTAATGAGGACATATTTCAGTCTTTATACTCAAGAAGATCTGTAATATTGCTTTCTAGATTCCTGCAGTTCCAAATAAGGTTCTTGAGAATGCTGGATTATACTGTACATTTCAGCACTTATTTATGCAATGGTTACATTTGTTAAATGAACTTTTGCTACAGAAAGGAAGGTTTAGGGTTGCAGCTGTTTGCTGGATGAAAGATAGGTATCTTGAATGTTTTTTTTCTTTCTTCTAAGGCAAAAGTATATGAGTAAATATGGGTTTCATATAGGTGATTGGAAAGGCATTACTCAAACTGAAATTCTAAAGATTCCAGAGTTTGTTTGGTTTTGTTTTGTGTTGCTTGAGACGGAATGAAATACATTCTTGCATTTGCGATAGATAGAATCCTGATACACTAAATTCATGCTAGTATACTTCCAAGGTAAATGCATAGATTTCCATGCATTTAGCAGCTAAAGTTAGTTCAAAACATCAGTACTGGTACAAATTTCTTTCTAATCTGTGTATTTGTCAAATATCCTAAGATAGGTAGCATTCGCATCAGAAGGCAAACATGTCTTTACATATGTATACTGTCACTTTCCATATGTATACTGTCACAACAGATTGAACTGTGTGTTCAATCTATTGCTAACAAATATCTTAGCTGTAATTTGATTCTTAGTGAAATTGATAGGTACATAAAAACACTAGTGTTTATATATATCCATTAAGAAAACAGCTATATCTAAACATGACTAGTCACATGGAAGTCTCTAGATATGTGTAAGTTTGAGTGGTAAGTGATAACTATGTCATAACTGAATAAGAATTGTAACACAAATACCTTGGGAAATGGAGAGACTATTAAATATGTTTAAATATTTGTTATAATTATCACAAACTTATCATTGCATGATTCATCTTAAGATACTACCACAGAATCACAGAATAGTTGAGGTTGGAAGGGGCCTCTAGAGCTCATCTAGTCCAACGCTCTGCTCCAGCAGGGACATCCAGAGCACGGGGCACAGGGCGGCATCCAGGCGGGTTGGAAAGATCTCCGGAGAAGGAGACTCCACAGCCTCCCTGGGCAGCCTGTGCCAGGGCTCTGTCACCCTCACAGGGAAGAAGTTCCTCCTTCCATGAACTTCTCCCTCACTAATAGCATTTACTCTATGTCATCGATAGAAATCCATTAGGAGGCATTGAGTATATAAAGGAAGCTCAGAAGATCATACAGAAAGGGGTTGATCTTGAAGCCTGTAGTAACAGAAATAGAATTAAATGAATAAACACTGCACAGTTTACTGTGCACGTTTCAAGACTTTCAAGGTTGTTTAGATGGAAGATCTTTTAAAGGAAGTTTTGTTACAATGAAGGAAATTAGAAATGATTTAGGATGGAGAAATTCAAACTGTATGTAGTGAACAGATACTGGTAATTTAGCACAAAAGGAATAACATCTTGGGATGTTTTCAGGGAGAATTCCCAAAGATAGAGAAATAATAGTATCTTGGAGTGTGGTGTGGTCACAAACTGTGGTGACACCTCAATTTGGGTACAGTTTTAGCCACCAAGAAAGATTAATTCAAGGTGGAGCCAACCCAAAAAAGGGCTTGCTAGGAAGAATAAACTAAGGTAGAATGTATTATTTCATAACATTCTGTATTTTAACATCAACAAGTACAAAGTCATTTAACTGGTATTTGCAATTGATTTTTTTTTAGGGAGGTAAATATAATTAATTTGTATAATAGAAAGTGAAATTTGGGTATGCTGGCTAACAAGAACTGCCAAGACTGCATGCAAACACAAAATGGAATAAAAATTAAATATGCAGAAGAGCTAATTAAAGTAGCTGAGGGACGTATCAAATACCAATTATTTCACCCTATGCATTTTTTACAATCAAAGAACCACTGAACTTCATAACAACTACGGGATAGCATATTCAACAAGACTGAGAAGGCATGCTGTGAAATAAAAGGATTTTACAAAAAAAACTCCTCATTTTTTACTAAGGCATTTTCCATCTGCATAACTTTTCTCATGGTGTTGTTCAGTAGTCTGACCAACAGCCAAAAAGGGTTTTTTTTTTTTTGCATTGAAAAGCAGAAGCAGTCAGACCATTGTTTTGTACTCAGGTATATCTAAAAATGAATTAGCAAAATGGAAGCTGTGCACTGGTATTGCATCCTAAACCCTGAAGAAGACATCATACTGAAGAGAAACATAACATAATACACTTACCGAGGCAAATTGTCATGCTTTTGAGCCCGGCTTGAATATATAAGAGCACAGAGAGGAAACAGCCCCCACACAAAGATACTTGAAGAACAGACACACAGAATGGTGAGGAAAAGGAGAAGAGGAGAAACATCAGAAATATTGTAAATAGCTGAGGAACTATAAGTGTATTTTCTCTCTGTGAAGACATTTCAGTACACCAAGTGTAATTATCTACTGGCTGACAATACATCTTTGTTGAAATGTGAACAATTGGGCTGTATTTAAAAAAGAGGGATGCATGTTATTAAAGACCAACAAAAATAAGCCCTGATTTTAAAACAGGTTTCAACTTCAGACTTGAGATTTCCTCTTGCATTTGAAATTCTGAGGAAAAAAGCACAAGCTAAGCAATTGAAATAATTTTATATATCAAAACCATTTCTTAAATTCTACCTCCAAACTGAAGTAGATTTTCTATCAGTAAAATCCAGAAATGTTTTAGTACTGGCCTAAGAGCTATAAGTTTTAGTACTTCTTTAGGCTTTTACATCTTTTAGAATAGTGATAAGAAGAATATTCAGTCATGTAATTCCAAAATAACTAACATGCACTTAACAGAACATAAATATCTTATTTTTTTAAAAAAAATATTTTAAAAATTACTGATGTAGTTCTTTCAAGTTATGGTAAAACTAAATTACTGCATAGGAGTCTTTGACAAACACATGAATTCAGAGCTGTATTGCTTTGGTTTATATCATCATCGTCTCACTGATTAATCAAGCAATCCAGTGAAATACTGTGATGATATCACAGTGAATCACTCTCAAGATGAATTACATTCCCTTGTGCACTGAGAAATCAATGGAATTATAAAAGACTGTGGAAGAGAGTATTAATGAAAATTATAGACTAGAGAGATAAAAAAATAGGAGAGAGAATAAAAAGGATGGAAGTCAAGATGAGAATTCATCACTCATGTAGTCAAGAAAACAATCTAAATGCTCTCGTGCTTCTCTAATTTGCATTTATTATGTGATTTTCTTTCCTGCTAGAGGCAAGCTGCCTTCAAAATTAAGGTCTAATTTTTATTTTTAAATGTATATATTTATTGTAAAGAGTTGCTCATCCTCAACCCAACATACCAATACCAAATACTACAGCACTACTACAGCAATGCCAACAGTTGAAAAACAGACCTTCTTCAGTCAAAGGCTGCAAAGAGCTAGTACTGAAGAGGAAGAGCACAGCAAGAGACAAATGCAATCACTCTAGCCTTATGAACTGTGGGGTCTAGACACTACTTGAGATTCATTCTCAATTACTAAGCTCAGGTTTCTCCCATTGATTGAACAGCAAAAGTAAGAATTTTCTGTAGTCATCATGGTGTAAGTAGTGTGCTTCACCTCTACCAAGAGTTTGACTTAGCCAACAAAGCACTAAATGCTGATTTACATTCGTTTGCAGACCTAGGCTATCAGAAATCTACCTTTCCACTACCTTTCAGATGTTGAGTTTTGAAGAAAATACTCAGTGCTTTACTGCACTAATGAAGTAACTAATTAAATTAAAAAAGACATTTAACTTAAGCTATCTGCAGTAGCAGACCAGTAAAAGTGTTAATTGCCTTCCTTCAATGTTCTTCTAGTTATCATTCCAGGAAGATTTGTTCAGAGGATGAATTACACTGAGTAAAAAGTAATATTGGAAAACAGATGTTCTTAAAGATGCATGTTTATTTGGCATAATGGTTTCTTTAAAATCATTGTTATAAACTACCGATGTTATAAGGAAACTAGTGAAATTTCTTGTGGAATTCACCAGTCTCTTGATGAACCAGACTTAGATAATTAGACCAATGCTAGCCTAACAGATATTTACAACATTGATTTCTCTCTAAATTCCAATTTCTACCCAATTTGTATCTGACTCAGAAAGGTGATTAGAATCTTGTAGGATCAATTGCAAAGGTTATGTGACTTAGTGAATTAACCTTAATTTTGAAAAGTAGCTTTCAAAGCACAAATGCTCTTTACAGTTACAAGTTTTCTCCATTTCTCTTTTCTACTTATCCTCTCTTTTCATGGAGGAAAGGATTAAAAAGCTGTTACAGCTTTCACCATACCATTTCAGTTGTATTTTTTCAAATTCTTTACATCTTTATGAAGGTGGGACTGATGAGCATTGGGATTAATGCTGTAACAGAACTAAGGGGTTGATACTGAGTGATGATTTTTAACATGTAACTGTCAGTTGGAGTAGCAGAAGCTACGAAATAAACAAATCAAATTTTAGAATTAATAGGAAAGAAATATGGGAGAAAATCATTATATCATTGATGAATATTTATGTCACTGTGTATGTCTATGGTCACTATTTTCAACAGATAAATTGGAAACAAAAAGGTAAAAAGACAATTAGGACCAAAAGAGTAATGAGTAGAAACTACATAATTAAGACAGTTCTGGCTGGTAAAAAAACAGAAGCAAAAAAACATGATGGTGACTTTTAAAATCTTCATCAACTTCCAAGTGATTTTGGAGACTATTAAAGCTTTTATCAAAACATCCTCATTACAGTTGCTCAAATTTTACTTCTTCAAAAGATGCTGATATCATGGGAGTAACATTCAGTGACACATGAGATTTGCTACATTCCTCCCAGCTTTTCTACAATCCACTCTTATGAAACTTAAAAAGAATGAACTTCTTCTTCTGTAACTTTAGCCAGATCTGCTGATCAACCTGCTCAAAGCTGAATGTGATTTCCTAAAAGAATTTAAAATTATTTTAGCCAGTTGTGGTGGGCAGGTTCACTATTCTAACAAAGAAAAGCAGAAAGTACAGTCTGTATTAACTCCTAACTTTGCACAGATTGATATTATGCCCCAGTTAAAATCTACAAATTGAGCTTTAAATATTCTGCACCTCCACTTACCTATTCTGTGTTTAAGTCTCAAACTGGGTTCTCATCCACTGTGCAGGATTAGAAATAGGCTGGTACCCTGAGAACTAGCAGGGAAATCTTCTAGGTGTTCTCAGTAATCTGCATGAGATGTCAGTCTCCACTACCCTCGTTCTGCAACTATCCTGAAATTCATATACATTCTACTTCAGAATTAACATACATTCTGTCCTCACTAATATTTTCAATTTTTGATATGTTTATTTAGAAATATCCTCTCTCCTCCAACCATGCTGTGGAGATGAGAATAAGTGAACAACTGTCATTACTCTTGCGGGTTTACATTATCAGGGAATGTATTAACCAGCTCACTGCATTATTTTTTTGGCATATGCACACTGACAAACCCGCTTTTCACATGGATAAGTCTGTTCGAAATGGATTAGCCTTCTTACTTCCCTGTGTTGGAATAATTCTACTGATGCAAATATAAATCAGCTCTTTTCTGTAACATAAAACATTGAAAGCAAATACTTACTTTACAAAGGATATTGATTTTCTCTGAAGGTGTAAAGTGGCTTAGTGAGAAAAATTCTAGTCAGCACTTGCTGCCATCTTCTGGTTTTATAAAAACTCACAAACTATTTTTAAAAAGCCTTTTCTTCAACACAAACTATTCATCTGTATAAATTCAAAATAAAACAGCCTATTTAAAAACAAAATCTGCTACTCAGTTCCATAGCAATGTTCATACTTCACAAGTGTAAGTTTATATGAAGTAAATTTTGGAGAAAATATTTACAATGGAATTATATTTCACAAATACTAAAAATAATAACAAATTTTCTTTTTTTTTCCCCTAAGACTATCTGAAAATGTGGAGTTTAATTTACCCGATACAGATTATATGGTATTATACAATGGTGCTATGTAATACTCTCTACAATAAATATACTTCTATATGTATAATTATACATATGCTTACTGATGTAGTGTGTTGTGTTTTTATAATACACAGAAAATAATTATGGGTCCAAAAATACATGGTTCAACAAAGGATTAGAAATTTAGAATATATCTGGGCTTAAGTCTTAGACATTGGGAGCCCGCAGTGCTTCAGGACACGAGAAATCAGACAGTGCAAAACAAGGAGAAGTAGGAGGGAAAACTACTAGAATTCTAATGCAACTTTTGAAGGACAAATCATTATGAATGCAGCAAAAGTGTTAAGTGACTTCCTATCTTTTCAAAGGAGATATCATGCTGTAAATACGCCACAAACAGCTAAATATATCTTTGCAGAGAAGACTGGCACAGATATTTGCAGGACGGTTTTAAATGATCTAGCTCTGGAAATTGATACCACTTTTGTTTCTAAGAGAAGTTAATAAGTCTGCACATACCATCAACCTACTGTTCTGAGAATTATTTCATGAGGCCATACTACAATTCATGCAGCTGTCTCTAGCATGATGGCCACTGCAGACCTGTCCTTTCAGTTGAAAATACGTTGAAAATGTTCTCAGTGCTAAAACACTTGGGTCTCAGTGTTCAGGAATAAGCACTTTCCTTATGAAGTTTATAAAATTTTGTTATCGTGTTGCTTATCCTTTTTAATTTTTATAATTGTCCTGCTGAAAAGCTCCTTCAAACAGAAGCAGTTTAGGGGCAGCTCATTGGCTGTCTCGACCACCCTGTTGAACTGTTTGCCTATTGCTGGTTGCTGGCAGCAATCTTCATGTAATGCCACAGTACTTGAGTTCAGTTCCTCAGTGTTCTCTTTTTAGTGACTACATTTCCCTAAATAGTGAACCATGCCTCTCTTTCAAGACAGGGACTATGTAGGAATCAGGAACTACAAAACTGAGTGTAGCAGTTTTCATTTATATATGACAAGCTATGTATAAAACATTTTTAAGACATGCTCTTCCAACTACAGAGCATTACACAGTGGAAGTTACACTTGTAATAGAGATTATTTCACAAGCAGATAACACCTATGTGAGTTCTGCTCTTCATTACATCTGTTTTTTTTCTCCCTAGATTTCCTCAGAAGATTCTGAGAAGATTGGAAAAAAAGCTTGAATAATTTATAGCAGATATTTAAGTTTTAACTTACGTTGTATTTCATGAAATGTATGGCTTACTACATTTCAGCTGAAGCTTATTTCAAATATTTTTGGTCTATGTTTCAATAAAGGAAAAACAAGTAATTGAATGCCTCATTAGTGTAGGCATGAACAGATGAGAATAGAGTATTCTCTCAAAAACGACACACTAATAGGTAATGTTTTGTCTTTGGAGTTTCATTTTGGTAAAGCTATAATAAATGCATACAAATAAAGAAATCAGGAAGTTTACATTCATATAAAGTGAAAATCAGAATTGCAACATGAAATACAGCATAACATAGCATCTAATGTAAATTTTATTTTCTAGGCTTGCATTTGTGACAGGCTCATATGAATAAGCAAAAGGTTAAACATTTCCTTGCCAATGAGAAATGAGTTCTTGAAAAAGAATAGTGGCTGTGCAAGACAATAAGCAGGCTAACCTAAGCACAACTTTTTTTACAGTGGGCAGGTGGCACTGGCAACAACTTCAAACAGAAAGAGACAAAGCTCCAATAAGTTTTGTATGCAAAGTTTGCTCACTAAAGGTGGATGTCCCTCTGTTTCTCCATTCTATTTCACTATAAATAGCAGCCATATGGTCACTATTATAGTGCTTGTCATTAATGACTTGCATCCAGGCCTCATTGGCTTTTCCTAAAGGTTACTGGCTACAAGTTATCTACCGCTTATGTTCATTTGTGCTCTCCTCTAGAGTTTTTCTTGCACAAGAAAAGCAAATATTCACTCTCTATAGGGCATCTGGGCTAGGTGGTTTAAAGTGTATTGAGTTTTAGTGTCACGTGGATTTTAATTACTGAGATCCGTCTCTTCCCTGAATTACAGCACAAATACCCATACATTTTTCCCAAATTAAAAATTCTCATAGAGGAAGTGTTTTATGCAAAAATGCCATTTGTTCCACAGAGTATTTTCATCTACATCTTCAAAACAAGTAACAGTGCAGAAATACTATGAAAGGAGCCTTAGCAATGACGGTACTAGCCCCTTCAGAACTGCACAAGTTGACTCTCCATTGCAGCATTGGAAGTAAGAGCCTATATCCAAAAGGTACTTTAAAGAATCTCTCTGCCAGGATCTCTCTACAGATTACAGTATCATAGATTTCTAAAAGAGTAGTCAAATGTGGCATAAATCTCTAGGATTCCTATAAATTATTCGCAGTGTTTGTCCTGGATTCCTTATTGTATGGACAGAGACAAATCTAGCCAGGATGCCTTGTGCCTTAGCAAGAAGGTTGAGATTCCTTTGCAGGACTTCTGTCTCTGCTGCTTTATAATACTAGAGATAGGGCAGATCCCATAAACTTTCTATGCCTGCATCCACATAGAGCTGGTCCCCTCACTGCTCGATGACTACTGCCCTGCTTTCTGAAGGCTAGTACTGTCTGAATAAACCTAAATAAGCCTAAATATCTCTTTCTCGTTCTATTTCTTTCTTTTTTAGATATACGTTAATCGTCATTATCTTCTTGGGAACGTGCTACTGAAAAATGCAGGTCGTTATCAATACTATGCTGCGAAGTCTATGCAAATCCACCAGATGGTGCTGTCTCCATCATTTAACAAAAAAAAAATAATAAAAAAAATGCTCTGCTATCAAAGCTCTGAATGTCCTTGAAATTAATAGTTATTTTTGAATGGAATTATTCATTCACTTTCATTCCTGAAATTCTATGACGAACGACACATACACACACAAACCTCAGAAAAACAGGAGTTAGAATGACATTCTGTCAACTACAACAAAAGCTTATGTTCAGTAGTTCTGTAGCGTTTGACAGTTCTGTCAGCAGTAGCATTGTTGCTACTGTAAAATGCTACTATAAAACCTGTATTTAGGAAGGAAACTCTTAGTTGATATCTGAAGTGTTGGAGACATTTGCAAAAGGCCAATTTTAAGATGAGATGGTAAAATCAGTTGTAAAATATAGTTTATTGAAAAACTTTCAGTTGCAGGAAACCTCTGTGTGTTTAATCTTAACATACTTGTTAGAAATAAGGGAGATTCTGCTCAAATAAAGGATGTTCTGCCCAAATGGAAGGGAGTGTCCCTTTACTGAAATTAAGTTTTTCCATTAGCTGTAGTTCCTTTAATCAGTCCATTTTTCTTGATTAAAAACAGAACTTTATTTATGTTGCCTGGCTGCCTGTAGAACACCTTTATGACTCATAAAAACACGGAAGTGTAACCAAAGCATGCGCAGTGTGCCCTGATTTGAATTCTTCCTGCCAACAGTGCTGCATCAGTATTTCCAACCAGTAAGGCAAGTGTCGATCATTTTATATGCAAATATAGCATTTCTAATCCTACTTCTCCTTCACTGACATGGTGTTTTTTACCATTTGTGATTGATTTACTAAATTTAAAAATAAATGAACTGTGATGAAAGTTCCATTTTTTTCATAAGAAATAGCAGATGATTACATATAATGTTAAATATAGTTCTGCCTCAGTTCTTTCAATTAGCTATAAGATCTCTTGCTATGCCATACTGGAGAAAACAAGCAAAAAATACCCAACCAAACAAAAACAATATCAGAGAATCACAGAACAGTTGAGGTTGGAAGGGATCTCTAGAGATCATCTAGTCCAACCCCCTGCTCCAGCAGGGACACCCAGAG
>JAUBOD010000797.1:1970071-2009106 GCA_032353885.1 Nothura maculosa
CGGCGGCGGCGCCGCAGTCGGGGCGGCGCGGGGCGCTGCCGGTGCCGGCGGCGGCGGCAGCAGCAGCAACATGGTGTTCGAGTCGCTCGTGGTGGACGTGCTGAACCGCTTCCTCGGCGACTACGTGGTGAACCTGGACAGCTCCCAGCTCAAGCTGGGTATCTGGGGAGGTAACGAGCCGCCGCACGCGCGCGCGCGCGCCTCCCCCGCTCCTCCACCATGCCGCCCGCGCAGGGGCGGCGGCCGCGCTGCCGGGCCGAGCCGTCCTGGGCCGGGCCGAGGCCGCGGCGCTGGGTTCGGTGTCCGCCCGCGCGGCGGCCGCTCCACCTGCCTCGCGATTAAAATAGCGCGGGGGGCGGGGAGCGGGGCGGTGCGGGACCGTTGGGGCCGTTGGAGGGGGGAGAAGGGGTGAGGAGAAGGGTTAAACGTGAATAAATAAAGAAATAAAGCGAATGTGAAACTGCGCGAATGTGAAAATGGCTCGAGGAGTGGGAAGGAGGGCGGAGGCCCTTGAGTTGGGGCAGCCCCCTCCCGTGTAGTGCAAGTTGTGAGGTGAGGAGGGTGTCCCGGGGAGCTGGGGTGCTGGGGGTCAGAAGGGTGTCCTGGGAAGCTGGGGTGTCCGGGGTCAGCAGGGTGTCCCGAGGAGCTGGGGTGTCAGAGATCAGGAGGGTGTTCTGAGGAGCTGGGGTGTCGGGGATCAGGAGGATGTCCCGGGGAGCTGGGGTGTCGGAGGGTTGGGAGGGTGTCCCGAGGAGCTGGAGTGTTGGGGGGTTGGGAGGGTGTTCTGAGGAGCTGGGGTGTCGGGGGTCAGGAGAGTGTCCTGGGCAGCTGGGGTGTCGGGGGTCCGTCCCGTAGCCCGTGTATGGGAAGCAGCAGTGGAGATGATCTTTCCTCCTGGTACGTCTGGGGAAGATGAGATAGCATGAAAGTAGCTGAGACCTGTAAGAGCAACATCTGCGTACGTAGTGACCACTTCCGTGCAGGGTTGCCTGTGCATTGTCTTGCTGCAGCTTTAGCCAAACGAAACAGACAGTACAGATCTTTTTACTTGTATGTTTGCATACAAGGTGTGAAGTTAACATCCTTAGACTATTCTTGACCTAGAATTCCTTTCTTGGGCATTCATACCTTGAATTAGATTCTGGAAGCTTTTCTTAGCTGCATCTTCTTTCTTAGCTTTCCTTCTTTCTGCATCTTGGATGCTTTTGATTCTTTATTCTGTTTTACGAGGTGGTATCTTTGGCATCATCTACATGATAATCTTTCTTCAGATAGTCAAGGCATGTGTGGGGTCTCTGTGAGGCTGCATCTGTGCAGAATACTAAAACTGCAATAACACATGCAACTGCTAGAGAGAAAACAGTCATTTATCCGTAGTATTAGCTAAATGAACGTATTTATTAGGGATCATTTGTGCATTGATTAAAAGAATTGAGTTGTTGCATCTTCTACCAAAAAGTCAAACTAATTGTTTGATTGAAGCTTAGTAGTTCTAGAGTCATCATTTCATTTATTTTCAAGGAAGGTGAGCAAAATATTTAAAACATCTTTAAAAGTTTTGGACAACTTTTTTATAATACAGAAAATAAAAGTTCATATTCTTCTTACTGTGCAAAGTTTCATTTGAGATTACTCAACAGCTTATGATTGTGTCTGGCAATTCTTAATAAGATAAAGGGTGTGATCACTCCCTCTAACTAAATAGGTATCAATAATTTTTAATTTGTAGTTTGGTATTTAGTTTTTATGCTTTATAGACACGTGGAGCTTGACTTCAGGGCTTTCTATCATTTTCCCTTTAAATAGTTTAAATAGTTCAGAAGCTTTAGGACATACTTGGTGTACATAGTACAGCGCTTTTGCTCTGTGATGAAATCAGCTTTTGTGTGTGGCGTGGCACATAAAACTGCTGTATATATGTAAACAAGACCTACATCTTGTTCAGAAGTGCCTAGAACCTCAGCACAATATTGTTGAAGCGTTGTCTATAGAAGAGTAATTTTTGATGGCACACACGGCATAGCACTTTGCCCAGTACACACAACTTAAGCTGTATTTAGTGGTGTGTACATCTGCTACTTATTTCATTCTAATGTGGTGGGCTTAAAACATGGTTTTTATTGGTCAAAAAGGTTACTACTGTCTTTTTTATGTTACTACTGTCTTCCATTGGTTAGTAAATTTCTGCTATTGCAGGGTACCTGTTGTCTTTTTAGTTTTGTTATTTTCCTAAAATACTTTAGCAGAAAAATTGATTCATTCTATCTGTCTTTTTGGAAAGGTGATGCAATACTATAATACTTTTTTTTTTTTTTGTAAAATTAATGCATCTCAGACTTGTATATGTGCCATATATTTAAGTCAAATACTTGTCTGGTATTTAAACAGCAATTAATAGCAAATTTATTCCTGCTATAACGAATGGCCAGGGCTTTTTAAGTAATTCGGAGTACTGCACAGGTGCACTCATGTATGGAATTTTTAGAAGAAGAGGGATTTTTTTTCACCTTGGCATAATTAAATACCTAAGGTGTTTTTTTTTTTCTTTTCTTTTCTTTTCCTTTTTTTTTTTTTTTTTGGTGATGCTTTGTTTAGTCTATTTAGCGATAACCTTGGATAAATAGTGTATAAAATTTCCAAATTTTCCAAACTATATCAGTGAGTATGTTTAACATTCAGTTCTGCATGGTAGAGGAATTCAATGTGTCAAAAGAAAAGTTGTTCAAATTCAGTTCTTCAGTTCTTACATAACACTACTCATAACAGAATACATGTACAAGATACCATTGCTTCAGTAATGGTATAAAACACTTTATTTTTTATCACAGGAAACTTAAGATAAAAAGATGAAATCACAAACTGCAAAATTTAAGAAATGTTGGAAGTTTATCTGTTAAGTATCCATAAGAAAAGCTACTAGATGAAGGCTGATGTTTCAAGACACTTCCTGTTCTGGTCTCCACTTAAAGTTACTTTCAGTGTGCTGATTTAATGAGTATGTCAGAACGTTTCTTAGAAAAAGCAATTTAGATAAATTAGATTCTTTTGAATGTTCAAGATCTATTAGATTTTTATCTGAATATGTATTTGAAGAAGTCAAGAAATCTTAAGAAGCTGACACTTATCTTTGAGGCAGTGTCGCATGCAGATGAGATTTCTGGAAACGGTGAGAGAGCAAAGGGCTGTTTTACCGAAATCCTTGAGGCTACTGTGTTCCTTGGGGTGAGTCTAAGTACCTTTTTGTTCACTGGCTTTTTTGAGCCTCAGAGCTGCGCTTTGGGATGCTGATTATTGTTGACTTGGACTTAGCTACTGTGTCTTAAGCATATGTAACACAGTTTGTTATTAGAGGAGATATGCTATTTGGAGTGGACAAATACCTAGGCGGATACTCAATGTAAGTTTATGGGCACTCTACTTCCTTTACATTCCTTGTCCTTACATACCTCGTCCTTTAGAGATGGCTGTTGTTAAAAATACCTATGTGTAACAGTGGATCACAGATTACAGGAAAGCAGGGACTTTGTGATCCAGACATGCTCTTGCTTGTTGGCAATGTTCTGCCACTGCTGACTCAGAAGCCCCCCAAATCCAAAGGTTAATATGCCTTCAGCAACACGAGGAATATTGTATTATTTGTTGCTCTGTTGCTACTGGTGGTGTTTGGTTTTAAGCAAGGCAGTATATCACTGCAGCAAATACAAAGCAGCTCTGGACTGTCTTAAAGAGCACAGTCCTTTGTCCCTCAGTATTAATCAGACTGTTTCCATGAAATAGCAAGTTCACGGGTTGCTTAAACTTAAATGAATAACAAGTATACATGTCCAAAATAACTATTAGATGCCAACAGTTATGGCTGTGATAGCTCTTCTTGTGTGTGAAGGACCTTGTACTGTAAGGGTTGCTATTGTAACAGTGAGTTGTCAAGAAGAGTTTTCCTACTTCACCTCTTCTCAGAGTGACTGCTGAAAAGTTGCTCAGTCTGTTAAGTGGTTGTACTTAGTGATGAATGTCCAAGATGGCAAATCTGTGCATATACTTGGTGAAGATGTGAGCACAATACATGCAGGTGCACCTGAATTACAAGGAATTACAATTCACAAGGAAGATAACAGACTCCAGCCCTGGGTAATTAACTGAAACAAGTGATTCTGCACATCCCTTGTGGAGAACTCTTGTAGAAGCTATCTTGACATCATTTTCATCTAGTCTTAGCAATGGAAAATAAAATGCCAATAAAAACATTGTATTTAAAGGAGTTGACTGGCTAATTATTTCTACAGTGCTAGTAAAACTTTTTGTTAGGTCCTAATCTCCTGTGGTTTGATTTTTGGAACCTTGGTCGTCAGAATATCTTGATGGAGGAGATGTTGGGGAGAGAAGCAAGTACCCAAGCTTCTGTAGTGACTTGATGCATCTTTTATAAGGGCAGCTGGAAACTTCTGTGTTTAGGGTATAGTGGATACAAGCATTCTCTTATGTATTAGTGAAGTCATTTACACTGACTGAGAGATGAAAACTATCTAGTAGTTTCTACTACTTTTTGTTAAAGTAACACAGATGTCAATAGATGAAGTGATTGGCAAATATTCAAATCCTGGAAGGCTTTCAGCTTGTCTCTAGAAGATATGCTTAAATAGATATAATTAACGGCACAAATACAGACAGAAAATGTCTGGCAAGGCAGCAGTTTGTAGAAAGTGATGAAGGGAAATCGCAAACAACCCAAATCAGTGATGTAATACTGTTGCTAAAAAACAGAGATTATACTAAAATAGGTGAATAAGAGTGTTGTTACTGGTCAGATATCGACTGAGGTATTTTCTGTTTGTAATGCCTAGCGTCTTTTTTTTCCATAGTATTTTCCAACACTTGCCTCCTGTTTACCTTATTTTCAAGGCAACAACAATGTGGTGAATCCTTAGGATAAAGACCCCATTCCTCCCCTTTTTCACTCTGCTTTGAATTTGCTGACATCCGTAGCCAAAAATCAGTTAAGTTAAGCCTCTTCAATTTAGTTACCCTATGTATCTTTATTCTCTATGTCTCTGTGAGTGATATCCTTGGTAGTAGATGTTTGGTCATGTACTTAAATTCAAATAGCTATTTTGAGTATATATAATTAAATCTATATATCTGTTCATTCCAGAATTTGGACAAATATTTAATTTTTGTTACATTAGTGAGAATATCCAGATGTCAGTCAAGCTAATAAGTTGCTTCATTTGTAGCCCAAATAAATCCTAGCCTGTATTATATGTATTTATAAACATTCAGCTTTTATTACTGCTTTGGATATGGGCCTACATGTTTGAAGAGAGGTATTTATACAACTGTGTGTGTATACAGTTTTCAAAATGGCTTATTTGGGCATGCTTTTTAATTCATCAAGCATGATTTTATCCAGGTGTGTTTCTCTCTTCAAAACAAGCAGCCCTTCCCCCTCAAAACAAAAACAAAAAAAAGATGTATTTTGAAGTTTTTTTGCAATTAAAATCCATTTGCAGCTCTCCAAGAAAGTAAACTTCAGTTTCATGCTTGTGTTTGCAAGGCAACTTATCTGTAGCAGAGCACTCTGGTTATAGTGTGATTGCACCTGCAGTTTCATGCAAATGAAACAACTAAGTGTGATAGAAAGTTATTTATTTATTTATTTATTTATTTATTTATTTATTTTTGCAATAAAGGAGAATATTGACAGGGTCCGTTTTGGTATCTTGGATCAGCGGTGCTAATTGAGTGCCAGCTGAGATGTGGTAGCTTTTGAAATAGTTGAGGTTTAATCATAAGAATTAGTGACTGTCCTTGATCAGTCTATCAAGCATAGAAAAAACAAAGGTTGAATCAATGTGCAAAATTCGGGACTTCAGTAGCCTTTTATGTACTTTGATGGTCAATTCTGAGGATCTTACATAGTCAAGCTGTGCTTGGAAAGTAGTGAATCGACTATGTTTATTCACTGTTAGTACATAAACTCTTATCTTTTAGGGAATGTGTTTCAGTAAATCTGTATTAAAAATGGAGATGATTGCAGTTCTGTTGCTGTAGCTAATGCAACAAAGCATCATTAGTGCAATTAAATGCAAGTTAATGTTTAAGCAAAAGCTTTAAATTTATGAATCATATTTGCAAATAGAGGTGGAAAAATAGAGATGCTTTTTTTCAGTGGCTCTCTTACCTTTTCCATTCCTAAATATTTATGTAGAATTGTTGAGACCATCCCGTTTGAAACAATGTCTATGCCACCTATGCAAGCCCGCATGATGTGCCCAGCTTACATAAGCTGTATTTCTCTATCACAAGTCTTTTGCAAGTGCCTGGGATAGCAATCCCTGCTCACTTTGTAGTGCTTCACTTCTAGGAGCATTAGGGCTGTCAATTTACAACTTAAATAACTCTGCCTCTCTTGAAATGTGGCATAATCTATGCCTTCAATAAATGCAGGGCAATTTTACTTAGTGCAGGGTAGAAGCCGAAGAAACTAGAGCCAGCTAAATTGCCTGACATGTCATGTAGCCTTAGACTGTGCTTATGAACATTTCTCATTGGTCAGTTGACACGCAAAAAATTGACCTCTGGTAATTGGGTTACAAGCCTGAATCCTTAGTCTTTATACCATAAGAATTACTTGCCTTTTATTTTTTTCTGTCTTCCTCATATCGTGAAACTTTCTTTAATGAGAACTATAGTTACCTGTGCAGGGTCAGCTTTGTCAGAGAATAAATTTTTAGTGGAGTGGACTCCCCACAGTGAATAAATACCTTTGTATTGCTTACTAGACTTTTGTTATTGGACTCCTGCTGGGAATGCTTTCTTGAGTTTTTCCCTGTGCTAGTATTCCTGTCAGTCTAGATGCATCACTAGATGCATTGCGAAATTTCAAAGCAATGCCACTAGCTGATAGCAGCATATTAGAGAAGTGTGCTACTTATAAATTATTGTGGTGAATACCTTAAATCATGCAGAACTGTACAGTGCTTTGATTACCCTAAAATGGGTATTTTACTAGAGCATTCTTTTCAAAAGAAATTCAGTAACTTGAGTCAACTCTTTTTAAGGAATGCATTTTTTGATGTTAAAATCTCATTACTCAGAATTGTTGGTACTTTTAAACAGTTGTCAAATGCCCTCATCACTTTGTAACTGCAGGAATGTATGTATCTTCCCGTTGGAGTTCTTGTCTTTCCAAAGGTTTGCTCGTTTCTAACGTGAGTCTCTGAAAGAAATTATTTGGTCAATCTCAAGTTCTCAAGTCACTTGCCTTTCCAGGTGTGTAGTCTACGTCTGGTTTTCTGAATCTCATTTATGCCTCTGTTCTAGTATATCAGGTATCTGCTCCATGTGCATGTGTTAGCAGTATGCAAGTAATCTGATGGTAATTGCTGCAGGTGCTCAATCCTTCTCATAGAATTTGCAGAAGCCATTGCTTCTAACTAGGTTCACATTTTTAAATAATGAGTTAACAGTTTTTCTATAATATCAGGTTTGCAATGTAGATTGTATTGTAAAAAATAGACCTGGAAAATAAACACAGAAAATTGTGTTTATTGTTGTTTTGACGTAACAGATTTATTGTAAGGGTTTCCTTGGGCTTTCCATAGACTTGTAAATGTGTGCTAACCGAAAGGCAGGTGTGTGTTTACCAAAGTAAAGTAGGTAGAAACAGATCAAATTTCAAAATTCCAGAATGCAGAAGTCTGAGGTATATTAAATAATGGAACTTTTTAGTCTAATATGCTGCTGGTCAGCAATTTGATCTTATGTGTAGAATGCTGTATAGGACCAGTTTGACTTTTTATGCTTCTCATTGGAGTATAGACAAATAATTTAATTATTAATTTAAGATAATTTACAATATTAAGTATATTGTAGAGCTGGCATGAAAGCTGAAGGAACTAATTATGAAGTGTGGCTATTCTTATATTTTTTTTTCCCTCAGAAGTAACCCATCATTGCTGTAACAGGTGCTAGCAGTAGGGAGTTACTTAACACTTTTTTTCTTTTTTTTTCTAGCAGAGACGTGTTGACCTTTGACCTTATTCAGATAACTGAGTTGTAGCAATTGTGCTGTAACTTGCAAAGATTTTATTTAGAGCTAAACAGTTGCTGTAGATGTGACATTGTAACATAGCTTAGTCTTTACATAAGCATAGGAAGCAGATGGCTGAAGAAAAAGAAACGAATTATTAATTTTGGATGACTTCACATAAAATGTGCCAGTCATTTCCAGCCTAACTTTGTGGAGTCTCTTTTTCTTTCCCTCTCATGCAATCTCCGTGGCAAAGTCTCAAAGGGAGATTGCTGTGTAGCATATATGAACATTGGATCCTTAATAATCTTTCATGGCATTTTGTGGGTGCGTTTGTGCAGTACTTTATGTGTGGGTATCTTTCACCCCAAAAACTTGGAGAACCAGAGATCAAAGACCATGGATTTAAAGATATTCAACATGTACCACAAATGACTTGCTAAATTTTAAAGTATTGGCTTCTTGACTTTTAGGAGCTGTAGCACTGAAGAATCTTGAAATAAAAGAAAATGCACTGGTAAGTGAATAAAAACGAAAGTAGCACCCTTGTAACAATAAATTATTGGATAGTGTACTGGATTGTATTTTCTCTTTTCTGTTCTTATTTTAGAATACACAACCTTCTAAATATTCTTTTTTCTCTCGCTCAGAGTCAGCTGGATGTTCCATTTAAAGTTAAAGCAGGACATATTAGTAAGTTATATCTTTTAATACATGCTTTACACATTAATAAGTTATATTTTATAGTATGTATTTTAGTAATGCAAGAATTAGTATACTCACTTCTTTACTAGTGCTCTTAAGTATCCTGAATAAGTAATTTTTCTAATTGTCTTAATTTGCATATTTTGTATACTTAGAAGTTTGTTTCATCAGAAACAACTGTTTGAAGATGCTTCTTTCCTAGAACTAAGACTCTATAAGTTAAGATATATGTGAGACTTCAATACTAACAAGAATCCAGCAGAGCAAAGATTAACAGCTGAGCAATACTGTATCTCTTCTGTTTTTATAGCAAAACTTCACAAGTGATGTTGATCCCTCTCTTCACCCTTTATCCTCCTTTCTCTTTTTCTGCGTATACAAAATGTGTTTGCGCTACAAGTTGACCAACTGTTAAAAAGAAAATATTTCTTAAAACACAAAAATAAATTTGAAAACGTTTTGTTTCTCTGAAATCTATTTTGAAAGCATATACTTTTTGTATCTCTTAGTTTATTAAAACTGTCCCTTGTATGAAGAATGAGAGACATGGTCACCTGAGGATCCGCTGCTCCTTGTGCTCACAGACACAGACATTTTCTGTGGAGGAGGGTCACGATAATGAATAAAAAAACTATTTCAAATATTATTTTTGTATGTCAGCAGTAGCTATTAAAAAGAAAGAATGCAGTTCAAGGCAGTAAGGAGAGGAACTGTAAGATGACCTCTATTGTTGGAAAAAATGCCCATTGTTCACTTATTGGTATGCTATGTAAGCAAACAGAAAACCCACCCCCAAGATGTGTGGGTTTTTATTTGTTTGTTTTTTTGTCTGATATTATACTTTAGTCTAAATTCTTATTGTGAATCCTGTTGTGACCTATCTTTCTAGTCTTTAATCTTTTTTGTCTTTTTTTTTGCCTTTTTTGTTTATATTACTCAAGCTTTTTGTTTTATATTTGTAGGTCAACTTAACCTACAGATTCCATGGCAGAACCTTTATACTCAACCTGTAGAGGCAGTTCTTGATGGAGTGTATTTGCTTATCGTGCCCACAGCCAGTAAGTTAAATAAAGATTAATGGAGTTTCAGAAGTGTCTGCAATTGTTTGATACTGTTTTCATTAGTTTTATTCCTAGGAGATAGTCTCACCCAATCCAAATTGGTAAAGGGAAACAAGATATGTTTCAGTAGTTCAAATTTAGTTTTTTTTTTTTTAATAAATTGTGAACTACTTTAGATGAAAAAGGGAAACAATATTCCCCGTCAAATGTGTAAGATTTTTGTATTTCTTGCATTGTGTATTTAGGCATAAAATATGATGCGGAGAAAGAATCCAAACAGCTCTTAGAAGCAAGGCAAAGAGAACTGCAAAGGATAGAGGAAGCCAAACAGAAAATAGCTGACCAAGGTAAGAGTGGGAAGAGCTAATAGAAGTGGTGCTGTTTCTTTGTATTTATTTAATATGACTAGATTTTCTACCTAAATTGCTTCATATTCATGTTTCCTTCTTGATATTTTAAGCCATTCATTACAGAATCAAACCCCCTGTGAGAGGTTGTTACAACTCTACAAAAGTGTATTGACAAGTAGTTGTAAGCTGTTCATTATTGAATGTTTTTGTGCAGAATATTGTTGACCTTCAAATGGAGATCAGAGGATTTGTTGAGATTGTCATATATGTATAAAGATGCACATATACACATATATATACATATATGTATTTTTTGTAGGTAAATATATATACATATGTACATGCACATTGTATGTAATATTTAAAAAAAGTTTTTATATAATGTATGTGTACACTCTATACTCTCTGTATATGTACCATATGTGTATATGAATATACATATGGCATCCTTATTGCAGAAAGTACATCCTGAAAATAAAAAGGTTTGAAGGATGACATGATCTGATGTAAATAAGCAAATAAATAGTATTCCGAGAGCCAAGTGTCATGCCATGTCTTCAGTTTTAATAACCTGTTTATTTATACCTCAGATAATAAGGCAGAAGCCCTGAAGACTGAGAATATAAATGTTACAGAGTATATTGAAAGATGCATTTTTTTCAGGTTGCAATTCAAGATGCAATTAGTGTATAATACAAAATTTAAATATCTAATGTTGTTATTCTGGTGTAAAGTATGTGTAGATGTGAATGATTTTGGTGTTTCTAGCAACACCTGATTAGTTCCAGGGCTATTATGTTTTTATTTTTTGTAAACTAGCCCAAATTTTTGCTTTTAAAATTATTTTCATATTTAAACTTAAGTAATGTGAAATAAAAATAACTATTTTTTTCTTTCAACTTAGATAAAGTAAAAGAAGAGAAACAAGACAGTTTTGTTGAAAAATTAGTAACTCAGGTCATCAAAAATCTTCAGGTGAAAATTTCTAACATCCATGTTCGCTATGAAGATGATGTAAGTACTTTTATGTATTTTGACATATGGTTTTTGATACTGTAGTATTAAAATATGGTCTAGGCTGTTTTCCATCCTTCTTTGGCTTTCTACATTGAGAAAATCCTACTAAAATTTTGAAAGTTAACTTGAAAACAAAAACAGATAAGAATGTTTTACCAGAGTATAAAGATTTTCATCTGGCTGAGTTTGGGTACGTAAAGGATATAGCTGCCAGATCTTCACAAGATATCTAAGGATGTATGTGTGTGTATATATATGTATATGCGTGTGCATGCATATATATTTGTTTTCAGCTTTTTATTTTCAAGTCTCAATTTTGAATGTCAGATGACTTTTTTGTCATTTTTTTTCCTTTTATTAGATCACAAATCAGAATAATCCTTTGTCATTTGGCATTTCACTTCAGAATCTGAGCTTGCAGGTAATGTATATTTTCACTTAAAAACATTTGCTACATCATGTGCATTTGGTGATGATTTATCAGCAAGTCAGGCTTTTGTATATGGATGTTCCTTTCTTGTAATGTACTGTGTTTTGAAAGAATACCATAAGGGCAATGGTAACTATTTGGTTCACCATATCCAACATAAATATTAGTGGTGCTTGCTATGGAAATGGTGGAGGGGAAAAAAGGTGGACTTACGAAAAGTTTATTCTACCTGCTGCACTTCCTGGTTGGAAGCACCAGAGTCTGCTTGATTATTGATATACAAAATTTGTAAATGACAGCATTTTCATGAGTTCTGAGAAATGAATTTCTTAATATTTAGAAAATTAATGAGAATGATATCCTGTTTTGTGGTGGAGAGCTCAAATCTTTGACCTGCGTTTTCCAGTTTAAGGTAGTAATAAAAGTTTGCAGAATTCATATTTTTTCTAAAAGAGTACTAATAAGCGCAATATATTGGTTCTGCTACATTACTCTGATTCAGTAGCTTCTGTTGTATGGTTAATAATTTTAAAGATCATTATTGTTTCATTCTCTTGAATGAACAAACTTGCCTTACAGACAGTTACTAGCAATGAAAGCTTTTTTGCCAACTCCTTCATACAAGTAAAAGTGCTGTTACCATAACAAACAAAAACTTCTTGGTATTCTTACTATTTTAGTCCTGAAACACCTTCCATATCTTGTTTGTCTCTTTAGATAAAACCTGTCTAAAATATTCTAGTGTAAAAGAATACAGTTTACAATATGGAAAACAGATTTTTATTAAATTTTGTGAATATATTCTAACACTCACTGCAGATATATGTACATTCTGTGGGAAGTGATCTGATAAAGTTCCAATTAAGAAAATAAAGGCTTAATCCACTACAAGAAAGTCTCCTATTATTTCCACTAGTGTTTAGTTTTAATTTTTTTCTTTTGTGTTTTACTAGAATATTTCAGGGGTGATTCTAAGATCAAAGCAAAAAGATTGGGATGTTATCAAATCAGAGTAACTTTCCTTAATCTCTTTTCAGACATCAGATAAGAACTGGAATCCATGTTTACATGATGAAACTGCCAAGTTGTTCTACAAGGTACAATATGAACTGTATGCTAAAGAAAGAGTTATTGCAATACAAGCTACTTACAAATTTAAATTCATTATAAGGAAAGTGATATCTAGAAAAATTGTAACTATAGGCTGTGGAATAAGAAAGTGTCTAGTCTATGCGGAGTGTTCTGAAAAAATTAATTCATCCAGACTCTGTGAAATTGGAATTATTCTTTCAAAATTTTTATGTGGATTTATTAATGTTTCATTGTATTTTCAGCTTGTACGACTGGATAATCTTTTTGCATATTGGAACGTGAAATCTGAGATGTTCTATCATGGCGGTTATGAGGAGTCTTTGGTAAGTAAAGCATGTGATAATGTACCTACTATTTTAGTTCATGTTGTGCCATGTTTAGCTTCACATTCAGTTCTACTTCTGTTTATTTCAGTGACTTATGAAACTGTCCAGTTAATAATGATTTTATGAACAAAAATTGTGTATGTAAAAAGCTTTTATGCCACTGAAGTAGAACTTAACTGTCTGTAGGAGTTAAACAAAATGTCCTTTACCAGTTATCAATTATATGAAAACCGCTATCATTCCACTGTTCAGCCATTTAAAAATTATAGTCCTTTAATAAACAGATGTTACAATGTTTTAAATTAAACTGAATTGTTTTTAACTGCACTATACAAGACAAATTATCTGAAGCCCATATCAAAATATAAATGTTTTATATTTTGAAAGTTTATCATGAAATGCAAATGCAAATACAGCTTGTTTTTGACTTTATTTTATGTGTAGATTAACTTAAAACAGGGAGTTGCCTGCCGCAATGTAATTCCAGAGGGTTATAATTTTGGTAAGTGCTATTATTTCATATTTCATTTGTAAATGTAATATACTTGTATGTTTTACTTCAAATGACTATTGCTGAGAAATTCGAATAGAAACTGCAATATGAGAGATTTTTTTTCCCCTCCAGAAATATCTGTCTGTGCTACTGAATTCTGTCCAATATCTCTACTTTTTTGTACTTTGAGTTTTGCTTTATTTTTTTAAAGTTATGTTTATTCCATTTAGAATTGATGATTGCTGCATTTTATTGCAGAGAAGGTAGTGGGCTTTCTTTTCCACAAGTGTTTCTGTATGATTTTTTAAGAACTTGTTAAGAAGGCAGAATAGCTTTTGAAGAGGCTTGTCTACTCTTAAGCATGTCCTGAGTTGTTATATGTATCACTAAAAAAGGATAATACTAGCTTTACAATTTATTTTTCTCTTTATATTTGCTTGAACGGAGAAAACCCTTCTATGCACATCTCTGCAAATCTCAAAAAAAAAAAAAAAAAAAGTTTATTCTGATTCCTTATCATTTTATAGCTTTGACTCTTATAGAAGAAAGAAAAGTACTATTTTGGATGAAAATAGACACAAACATCATCTTTTGTGCAGATCTTTGTGTAAAAGTCCAAAGTAGCTGAAGACAAAACTTCGGAAGTCAGGATTTACGCTGTTAAAATTCAACATTACCATGAGAGACGAAGACAGAAATTTTAAGGATCCTGTATGCTTATATTCTGTGCTAAATAAAAAAGCAGGATCTTTCAAAGTGATTTTCTAGATTGAAGCATGGATAAGCAAGTAGTAATTGCAAAATTTGAGGGTTTTTTGCGTGAGCTATGCAATTTTATATACTAACAAAGAGTGAAAAATGAAATGTGAAGAGTGAAAATGAAATGTACAGGGAGAAATTAATGGAAAACAACTACGCCTCTATATAAGATATTGGAACAAAAATTAAAATACATTACTACAAGCAATACTGACTTTAAACTGAATCAGAGATAAATGGTATCTCATCTGGAAAAAACTTGTTATCTGTCTGTAAGTTCTGAATATTTGTTGTTTAGTTATGCTTAGTAAGTATTTGTTTTGAAATCAAAGAAATTTTTCATAATAAAAATTCTCATTGTTTAATCACTTACTAAAACAAATAAAAAGTTAAAGGAAACAGTTCTTGAAGGCTATACTGAATGCCTATTGCTGCCAAATTGATTGAGAACAGATAAAACACTTCTACTCTAAGTATTACCCATTTGTCCATGTGCTTAGCATAGAATTAGTTGTTCTGTGCTTACTTGCTCACGGAGAGCCTGGTTTTACAAAACCACTGGCAGGATTAGAATCTACTAAACAGTTGAAAACATATGTAATATAAGACAACAGTAATTTTTTCTTTTTCCTTTTAATGAGTAATGTTTTTGAAAGTCCACATTATTATGTAAACCTGAAGCATGGAAAAATCCTTATGATAAATTAGATTGTTAAGTATTGATTAAGCAATGTATATTTCAATTAATAATGTTTAATTATGCTTAACACTGAGTAGCTTGTATCATAGCCATACAGCTTTAATTTGCTCCAAGTACTCGAAGCATCTTCCTTGCGATATTGCATATAGAAGTCATTTGAAAATGTCCCACTTGTAATATAGATAGAATAAAAATGGAAATTGAGTATTAATTATATTATATTTTAAAGTATATTGATTGTGTCTTTGTATCTTGAAGTCTGGCATTTTTGAATGAATGACCTGAGATAACCTGGTGGCTCATATTGTACATTATCAATGGCGATCTGAAATAATTTTATTGTATTTTCTTGTGTTTTATAGTATTCCGCCCAATTTCGGCTAAAGCCAAACTCCTTATGAATCCTCGATCAGATGTTGACTTTTCAACACCAAAAATGGATTTAGATGTAAATTTACAGGATATAGCTGTTGAATTCAATAAGCCACAGGTATAAAACACTACATGGTAAAAAAAGTTATTTTTACAAAAATAACAAAAAATAGACTGAAATATAAAAATAAATTTGAGTATTTTCTTTAGTCTTGTTATTTTTTGTGGGTTATTTTCTCATTAAAGAATTACCTGTCTTATACAGTTCTGAATTATATGCTCCTCAAAAAGACAGTAACAATCTGTGCTTGGAATTTCTTTCAGTACTTCAGTGTTATGGAACTTCTTGAGTCTGTTGATATGATGACTCGAAATCTGCCATATAGGAAATATAGACCTGATGTTCCATTGCACAACCATGCTAGGATATGGTAAGAGTCATAAAATAATGAAAATATTTTTTTAATTATTCATTTGAAATAAATATTAGGATTTTTTTTTAAGATGTTAGACTTTGTTCCTGAAGCCATGTCCTCTATATTGTTCTTTTCTTAAGCTGTAAATAATAAAAGGCATTTGAAAGACAAGGAAAAAATATTTGAAAGTTTGCACCTGCTGTCTTAAACTTAAGTCCAAATGTTATAACTATCTTCTGATCTTCTGAATTCCACTGTGTGCGGTGTTAGAGAACAAACTATTATCTAAAATATATAAATCTTAGAAACATAGATGAAAGTTTATTTTTTAATGTTTCCCTGTAAATATATATCTATCTAGAAAACATCTGTATGTGTGTGTATGTAAATCTATGTAGTTATATATGTATGTATATGCCTTGTATGTACATGTACATTTTGTATCTAAATGTACAGATATGCACACCTGCAACATATGCCATGGTGTAGGTGCACTCTTGTAGCAAATTCAGTACTTTCTTGGTTTGGGAACTGGCAATATCTCAAATTTGGGTGAAAAAAAATTAAAACTCTTGATTACTTCTGGTGAATGGAGGGTGATATCAGACAAGGAGTTTACCTGTGTCACAACTTGAAGCAGTATTTAACAGTAATATGTGTGGTTCTAACAGTCTTTTCCGTATGCCAGCATAAAAGCATCATTCATTTGTCCTTGCTTTTAGGTGGAAATATGTTATTTATGGCATTCTTGAAGTAAATGTTCAACCGAAGCTCCAAATGTGGTCATGGGAACATATTCGGCACCACAGGAAACAAGTGAAGAACTACAGAGACATGTATAAAACAAAGATAACATCCAAAAAACCCAATGAAGAAATTTTAAAGTTGTTGGAGGTTAGTTTGCTTTCATCAAAGGCTTTCAAAACCCACCTGGATGCTGCCCTGTGCCACGTGGTCTGGCTATCCCTGCAGGAGTCGGGGGGTTGGACCAGATGATCTCTAGAGGTGTATTCCAACATCAGCCATTCTGTGGTTCTGTGAATGTGAAATCCATTCATCTTGCTCTTTTCTTTAACATAAGTGTTTGCATGTCCTTAGGTCGATACAAATTTATGCTAAAACTTTTCAGTGAGCTGACTTGTACTCTTGGTACCCTTTCTGTGAACAGCCACAATAAAGGATTTTTTTCATTAGTAATTACAGTGAAGAAAAACTTAAACAAATGTATGTTTTCCTTTCAGATTTAAGTTTTTGTGTGTGGACAAACTAGGTTTCATTAAAGAATTTATGGATCTGATCAAATGAAATTTTCAGTTCCACTTCAATGAAATTAAAAAAAAATTCTCACTTTTCTAGGAATTTGAAAAGACCTTGGATATTTTTAACATCACTCTAGCGAGGCAACAAGCAGAAGTTGAGGTAAAGTGTCATCATTTAAGTGATCTAAAGAACATCTGTTAACATAAGATTGTGAATGCTTTAGAATTAAAATAATTAAATTAATTAAATTAAATTAAATTAATTAAAATAATTAAATTATTTTAATTCTAGCCTTTAATTGATAAATTTTAGTCTTTTTACTGTCCTTGTATCACATGCTATTGTAAGAGATAGTTAATTTCTGCCTCCAATCGAACAATATCTAAGTAGCTTAATAGCCTGTTCTTTTAGATAAAGTGATTGGGGAAAAAATTCTTTTTATTTCTGACCAAAAAAAAAAATGCCACTGTGAAAATGTGGTAAAAGATTATAAAGTTATTCAAGCTGGAAGCAACAGTGTCCATAGCTGACAATTTTAAGACTTTAGTATTCCCCTCTATTGTCCCCAAACAGGAATATTAAATTCTTTAATTTTTTTTTCCTTCTTAATAACCTTATAATATAGTTTTGGAAATCTTTGTGTATGTATATTAGCCCTGTATTAGTCTTTTCAAATATAATTCCAAATGCAGCAAATGCAAAATAAATTTAAACAGATAATGACAATAAATCAAGAATACATGGTTTTACAAATAATGCCACTTAATACTCTTTTTTTTTCTTAAATTAGTATAAAATTTAGTTCTCAATGTAATGTTGTGAGGTATTTCTGTGAAGCTAAATTGACAGCTGCATGGACTTTCTGAAATGTTCAAAGTGATTTTTCTCCATTTGTAATTGCTGTGCCTAAGAGTTGGCAGCATGCAAAGCTTACAATCTGGATTTATCTTTTTATTATGAAGTTTAACTAATCTGTTGAAAATAGATTGTTTAACTGTTTGTTGATAATAGATCTATTGTCATAGTCCCTGAAAGAGACATTTCAAAATCTGTTGTGGAGTGCATTAGGTATGATATGAACACAGTTGCTGCAGTGATACTTACACTTCTAAAACAAGACTGTCTGTAAATAGAAGTCCATAAATTTATTTTTCCCTTCTGTTTTTTCTGTATGTAAACTCACATTTGGATTCCTGTATGAATATTTTTCAGCCTCTGACATAATTATGATGCATTTTTTGCCTTCGGTTGTTTGGCTGAACTGCTGGAGTACTTTTCATGGTCTTTCAGTTTTAGTTCTCATTTAATTTTGGCTTATTTTTAGCTTGTGCCGCGTAATTATTTGTTTTCTAGGATAAGGCAGAGTTACTAGAGAGCTTTCAGTCTTTGTTCCTCTTTTATTTTGTCTTCTGGTTTATTTTTATTCCTCTTTTCTCCAGTGTGACCATGCTATTTACAAAAAATTATGTGTTCTTGCAATGGCAAAGCTGCAGGGGCAGTTTAAAAGCAGGTCTTGGTAGTGCCTGGAGAAGGCTGCAACTAAATGAATTTTCGTTTGATTAGATGTTAAGCCCTACATTTAAAAAATGAAAGAGAATGATCTTTGGAAAGATTTGCTAGCTAAATCTTTGAAATCATTTCTACATTTTAAAAATCAGTAAATGATGATTCTGAACTCTGTTCTGACTACATCTAGGAGTCAGAACTCATCTGTCTTATTAATAACGTAATATTTCTCCAAAATATCAAAAGGACATTGTAAAAGGTAAATTGCTACCAGCTTAATACCTTGAGTACTGTCCCTTCTACTAGGGCTTTAGAGTGTTTTCGCTTTAGGTGTGGTGTGATGAAAATCAGAGAAAAAAGCTTTCTAAAGAGCCTCTTAAGTCTTGCACACCACCAGCACACCATGCCAAACAACTTGAGAAATTTTTGTGCCTTTTGTCTGTAGAAGACTCTAGAAAGGGCTTTCTAACTTAGGATACAGGGTCAGCTCT
This sequence comes from Nothura maculosa, assembly GCA_032353885.1. Taxonomy (NCBI): domain Eukaryota; kingdom Metazoa; phylum Chordata; class Aves; order Tinamiformes; family Tinamidae; genus Nothura; species Nothura maculosa. The sequence continues at coordinate 1,989,079 of JAUBOD010000797.1, forward strand.
TGCTTCTCTCCTTCGTTTAGTCAAAAACAATTCACTCTTAAGTAATCCTTCCTCAGACAATGGTTATATACATTTAGACTGTCTAAATGAGAGCGAGGGAGAAGATCAACAGTATTTCTTGAGGATGAACTCCCCATACTGCAGAGATGATTTCTTTATCCTTTCAAATGTATGGTTCTCCTCTGTTCTGTCTGCAGCTTTTTTTTGCCTTGAGCTGTGGTAGTAGTATTTCCCAGTTGTCGAAATAATGGATCAGGAAGCACATGAGTGCTTTACCTATTGTTCTGCCTACATGCATCGCATTCAGGAATGGTATTATGTATTGTTCAGAGTAAATGCTTTACTATTCTTTACTAGAATAATAACTTCATTCCTTTGAACAGTTATCTTGAAATTAAAAATACAGGAACCATTTAAATCTGTCCCACACTACTTACTTAATTGCTTAATTATGTAGCCTTAAAGACATTGTTTTAGCGTGGAGCACTAGTGTAGAGAAGCTGTGCATTTTTTATGAGCTAGATCATAAAAGATCTAGAAAGTTTGACATGATATTATAGAAACTTTTTTTTAAAAAAAAACTTGCCATTTTTATTAATAAAGGTAGCTGATTTTTTTCTGCAAGCAGAGAACTATTTTGATATTGCATTGTGTATTTCAAAAAATGCTTGAATAAATAAAAGATGATGGATTACTTCATGGCTGTAAAATAATGTTTCAGAATGCTAGGGCATGTCTTGTATCTACCTTCTTTGTTTGTTTTTGTATATGCCAAAAATAAATGAGTAAAATAATTTGTATATTTCTTAATTTCAGGCTACTAAGGCTGGATTAAAAATTTACAGACCAGGAGCAAAACAAGATGATGAAAGTTCTGGTGGCTGGTTTAGCTGGATATGGGGCTGGTCAGGTGAAAAAAAGGACCAACAGAAACAAGAAGTGAAGGGTTCAAGTATGTATATTCATTTTCTAGGGGGGGTATTGTTTTAGATTTTTAGGTTTTCCTATTATTAAAAATTACCTGTTGGAATAATTATTTTTAACAGTGAAAGTTAGGATTTTTACAATATTTGTGCTGTTGCGCACAAATTGTGTGTGAAGTTTGTTTTCTTTTAATTGATGATTCTTGCTTCTTCTGCTGCTCAGTAGTTATTCATTGCATGTCACAAAATTCGATTCACTTATAATCCTTTCCGTAGTTCTGTCTCAACTATCTCTAGATTGTATTTCTCCTTTTTCAGTTTTACATTTATTTGCTGAGTGTGTAGATTAGCAGAAAGCAATCGATGGAAGCAAACTATTTCACTTTCATTCATTTAGAACTAGTTATTTTATGTGGTGTAGAACAGTACAATCTATTCAAGTGAGTATCACACAGCTAGTAAAGGCTGTAGAATTCATTAGGCAAATAAAAAAGATTGAAATTATTGTTAACAAGCTAGAAATAACGTCAGAGTAAAAATATAACCCATTAAAAAAGGGGAGACTTACTAGTTAAGACTTTGTTATAAAACTTTTTTTTTTTCCTTTTTGCTTGTGCTAACTTAGGAAGAAATGGTGGCAGTATCTGCTCTAAGTCATTGAGCAATGTGCGGATTTTTGCATTTTTCAAATGTCCATATTTTCTTTAATTAACTTACAATCTGACAGGTCTTGAAGAGCTAATGACACTTGAAGAGAAGGCTAAACTTTATGCAGCAATTGGCTATAGTGAAACAGCAGTGGATCCAACACTTCCAAAATCAGTAAGTTGTAGCTGACAATGCTAACAGACCAGATGTAGTTTTATACTAAAAGACAAAATCTAAAGATGAAAGGAAGTAATTTTTAAAGTTCAAACTCTGTAAGCCTTGCCTTTGTCTTTGAATAATTCTGTGGCACTTCTTAATTGATGTATGACCTGCTCTTTTTGCACAGAAGAGCAACTTCAGCTGATTATTGTCATATTGAAGTTTCAGTTTCAGTATGAGTTCTTTGGAAAAAAGTTCTTAATGAAATTTTGGTTGTTCAAAATACAATAAAATAATTTAGACAATACTATTTTTTATTTAAAATTTGTAATATAGATGAGCAATATGGAGAAGGATTAGGGGAGAGGAACTTTCTTCGACCCATTCAGAAAGTGGTCTGATTAGTCATTTTTATGTGAGGTACCGTGCACAGTGCAATGAACTGCACTTCCTGCTCTATGCCAGATGCCTTTTGTCTTAAAATATGGAGTAGAGGTATTTACATAAATTTGCATGTTTGGAATAGTTGTCTACTCTATTGTCCTGTCCCTGCTTCTTAACAATTGTTTGGAAATGACTTTTCCAAGAGCTATGATACAAGACATTTGTAGCACTGTAATGTAAGTTTCAGAACAATTGTAGTTCTCATCTCTTCATAAGATGACTTGAAATATGTACTGTATTTTTTAAATTCACTGTCATGGTTGTTTTTCCTGTCTGCCTAGTATGAAGCCATGAAGTTATCTGTGAAGCTATTAAGCATGTCTATATCAATAAGAGAAAACGAACAAACTCCTGAGCTGGTAAAATTTGCGTTAATTGATTTGAGTACAGTATTTACCCAGCGACCAGGTGCACAAGCAATAAGGTAAACTTTATCAGCTGTCTGTTCCACTTGAAATGTGCTTGTGATATTTCTTTTACTCCTTTGCACAGGAAATTTTTCCTGTCTTCACTGCATGTCTGTTTTCCATAATAAAACACCTTTGCCACCTAATTTTTGAGTATGTTCTACAGCATTTCTGTTTGAGTCTCTTTTTCCTATCCTAACACCCGTTTTTATGAGATGAGGATAATATGAGGAGAATAAGTTGAACATTCTTTCTGATTCAGCCAAAGATGGCTAGTAGGTGCAAAACTTCATGAAATAGGAAATACGTCATGTTCCCTGATAGGCAGAGGCATATTTATTTTGCTTTTGACTGGTTGCTTATGTTGATTATCATGGAATTTCATGAAATATCATGATATCATTATCATGACATATCAAACAAGATATTCAAATGTAATTTCTGTGTTTTGTAACCCTTCTTTGCAGATTTGAAACAAAAATAAGTTCACTTGAAGTTACAGGCATGTCCCAAGAAAAATGTACACCTTGTCTGCTATCTTCTCGTACAGTCTATTCAGACAATAGTACTTCACTCTTGAGCATAATGTTTGAGACCAATCCTTTGGATGAAAAAGCAGACCAGAGGATTAGAATAGAATCTCAGCCATTGGAAATAATATATGATGCAGTAAGTAAATATTTGAATAAATTCTGACTTTTGTGCAGATATTATGTAATGATAAGCATGTCATTTAATATTATTCATTTATTTTAACAGAGAACAGTAAATAATTTGGTGGATTTCTTCAGGCCTCCAAAAGATGTACATTTAGAACAGTTGACATCGGCAACTCTGATGAAGCTTGAAGAGTTTCGTGAGAAAACATCAACAGGCAAGTGCAGTTCTGGCTTCTGATGTGTTTTAAATTCTAGGAATATTAAGTTACTTGATATCCTTCCCTATCCTTCCCTACAGGAACCAAGTGATAGTTTGCTAAAAGAAAACCTCTGTAGTTGAATTCTTTTGATATTATTGGGATTGAATAATTTTCTGTCTGTATTTTCATAAAAGTTGAAAAAGGCATGCATGCTGTTCTGAGATAGTCTTTCAGAAATTATGCAGTTGCACATGCTTTACTTTCAGCATTTCTGGGTTTTGTTATGAATAATGTTAATTGGATCATATTTTTTAGGAGCTGATAACTGAGATACTGCTCTTCTGAACCTCCTAAAACCTTTTCAGATTTGTTGCTTTTCAGGACACTGTGCAGTTGTTTTCCACATTCTTTATTCCTCAGTGAATGTTCTGTCTTTATCTGTCTTTATGTATCTGTGCACACCATACCTAGTACAGGATACAGTGAGAGCTGTATTGAGCATGTATATAAGTTATGATACTTGCAGTTAATCTTCACATTGAATTACTTCATCTTCAGATGCTAATAGTCTTCCTGAAACAAAGTTAGTTGTTTCTATTACTACTTCTTATTTTGTAGCTTCTATATATTGTTACATGTACTGTATAGATTCTACATCAATTGATGTACATCAATTGTTACATCAATTTATATATACTGATTTTATTATTTCAGGTTTGTTGTACGTTATTGAAACACAGAAAGTTCTTGACCTCAAAATCGACCTTATGGCTTCATACATCATTGTTCCACAAAAAGGATTCTATGACTGTACATCAAACATACTGCTTCTGGATCTTGGTAGTCTTAAGGTATATATGTACATAATGGAGTAGTAACTTAATAGATCTTTTTTAACTTCTAGTTTGTTGAATTTGTATTTTTTGTAACTGGCAAAGTAAATATTCTTCTTTCAGTTTATTTGCTAGGTTTTTATTTTACTTCACTTTCTGGTCAAGACTAAATTTAATGAACAATGGTAAACAGATTTGTTTAACTGAAAAAAATATATTAGAAAATGATGCTCCTTAAACTAAAATAACTGTAGAAATTTTGAATTGTTTTGTGAAAAGACCTTTACAATTTTTTTATCTTGGAGTATATGTCAGTAAACATTTTCCTTACACACCTACCTACATATTTACATATGCACATGGTTAAATGGTCTTATTTTTAGTATTACTCCAGTTACTGTCTTTCTCATTCAATTTTTTTTGAATTAGCTTAAAAAATAACTTGATAGAAATTGGAGACAGTGTGCAGTTGGTAGTCTTGCTCATAGGTAGACTTGTGTCCTTCCAGGACAATTCCTTCACTTGCTTTTTGGAAAACTAAATCTTGTTGTTATCAGTGCTGTGCCTGATCTGTTGCCAAATAATGTCAGCAACTATCACACAGACAGTAATGCTCTTTTTAACTGTGCTTTTCTGAGAAAAGTACTGCTTTCTGGCCTTTTAGGAAATAAGGAAGAAGGAACTTTTGGGAGTAGTGGATGATGGATACTTGAAACAAGAAGAAACCTTTACATTAAAATGAAGTTGTGGGAAAGGGGAGTTTTTGTTGAAGGATCTGTATTTTTTTCTATGCAGAACTTAAAGTTATTGCATCTGGTAGAAAATCTGATTTCTACATTGGTTTTCTCAGCGTAAGTTATGGATATTGATGCCAAGGGTATAAAGATTTGCTTTTACTCATTCATTCATTTACTCATTCATTGTACTGGGGGCTCCCCAATACAAGAGGGACATGGAGCTTCTAGAGAGAGTCCAGCGGAAGGCAGCAAATATGATGAAGAGATTGGAGCATCTGTCTTATGAGGAAAGACTGAGTGAGCTGGGCCTGTTTATCCTGGTGAAGAGAAGGTTGAGAGGAGATCTGGTCAAATCTGTCAAATTTGTACAGAGGTAATCTGTACAAATACTTGAGGGGAGAATGTAAGGAGGATGGGGCCAAACTCTCAAAATCTGTTTTAATGATGACCAGTGACAGCACAGGGGGGCAATGGGTGTGAGTTAAAACAGATCAAGTTCCATCTGCATGTGAGGAAGAACTTCTTTCCAGTGAGGGTGCCAGAGCCCTGGCACAGGCTGCCCAGGGAGGTTGTGGAGTCTCCTTCTCTGGAGATCTTCCAAACCGCCCTGTGCCCCCTGCTCTGGGTGTCCCAGCTGGAGCAGGGGAATTGGACTAGATGAGCTCTGGAGGTCCCTTCAAATCTCAATCATTCTGTGACTCTGTGAGTTCTACCTACTAGTCTTTTTCTTACTTATTTTGTTGTTAATTTTTAAAGTTAAACCAGGAACATGCCACCTTCTTTCACTCTACCAAGAGATTACTATCAAAATACTAATAGAATAAGGCTTCAAAACAAAACTTTGGTAAAATTATATTTCAACTTTTTTACGAAATGTGAGAATCATTTGTATAGTGGATATGACCTGCTGTTGGTTTGGTTTCTATCCTTTAACAGAAATTAGAAAGTAAGATGAAGGAAAACAGGTAGTATCAAAAGAGGAAAGTTAATTAGATGCTTAGAACAACTCAGTATTCAGATTGAGTGATAAATGCTTAAATAAGACGTAGAACATTGATTGAATGAATATGTTTAATAGAAAACAAACAGTTCCCTTCCCACAGTTATAAAGGATATGAGGTCAAGTCCTGTGAGGGGAAAGCTATAATTAAAACTGCATTTCAAGGCATATGCATAAATGGACTTAATTAAAGTTGCATGAGCAGTACTAATTCGATAACTCTGAACTTTTTTAAATCTCAGGCTTTTCAGACTAAGTTGTATTTTCAATGTTTAGCCTCAGTGAAGAATGGAATCCTTTGTCATGGGCATCAATACTTAAACCTGTTTCACTACTATGAACCTTCTCTTGAATATTATCCAAATATGTATGATAATTAAATATTATGACAAAAGTAAATGCAGGTGGTAAGATTACTAGAAATTGAAAGATGAGAACAGCCAGATTTGGACAGAGATTAATAGTGGAGACAGCATATAAATGTGTAATATCAAAGAACTGGTATTGGTAAAATACTAAAGGACTTACTGATTAATTAAAGGCCTGACTGGGAACCCTACTGAAAAGTCCAAAGCTCCTTTTCACTTTTCCGTCTCAGTATGATTTATATGTGACAGGATAATGCCATAACTAAATTTAACGGGATTCAAAAATAGATTTCATGTTTCTGGAATGACTAACACAGTGTTATTTTTATATTTAGTAATACAGAGTGGTACAAATGCTTATGATACTTGTAATACTTCAAAAGGGTTTGAGGAAATTAGAATAAATTTAATCTGCATAAATTATATAAAATTCCTTAGATTTTGATTCATTAATGTTTTTATTTCTTTCTGATGAAGCTGAATATTCCCCATTCCTTCTTTGGATGGAGGCTGTTTACATTTTTGCTCTGATACTTCTTAAGAATCTATGCCCTATTACTGAGAAAGTATATTAAGTTTTAGTCTTCGAGTTGCATATTTGTAGAATTAGTGCTTAAATATTTTAAGATTGACTTCCTCCTTTTTATTTTTTTAAGATGAAAAGTAAAAGTCGTTCTGACATATCACAACTTAAAATAGGACAAAGCAGTATTGAAGATATAATGTCAAGAGCTTATGACAGTTTTGACATCCAGCTTAGCAGCATACAGTTACTGTACAGCAAACATGGTAAGTATCAATGAAGGAAACCTTTAAGTATGTAATTAAATCTTTCCTTTTATGTGATTAAAAATAGTAAAGTATATATTTTATTACTCAGTCTTGTAAATATCATGAGACTTTTTCAGGCATACCTTCAATATTTTTATTATAGGTGCTAACATTAGATTTTGCTACTGTAAAGAAATCTGCACTATAAAAGTATATATTATATAAAGACCACAGAATGACCTGTTTGATTGTACACCTTTGATAAACGTTTGATAGTACACCTGAACTTTTGCTGTTATTCTGTCAATCTAGTACTGAGAGTTTAGGCTTTGTATTCACCTCTAGAACTAGAGAGCTGAAAATTAATTGACAAAGACTTTTTTTTGATTCTGAGTCTCTATAGTTAATTCTCAGAACTACTGTTAAACGTTCTACTTGTGGATTCTGTTATTCTGTTTTACAGTTGGACAAAAGCTATGAAAAGGCACTGAGAGACAATAAATGAAAGTACTAGATTGAATTAGGCTGTGTGGGATCTGCTGCGTTGGATAACTGTTTAGACCTGGGAGGGAGAAGGGTCATGACACTTGATAGTGTTTTGTGGGTTTTTTTTTTGTTTGTTTTTTTAAGCAATGTGTACTGATTAATATCATACATATTAATTTTGTCATATGTTTATCAAGGGAAAAATGTCTTTCACAGAAAAAAAGTCAAGTTTTCTGTTTCTGTTCTAGATGAAAACTGGCAAGAGGCTCGTAAGCTGAAACACTCATCTCAACATATCCTGCAGCCATTGGATGTAAAAGTGGAATTTAGCAGGGCTATGGTTGTCACAGATGCAAGAATGCCCAAGTACTATTTTTTCTGTTTTGAAGTTTTACAGTAAATAGCTTTCTAGGAAAGAAGTAAAATATAATTAGATACTTGATTTTCCATAAGTAGTGGTTGCTTAAACTCTGTTTGCTTAAATGTTGTTTGAGTGTTGAAGTAATGTGAACTAGCACATTAATGTTTTATGATAGTATTTGGTTATTAATTCATTAATACGAGTCATATTATTATACTACAACAAAGCAGCATTTGTTAATTTCTCTCTTTGACTGATACAAATTAACAAATTTTATCTGCATTTTAGGAATTTAATAGCATATAAATAATCTTTTTTAGAAAGTTATTTTATAATACTTGTAGCAATCAGTAAAATATTCAGTTTATAAAATAAAGGAATTATAAAGTATCCAAAAATTACTTGGAAATAGAATTTAAATAGCGTATATCGCCAGTCTTGCATAATGTGACTGCAGATTAGTGATTGTGTGGTGAAATGGCGCCACCTTCTGGACAGTAAGCTAAATTCTGCATTTTGGTATGGAATAAGCAGCTTTGTTCTTTTTCTACTGAGAATGTTTTTCTTCTCTGTTTTATAGAAAGGCTGAGGTAAAAGAAATAAAGGACAGATTTCTGAGGATATTCTTTAGAAAGTCAAGGAATGGAAAGTGAACTTTTATTTCTGTGGTCACATATGCGAATGTTGCTTTAATGTAATCTTAATCATTTCTCCAAATTATGCCAGCATATTAGCTATATTAAGCAGGAAGTGTCTGTTCTTGATGAGAAGGCCTACTGCAGTAGGGCTGCACCACTTATCTGATTTCCCAGTTTCTGCTACCGGGAGTGCTTCTCCTTTTGGTGGCATTTATCTCTCTCTACAGTATTTCTCATCTGTTTGTAGGAGTTTCTTTCCCTAGTGGATATTACTTTTGTATTCCATGTTCTTAGTAAAGCCAGTTGAGAAATAAATGATGTTTACTTATGTCCAGATTCATGAAAAAAAGAAGTAGTAGCATTTCTTGGACAGTACCCCATGACTGCTGCCTGGGCTGTGCTTTCTTTCTGGGTACCTGGGCTCTGTAGTTGTCACAGAATGCCATAGAGGGTGGTTTGGTACTGCATAAGCATATTCTGTAGTGAGTTACAGGTCATAGTTAATATTTAACCTGCACTGAGAAACCAGCAAGTATCCATTTCAAATCTAGTATGTTGATTTTGTGATTCAGCAACAGTTTAACTTGTTTGTTTGGTACCTGCTTAAGTATCCCAGTGGTTCAAGAAGTAATTTTCAGGCCATTTCTAGAAATATAGTCTTGAATTGACAGGGAGAGCAATTCTCTGTCTGAAGGTGAACACTCTAATTTTCTGAACAAAAAATGTAATGTGCTTTTCAGATGAAAAGTGAAAAAAGTGTAATTTAAGTGAAAAAAGTGAAATTTGAATTAAATTGCTGTGAAATAACATAGATTATTTATCTAACAGGTTCAAAATGTCTGGACAGCTGCCTTTACTGTCTGTCCAAATATCAGACCAGAAGTTGACAAGTATTTTGGAACTTATTGATAGTATTCCGAAGCCAAAAAGTACTCCGGCTACAGGTTCTCCACCCAAAATGCCTGAGGTGAGATCTTTTGTATTTTTTTAACTTATTTCAGTAATAACTATCAGAAGAATGTTTTAGCTGCAAGCACTGTATTTTTCAAAGGAGCAGAAAGAAATATAGAACATGTCATCTTAGTATTTAGCATTCTTAAACTTTAGTCATTTTGTTTATATATTTTTTAATTCCAGCCAGTTTTTGAGAACTAGAGATAGACGCCTGATGGTTCCTCTCTATTTGCAATAAATGGAGGAATTTTTCTGGACTCTTAGAACAAAATGCACTTCAGAGTATATTCTTCTAGATTTTTGAAAACCTGCTGTTTCTTGTACTTTGATGCATGAGGACAGTCTATTTTGCTGTGGAAGACTCAACTGATATTTTTACCGGTTGATTTTGTGAGGTCAAGCTTTTCATTTATTCCTCCTTATTTTATTGTGATGTTAAAAACTTACAGATGAGGCCCTTCCACAGATCAATGACTCATCAAGACTTAGTGTATCCATTTATAGACATCGGTATTCATCTATGCACCCTGGTGTTACCCATCTATAGACATGGTTATAAATTTATAAATTACTATGAAACTAAGTAGACTGGAGACTATTGATAATTAAAATATGAAAAGTAGTGCATTAGTAGCCTATTGGAAGTCAGGTTCAAAGGTGAATGTTACTCTCCTATTTTTAATTTTATTACATTTTTTAATTTATTTTTATTAAATTTTATTTATTTTAATTTTAAAATTTCTATAGGATTTGCGGCTTTTAAATACTTGACTTTGGAAACAGCAGCAACTGGGAAGTAAACCCAGAAATATTATCATTTGTGTAAAGATATTCAAGAAAAACAAGCATGCAGATGATACACACCTCTGTCTGTCTTTAGAGTTTAGTACAAGGTACATTTATGCCAAATAATGCCTACAGAAATGCAGAGGATACTTTTTTTTACAAACTAAAACCATTACTACTTTTCTGAGGCTTGATGAGAAATCTACCTTTAGTCAATGAGCCTTTTGTTTGGTGGCACTAGGGCTATTTAATGCAGTGAAGTATAATAGAGAGTGAAGATTCTTTTTTCCCTTCATCCATTTAGTGGCAAGCATGATGTTTTGTACATTTTCAATTGCATCTCCAGTCTGTATGCTAAGACATCACTTGCAATCAAAGACTGTACTAGAATAGTGTGCTACTAGAATTTCTCTAGATGCATTTAGAAGTTTGGAGACAAATCTGTCTGCTGCAAACGTTTCCTAAGCAGTTTTCCGTTACATTGTATCTGATGATCACTTTTCTCTGAATTTGCCACTTGCTAGTGTAGCAAAGGGCCCTCCCCAGATTTTGTCCTTCCTGTATTTTCATGTGATGTACTGCTTCTGTTAGTGCCTTTTAAGACTCAGATACCAAACTCTGGAGATTTTCTTCCTGGTGTATTCTCTCTAGTCTTATATGAATGTGTAATATTTGATAATTCTAACAAATTTAAGACTGTGTTTCTGCTCCTTCTTTTATTTTTAATAATCATAATTGCTTAAATGTAATCATTCACTCAAAATCTTTGAGTTGTGGAATTCCTAAGCAATACCAAATGTTGAAGGCAGTAGCTGTGACCAGTGAATTTAACAAGTGTTCGTGACGTCCCCTTTTCCAGGCCGCAATATCCCCGGTGCTGTCAGCACCACATTCATCCCAGGGTGTGTTTTCTGTTTTGGATCTTCATTCTCTTACTGAGTCAGGTAAAGTGACTTATTTTAAACTGTGATTTAATAAATAGGCTAAAATACTAAAATATCTAATAAATAGTTTGAATTCCCTGTATTCATTTGATTTTCTTGACATAAGTGACCATTTTTAGGCTATATCTTAAACTCTTCAGATTGAATATCTATATATATCCAATACAATGTACAATTATATATAAATACATTTCTTAGATTTGCTATTTACAGAACACTTTGTATTTCTTAGTGCAACAAAATTTTAAATGGTTATTCTTCCTCATCATAAAGGCAAAGTAGTAAAACGTTTGTGTGGTAAGACAGCTTGATTTATTTGCTTATGTACTTAACTATGTATCTTTTAGGAAAAAAGGTCAAATGGCCTTGTAGTTTGGGTTGATACAGAAAATGGTGAGATTTGTGGTGGCCAGTGTTTTTACATTTAGTCTGCTACTTCCTACTTAGAAAAGCCTTATAAGATTTTCAGAATATCTGGCAAAACAGATATCAAGCAAAATAAGGCCCAGTTTGTTTTGTCTTCTGCATAGCTAGTCATTAGGGAATGCTGGCCGAGAGCTTACCCGAGGAGGACTGATCTATGATGATGTGATAAGGGAGCTGTAGGTATTAGGAAAAGTTGTGGTGCAGGAAATGATATACTGTGGAAACAGACTTTTGTAGGTTGCTAATTATTAGCTAGGTATTTCTATTTTAAAATTTTTTTGGACAGAGACGTAAACATTCTAGGCCATGTTACCGCAAAATTGCTTGTCTAAATGTGTATTAATTTTGTTATGAATTACTGTTTAGAATCTGAAGAGGAATTTTATGATGCACTAAGTAGTCCTGTAGAAGACTTGCCATTTTTTGAAGCCTCGTGTGGTTCCCTCAAGCGAGGCAATAGCACAAGACGACAAAAATTACGTAAACAAGAATCTATGAAGAATATGACAGATTTCCAGCTGACATTTGAAGTAGCTGAGGTAAACTTTTTATTATTACTATTTTTTCTCCAAGATTCATTTTAACTGTAACTCTTTCCTCTTTGTTGTGGTCTGGAATCCATCCGTGCAGAATTACTCATTCCCTGTTCCTTGCTGATCCTCGCTCTGTGTTGGTCAGAGCTTTTTTTAAGCTAGGATTGTGCTTCTGCGTTTTGAGCACTGAAATGCCTTATTTCCTTTATTTCCCTATACAGTAGATCAATGAATTACCTTTTATTCATTTTGTTATTCTGTATGCATTTGTTTTGATTTAAAGTGTAGCTTTTTATACCGTTTTTATACTGTGGTAAATGGGCCGGCATAATTTGACCATTAATGTTTCGTCTCACAGAAACACTTCTCCCCAATGTTTCTTGGCTTCTGTTGGCATCATACCTACATCTGTGTTTAACTTAAGTTGTTTACGTTTCAGTCTTGAAAAAGGAGTATTTTCCTCGGAGTCTAATTTCCGTTTCTGTCTGTATCAATTGCTCAACTTCATTCTGTAGTTAAAGTATCATGGCTACAATAAAGCTCTTGCTGCTATTCACTATAAATAAAGAGTTAACTTTTTATAAAATTTATTTTATTGTAGAGACTTGTAGAAAGGATTCAAAACATATAACTATCTCTACAACATATGTTATTATACACCACACTGATATATAAATCCTAAAAACTTTTTTTGTGTAATGATAAGTTTCTTTTTGGGTTTCTTTAAAACATGCAGTTGCTTCTTAAAGAAATGTTAGTTTAAGTGCTATATTTTACATTCTTTACTGAAAACTTGTGCCTTTTGAAAACTCTGGAACTAAAAAAGATTTTAGTAAGCATCAGATACTTGTTTTTACTTCATAGTTTAAAATAACTTGGGAGGTTTGGGTTTGTTTTTTTTTTCTTTTTGTAAAATAATAGTGCACTACATAAATTAGATCATATTTTCTTTCATATTTTCCCTCGGTTATGAAAGAGATGATAACAGTGAGATCTAAGGCAGTATAGCAAGGTATTTATTGAACATATTTGTCATGTATGAATGTGAATTCAGGAACTTCTGTCTGTTGATATCCAGCTTAATAATCTTATTAGCAGATTTCAAAGAAACTCCAGTAAATGTAGTAAGCTTTTTATGCTTGTTGAAAAATCTAATTTTGACTGAGTTAAATGCTGTCAAGTGATTTTTGAAAAATTGATCTATTAAAAATATATGTAATGTAAATGCAACTGTGTTTTTGCATATATACCCTTATGGTTTTTGGTCTAATATAGTAGCAAGCAGTATTGTGATTTTATTTCCTGAACTGAATTTTTCTTCTAGGGCATTTAGCGTATGATAAATGGTCAGTCCTATTATTAATTGATGAAGTTTCTGTAAATATTCAAGTCTTTATAAAAGTTAATATGATAGTCCTATGCCATATAAGCAGCTACATTATCACACACTTTTTGTTTGCTTTTTAGGTCTTGATTAAATTATGCCGACTTACTAACAATATGGAGACACCTGTGCTGCAGCTTGAAGTTGTAGGCTTAGGCACTGAACTCAAATTAAGAACATTTGACATGACTGCAAATGCTTTCCTTCGTGAAGTTTGCTTACTGTGTCCAGAATACATGGGTAAGCATTTTATACTCTGATCAAAAAGTACTGTATGAAAGGTTAGCGCTGTGACTTTGTTTTCAGGAAGCCTATTGGCCTTTCTCTTGTCAGCTAGGGAAGAACTCCCTCCAAAACTTGAATGAGAGAAGAAATAGAAAAGTTATTTGGAGTTTGTTCTTTTATTAAAGATTTAGGCACTTTGTTCCAGTATTGTTTAGTAGAGATATCCAACTGTGTTATGGCTGGCTGCACAAGAGGGTTTTTTGATTAAACCTGAATAATAGATTTCTGTTATTATTTAAAGTATAGTTAAGAAAATATTTTTTTGTTTAGATGATAATGGCAGACCAGTTTATATCATTACTACTTTGGATAATGTTGAGGATGATCTTCTCACTCTGGAATACATAAAGGTAAGGGAATAGCAAACTTTACTTTTGAATTGTAAGCCAGTAGTAACAATTATACAGCCTTATCTAGAAATGTGACTAATTCCATAATAGGCTAACTTTTTTATCAAAAGCTGTAGTAAGAAAGTTTTCTCTATGAAGTTTGCAAAACTCTTCAGTTGTGTTTGTTTGTATGTATGTTTGATGGAATAGGCTGATATTAATGGACCAGAACTCAGAACTACCTATCAGAATGTTCTACAGAAAATAAAGGTATGACTTTTTGAATATATTTTTCCCTTTTTGGGGGAACAGAAATACGTTTTATAAAAATAACATGTTCTTTCAGGTGAATTTTTCTTCTCTTGATATTCATTTGCATACTGAAACCCTCCTAAATGCCATGAACTATCTAAACAATCTCCTACCAAAACAAGAAACTAAAGTTGCAGAAGAACCAGTCCAGGAAAAGTTAGAGGAAAAGAAGGATGTTCTTAAGAAATTAAGTAAGTTTGTTTACTCTTTTTTTCCTTTCTCTTTGTTTTTAATACTCCATTCAGTTGAGCAAAGAAGAAAACAGACATTATTTTACAGTTTCAGAAATCTGTCAGTTAATTCTGAAATGAAAAACTTTGTCTAAGGTACATTTGTTTAGACATTAGAGAGTGTTTTGCAATCACAGCATGGCTAAGCAAGTGTTTGTATTACCTATGAAAACTTTATGGAATAGCAGAATATGCTGCTGATATTCCCTGACTGTAAGTGTGTATTGGAGACTATACAGTAGAGGAACTTAAGACTCAATGACTCAAGGTAGGTGTTGCAACTTTTGTTGCACCTGAAGTAGAATCTCAGAGTGTTGTTTTTCAAGACATCTTTAAATTCCCTTAATTATGTTAATTTTTCTTCAATGCATTCTTCATAACTTACAATGTACTCTCATATAACAATAATAGTAATACAAAGTTTTAGTATCATTGTAGTTACTATTATAAAAATAAATAAAAACCTAGGATAGAAATCTAAGTGTGTGCCAACTAGTTACATTTTTTCAAAAATATCATAATTACCATTTTCTTCCAATCTTCAGTGGAGTGGTCTTGTACTGTGTTTTCTTATCATCAAAATACTTTTGTTGACTGAGTTTTGCAGCTGATGCGTGTATCAATTTATTAACTTATGTGCATTAGCTGTAGACATTAATGTGAAATAGACACTGCAGTATCCCATTGCATAGGCGTCAGGACAGTTTTGCACTGATTTCCTGAATGGGTTAATGCTAATTGATACCAGTTTTTATAGGTATAATTTGTTGGCCACTTTGAGTTAAAATATGGAATTGAGAGTTTACAGTAAGTTTGCAGGTGTATCAGGTGATCTTTGAATGGTGGAAGCTGTGAGAGCATTTTCAATCATTTGTCATAAGATGTTGATAATAACATTCATTAATATCATTAGTTGAGGTGTTAGGGTGAGATAAGTAGCATGTTCATTCCTGCAGTTTGAGAGACCTGTGAGTCTCCGTGTTTGTCAGCTCAGAAGATCTCTGTAGATAAGTCTTTTATGTGTGTAAATTCTAGGCTTGCAGCCTTCCTCAGCCTTTTTGATAAAAGCGTTAGCATTGTTGCATCCTGAAAAGGTGTGCAGGCCAGTCAGTTATCTGATAATCTCAGTCTCAAAGAATAATGCTGCTCTAACAAGGTCAGTGCAACTCATGGCTTTCCATGCTCCAATTTGCCCATATGACGGTCACCTTTGCTGAGGCCAAGGCAAAAGAGAAATTGTTTGTCTCTCCAGCAGTAGTTTTGGCTGGCTTTTTTCCTCATTATTTGAGGGAGTGGGCTTATGTAAAATATTGTCTATTTTTTTTCCTGAGAAGAACTAATACATTTTGTTTGTCTACAATTTTGGTTATTTCCATCTAAGGAACATCCATCTCTTGTAAGCAAACTGCTTGTTGTGAGTTTAATTATTCTCTGACTAAAAGTGGTCAGAGAATTTATGGGATCTGATTTGTATATATTGCCATATAAAAGCAAATGCCTCCATTGTTTGAGCTTGCTTCTAGGAACTAACTTGTTCATATAAATGCTTACATTACACAGTGGTGAGATCTTTTTAAAGCTGTCTGGATTCATAGTAATAGCAAACATTTTGAAGTTAGCTACAATACTTGTTCATTATCTTTAAATCGTGGGTATCACATTCGCCATGGTGATTTTCAAGAGTGTGATTTTGTACAGATTTCAAAAATTTTGTTAAATAGATGTTTGTAAAGCTTGTGCATGCTTACATTTAGTGACATTCTGTGCTATGTAGGTTGAAAGCTTTTGTCATGCAAACCTGGTGGACTAGTAATCTAGTTATTTTAGTTTTTTACAAGAAATACCTATGATACATAGATAGTATTTGCATTGAGCAAAACAAAAGCCTGTTGGCGGTACAGCTGTTTTGGGAATCTGAGATTGATTGTTTCCCATATGTATTTTAATCTAAAACACTTACGTTAACTGTTTAACTGTTGTGAAAGATATTTCTTATATTTAGAGCAAATCAGATTGATAGCTGAGAAGAAGAAAAGATTTGTAACCTTTATTTCTGGGGAGAATGGGGTTCCCCAGAAGGCCTTAGGAATGCTGTGGGCTCAGTTGGAGTGGGAGAAAATGATTACATAACACTTGACCATTGTTTTTTTTGCTGACCATATTTATTGTTCCATGGAAATTTTATGAAAATTCAATCTTCAGCTTGCCCTTCAAAGGTGTTTTGTAGGTCTCCATTGAATAATAAGGCTTAGAGAAAAGGGATGAAATAAATGTTTTGTGAAAAAATATTCTTCCACTTACATGTGATAAAGTGTATTAATTTTTAAGTCTTTTAACTTCCTGTATGCGAGATTGTTGTAGCTCATGGTGGTTGTTTGATTTCTGTGATACAGAGAGATGCCTGGACACCAGCTGAAATACCACTTGTGTGCCAGCAGGAACATATGTATGATTGAACTTAATGAGCTGTGCTCTGTGGCATACTGAGTTGTGAACAGAATATTCAACACTCGCTACCTTACTGCAGGCAAACACTGGAGTGTTTCCTGGTAGCTGATGAAGTCCTTGGATGAAAAGGACGAAATGATTTTCCTATTTACTAACAATTTCTGTGCTGTTTATTGCTTAGATAATAGGCATTATATTGCTGAAAAGCATTGTAATGAATGGCAACAAAGGTTTTGAAGATTTCAGCATAGTTTTTGGCTGATTTAGCTTGAGTGAGGAGTTTGTCTCATGCTAATATATTAAAAAAAATCAGACCACTGCAATTGATATATTTATGGAACCATAGTTTGATTCTGAGAAAGCCTTGCTCACGCGTAGTATTTAGGTTTTCAGACGAGATATTTTAAATATACAGTGAAAAAATTGTTTTGAATTTTTATTAATTTTAGTTTGGCTACTTTTTCAGCTTTGTCTCTGAATACCGGATATGATATTTTCCTTTGTCTTTTAAATTAAAATGTAATGTTAACTTCAAATTTGACTTTTAGAAAAAGTGGGTCGTGTTGTTGATTGGATTCTGTGTCATTTGTCTTCTGTCTTTAGCATTGTAGTTGCAGCTAGTATTGTGCGAGTTCAGTCGTATCCATTCAAAATGAAAAGTACATATTTTGCTTAATAGTCAAATACAGTATTATTCTCCTATTCAGTTTTGGAAACAAAATGAAAATGGAATGCAGACATGGAGAATTTTTCCGGAAAAAGCATGAGATTTATGGTTGTATTTTCTATAGGTCTGGTGGCTGTCCATACACACCATTTTTCTTCAGCATCTAGTTCTATTAATGGTTTTCCTTTGCTTAAAAGTTGGTTTTAGAAAACATATATTTTGTAGATTAAAAAGTCACTTGCATTTTATAAATAGGACGATTAGTAGCAAATGATGACCAGTAGCTCAGCTACGCTGTTATTACTGAACCATAACAATTCTGTTATGCCCAGTAAACTGCCTAGTACCGAATATGCTATGACAGTAATGCATTCCACCTGGCAGATGTGTATGAAATATACCTATTGCAGTTAATAAAATAATAGCATTGAATACCACAGTGAAGTACTTGAGAGCTTCAGTGTGTGTATAATGATCGTTTTCTTTTGAAAAAGCATTCAACAGTATGAATGTTGTACATTAAACCAGTGCTCTAGGCTTTTCACCACCTAGGCTTGAGAGTAAGGTTATTAAAATAATGTTGTCCTTTTATTCTACTTGGAGAACTCCAGTTTTTATACTCCTAGTCCATATCCTTTGCTATAGCTTGTACTTAACTGTCACTTTGCTTAATGTAAAATAATTTTAAAAGTCTTAAAGACATACTTAAAAATTTTTAATTGATAGCAGTCACTCCAAATTAAGCTTCAAATTATTTCAGTGTTGCTATAAGAAACAATTCTTGTATCTATATTTCCCACAGCATCCAAAAAATCGAAGTATGAAGATATTGTTGACCTCAATATCTGTGCAGACTTATCCTGTTTGCGTATCTTTATTAGAGAGAAAAAACAAAGAATATCTGAAATTCACATCGAAGGTGAGAACAAAATTTTCATCACAAAATGACAGAACTTCAAAACCAGATTAGTTTCTAAATTTTATATGTAATTTTTTTAAGGTCTGGATAGCCAAGTAATCATGAAAAAAGCAGCAATGGAAGTGAATGCAAAGTTAAAGAATATCATAATTGTGGATTCTGATGAGATGGCATTATATAAGAAGGTATTGTACATTTTCTTATTTTTGATGTAGAGATGTTAAATCAAACTTTTTAAAATCACTCAACTGTGATTTCTACATTGCTTTATATGTTTGCAAGAAACAAACATTCTCTACAGGCATAACAACCTTCTGTTTTCCCCAAAAAAGTCAATGATAGTTTGATAAAAATTGATTTTGTTCAACTGTGATGGCTACATGCTTATTCAAGCTGCGATTCTGCAAATTTTTTCAACTTAGTTAAAGATACTGGGATTTCCTGCTTGTTTGTTTTCTTGCAGGAGGGTTGTTTTTGTTCTTGTAGTTTGTATGTTTTAAGATTGAGGTAGTTAAATTGAAAATAATAAATACTACTGTGTTGTGGTGTTCTTTCTCTTTATCAGCATACCTTTTTACCTTAGAGATAATTCTTTTTTTCTAAGGCTCTTTACATCACAGGAAAAGAAGTCTTCAACTTCAGAATGATATCTTATGTGAATGCTACAGATGGTACTGCATATACAAATATGGATGTTGTTGATAGTCGTATTTACCTAACTGTTGGGTGCATTCAAGTAGTTTTTGTCAACAAGTTTGTTTCCTCTATTTTGGTAAGTTAAAGTTTTCACCTGTTGTCTCTCTTAGAATACAGTGACTGTAAGATGGAAATGGTAGAAATACATGTGGAGTGATGTTTATTTTGTAAGAACTCTTATATCATAGAATCCTTGAATTGGAAATAACCTTTAGAGTCTAACTCTCCTGCTCACACAGGCTCACCCAGAGCACGTGGCACAGGGCAGCATCCAAGTGGGTTTTAAAGACCTGCAGAGAAAGAGACTCCACAACCTCTTCTGGGCAGCCTGTTCCAGGGCTCTGTCACCCTCACAGTCAAGAAATGTTTCCTTAAGATCCTGTGGAACTTTTGGTGCTTCCGTTTGAAGCCATTTTCTCTAGTCCTGTCACTGTCTACCACTGAAAAGAGGCTGCCCCCTCCTCCTCACTGCCTCCCTTGA